>CM053751.1:16894331-17184946 GCA_028658305.1 Pachyuromys duprasi
TCCTCTTTCTCCACAACCTCTCCAGCATGAGTTGTCACTAGAGTTTTTGATCTTAGCCAATCTGGTGGGTGTAAGGTGAAATCTCAGAGTCGTTTTGATTTGCATCTCCCTGATGGCTAAGGACGTTGAGCATTTCTTTAAGTGTTTTTCTGCCATGCCACGTGATATTTTAAAGTTGCTCTCTCTCTTCTTGGTTGTGGTTCAAGATGTGAGTATTCACTTCCTGCTCCTGCCACTGTACCTTCACTCTGCCGTCATGGACTCTGGAAACATAAGCCCAAATAAACTCTTTCTTCTATAAATTGTCTTGGCCATGGTGTTTTTATCCCAGCAACAGAAAAGCAACCAATGTGGTAGGGAAGTCAAGACAGAAATTTGAAACAGATAGTCCATCACATCCAAGATCAGAGAGACAAGGGATGCATGCTTACTGCTCACCTAGCTTCCTCTACGCTTTACACTTCAGGGCTAAGCAGAGTCAAGACAATCCCCGACAGACACACCCACAGGCCAAACCCTCATTGAGACTCTCTTCCCAGGGAATTGTATGTTGTATTAACAGTAATCCACTGTTCACAGGCCAAGCCTAACCTCATTCACAGCTTCTTCCTGGAGGAACTGGATTTTCTTGCCTTTCTGGGTCTGCTTAGCCTGGACACTCATATAGTTGGGGTACCTAACATTCTTAGTCACTTCAGCCATGGTGGCATGGAAGTAGGAAGTTAATTGGCTTGGGTAACTGGTGTCCTGGTGGGTCAGTCTTGAAGCTCAGTCCCCAGGGGGATACTGCTTACCAGCACACACCTCCCTGTTTTATTCTTACCTCTGCATTGTTTCCTTATTGTTTTCCTTGGGAGACCTGTACTAGGTTCCTCTGTTCAGGGAAACTATACTTACTTAAAGATGAGAGAAAACAGGGAAACCAGAGGAATCACCTCTGCCTGCCTCTACAGCACTGAAAACTGAGTCATCTCTCTCTCTGCTGGGAGTGAATTCCTGAGAGTGTCAGTGTGGTGGGCGCAGGAGCCTGGCTTCTGGTGTTAACACCAAAAATGCAAGGAGAAAGACCACGGAACCCAAATCATCATGGTCAAAGTAAAGCAAGCTTTTTAATTCATGTGCATGGGCTATCCCCACCCCCCTAAGGTGAGGTTCAAAAGGACTGACTTGGACACAGGGAAGAGAAAGGCTTTTATAGCTTGGGGATAGAGGGTTTCCAAAAGGGGGATGTGGTAGGCAAATAGGTGGGGTTACAGAAACAGAATATAAGCATAACAAGTTGGTCACAACAACCTTCTGAAACAAAGGCATTGTTGCAAGGTGATCATGCAACAGGTGGTCATAATAACCTTTTGAAACAAAGGCATGATTGCCATTCCTGGAGCAGCTGGTACAGAACCATTTGTAATAGGTGGAGCATAGCCCAATCCCCGAGAAATATTTAATCACAAACAGGAATGAATCTAGTTTGTCTGTATTATAAGATAGCTTTTAAGTCCAAGATGGAAGGAAGCTGTTTCTGGCATCAGACACTCCAGGAAGCATGAGTCCCTGGCATTGGGACAAGGCAAAGTGTGTTATTTTCTTAGCACTGGTATTTGTAGAGACACCATCATCCCCATAGATGAATGGTTGGCCCACCAAGTTGTCTAGAAGGCAGGTGGGTCTCTGTGAGTTCAAGGCCAGCCTGGTCTACAAAGTGAGTCCAGAACAGCCAAGGCTACAGAGAGAAACCTTGTCTAGAAAAAGAACAAAAAGTATTTTATTTTATTTTATTTTATTTTATTTTATTTTATTTTATTTTAGTGTGTGTGTGTATTCATGCTTCTCTGCATATATGGACATGTGCCATGGCATGAATGTGGAGGTCAAAGGATAACTTGGTTGGTTCTCTCCTTCAACCACTTGGGGCTCAGGAAATGAACCCTGATTGTTAGGCTTGCTGATACATGACTTTTTCACTGAGACATCTTGCTGTCTCTGCACTCAATTTTTCCCTGTGGGCTCTGGAAGCTCAAACCCGGATCCTTATGTTCCCACAGCAAACACTTTATCAGCTGAGCCATCTCCCCATCCTTTTCCTCCCCATACTCAGGCTTCTAAGCACTGGGACAGCATCCAGCAGAGTGGCCAGACAGTGGCTTCCTGAAGCAGCAGGTCACGACTAGACGGCTCGATTAACTTGCCTAATGAACTCTAAAATAACTCCATTTTTTTCTCCATGACAACTGTATTTTCTCCCCCAAATTGTTATTGATTCTTCGTGTGGGGAGGCGTAAGTGGAACAAGGAAGGCTGTTTTGCATACAGAGAACTGGAGAGCGACCTGTGGGGCTGAAAGAGAAAGGGCCAGAGAAAGAGGTGGCTTGATTTTTCAAAACAGTTCATTTTATTTTAGGCGTGTGGGTGTTTTGACTCCGTGTCTGTCTGTGCACCGTGTGGGTGCCTCGTATGGGCATAGGCCCGAAGAAGGCATTGAATTCCCCTGGAACTGGAGTTACAGATGTTTGTGAGCTGCCATGTGGGTGCTGGGAACCAAACCTGGCTCTTCTGGAAGAGCAGCAAATGCTCTTAACCACTGAAAAATGTCTCCAGGCCCCTAGATTACTTGATTTTTATCTCCAGACAGACAGCCCCTCATCTGTGCAGCTGATGAGGTCTGGGCAAATACGAGTGCCGGGAAGATGCACACCTCGCCTTGTTTTAATGCCGGAAGCTCATGCTTCCTGCAGCATCTTTTGCCAGGGCTAGAAAGCAGATGTCCACTGCGGCTCACCACACAGATACTCTGAGGAATTTTCTCCAAGCAGACAAGGAGGTTTTCATAGGACTAATGCTTGACCAAGACACCAGTTCTTCGTGAAGAAGTGAGTTGATGTGGGATGGGTAGGTTGTACAGATTTAGCAAATGGAACCACAAAGTGCGTGCTTAAAAATGAATTCAGATCAGCAAGCAATATCTGCTAGTATAAGTAGATCTCATGCCATATTTGGGGGCACACTTATGCTAAAAGTTATTTGTTGTTGATTCTGAAAAGCAGTTTTGTTTTCAAACATCTTGTCTTTTCAATCAGTTCTAAGGCTGTGAGGGGTACCATACCCTTTGGTTTCCAAAGCCAGGCATGCCCATCCCCACACTGACTCCAATATCAGCCTCAAGCAGAAAGTACTGGTGTGCAGCAAGATACAACAATATACCTTGCAATGGCTGCTCCATCCATTTGCCCTTTCAGTTAAGGGTCCGGGCTCTTCTCTCTGGTGAGTTCCACAAAACAAATCCCTACTTGGGCACTCATCCATCAATATTTTTTTTATCACACTGTGTTTATTTCTTTTGCGTGTGCATGCATGTATGTGTCAGCATGCACACCATGGTACACACAGGTGGATATCAGAGGGCAACTTGCAAAGGTCGAGTCTCTCCCTCTATCATGCGGGTCTTGGGAATTGAACTCAGGTCTTCAGGCTTGGCAGTAGGTGTCTATGATAGTTAATCTTGGCTGTCAACTTGCTATGCCAAAGAAGAGAAAATCTCACCTGAGGAACTGCATCTATCAGATTGACCTGCGGGCATGGCTGTGGACATTTTCTTAATTGCTAATTGATGTAGAAAGGTCCAGCTCACAGTAAACAGTGGCACCCTGGGGCAGGTGGTCCTGGCCTGTATAAACAAGGTAGCTGAACATGAAGGAGAGAAGAGCAAGCCGGGGAGCTGTGTCCTTCTAGGGTCTCTGCTTCAGTCCAGTGCCACAAATTCTGGCGGCTTTGTTGCAACATCAGTACTGGAGGTGAGGGCGTGCATGCTGGCGGGCCACAGTCCCTCTGCAGCCTCAGGGGGAGCTTCTTCCTGGCCTCTCGCTGCTTCCGGTGGTCCCTGGCATCGCTGGTCTCAGGAAAACGTCATTTCCACATTTGTGCCACATGGCTTCTCTGCTCCCTCTGATTCCTTCGTTGGCTTCCCTTGATGATGGACTACAACCTGTGAGCCAAATAAGCCCCTCTCTCCCCTCAGTTGCTTTGGGTCATGGTGTTTATTGCAGCAACAAGACAATAACTGGGACAGTGCCTTTCTCTTCTGAGCCATCTCACTGGCCCCCTGGGGTCTCATGTTTGAACTGTGAGTTGAGGGGTATGAGTGTTGTGTTGTTTTAAAAAGCAAAGTTCCATTTGTTCAATTTTACCAATGAAGACTAGGAGCCAGATGTTGGGGGGGGGGAAGCCTGCTAGCTCAGACAGGCAGAGAAAGCACCCAGCTGACCTTCCTACTCAGCTGATGTCCCAGAAGGAAAAAGCCCTTTCTCCTTCTCCATGCTATCTTTAAAACCCTCTAACTCAGTGCCTTTCCTTTCTGTTTACTCATGTTCACTCCCTTTCGACTGGTTGCTTGCTCTGCCTCTTGACATGTAGTCGACTTTATTTATCTTTTGGACTAAAGGTGTATGCTAGGGATGAGCCACACCACAAGTACTTGCTTATAGTAAACAGAACGCTGTAGGATCAAAGGCTGAGCCATACCACAATTAGAAACAGATTTTTCCAGTTCACAATCTCAGGGTTAATGATGTGATCAAATATCCTGCAACAATATTGCTGTTTATTTAAGCAGTACTTTTTAAAAAGATTTATTTGTATTTGTATTTATGTGTATGTGATTTTATACATGCCATGTATGTGCAAGTGTTTGCAGAGGATAGAAGGGGTTGTTAGATTCCCCTGGAACTGAGCTTGTAAGTTATCCAATTTGGATGCTAGGATTTGGATCCAGTCCTCTGAAGAATAGCCAGCGCTCCAAACTGCTGAGCCATGGCTCTCGCCCCTGTATCTACCACCTTTGTACCACTGAGATCACAAAACACAAGAAGCAAACTTATGGAAAAAAAAGATTTGTTTCCATTCATTGTTTCAGAGGAATCAGTCCATCATGTCAGGGAAGGCATGGTGGACTCATCTCCATCTCAAGGCCAGGAGGCAGAGAAGGGAGTGTGTTAAATAGCCTCCAAGGACAGATCCCCCGCCACCGGGATCTACTTCCTTCAGCTAGGCTCCATCTCTCACCCTTTACCACTTCTAAATAATGCCATCATACTGTGAAGCCATCAAGGGATTATTAACCTTTTAGGTCAGAGACCTCAGGCTCTAATCATCTCGGAAACACATCAAGAATACATTGTTTCTAGAATTCATTCTCTGGGGAGATATAAGCAATGTCTACCCCCTCTTCACAAGGCCCCAATATGATAAACCAAAGCACAGTTCCACCAAAGTTCACCCTGGGAAACCAATGAGTTTGTTGGGCTTATTAACAGGACACAGGTAAAAGGTTATTGGCAGGAGTATGGGCGAACCCAGAGCAGCCACCTGCCAAGTCATCACCCAGCATGGAGAATGGCTTCCTCATAGCTACATAGATGGAGCTCCCTTTTAACTAAACCCTCCCAGCCTAGATGCTCTAGAACCCCATGCAATCAGAACAGGATTGCATACACACGGCTGGGAGAAACAGCTGGGAGCTTGGTTGAGGGTTCAAAGACCTCCCATTCCTTCCTTCTCAGGAGGAATGTTAACAGTCCCCAGGCCCAATGGTGAGGGACTCCTGCCAACAGTAGGAACAGCTGATCTGATGCATTTGGGGGCTGTTGCTGGAAGGACCACATTCTATAACACACCCAAAGATGAGCATCACCAATCCCTTGGGTGGTTCTCAGTCTAGTCAGGTTGATAAGAAAGAGTAGCATTATACTTGTTGTGCTTTAAGACTCACCCTAACCTGGCATAGCCTCGGTTTACCCAATTATACCTGCAAATGGCAGATAGAAATTCTCATTCTGGGGTTCACAGGTGGATGTGAATACAAGGGTTGTGGAAGTAGGGCGTAAGGGTGGACCCTATTCTATTCACTGTTTGCATTGGTGAGGGACACCAACTCTCCCTCCCTTAAAATGCTTTTTGAGCTTGTTTGCTAGGTTTCTATTTATTTTAATTTTTTTTCTTTCCAGTGCTAGAAATGGTAGCCAGGTCCAATTAATGCTAGGCAAATGCTCTGCCACTGAGCCACACTCCAGTCGCTCACTGGGGGATTCTAGGCAGGTGCTCTACTACTGAGCCACACCTCCAGCCTTTCACTGGGGGATTCTAGAAGTGCATACTCCAGGCCTCTTGGCCTTGGCCCCCTGCTACTGGCCTTTCCTCTATAGTTCTTGCTCCTGTTTTGACCTTTATTCCAGAGCTATCTGGGCCTACTTCCCTGTTCTCTTCCAGCTTAAATTCAACCCATTTTCTGACCTGCTATATTCCTTTTTGCAACTCTGGAGGCTTTCTCTAACCTCAGACACACTGGCACAGGATCTCCACACACCTCCAGTACCAATGTCTAAACCCCATAGAGACCCATCCCTGCCCTCTACCCTAGCATTCCATCTTAGCAAGTGGTATCACTACCGCAGGCTGTGGCCCAAACTCTGAGTCATCCCTGGCCTCTCCCCCACCTGCACCCACAGCCAATCTGCCGGGAACCCCTGTCAGATGTGTTTTCAGAAGAAATCTAGCTTCCAACCCCTTCTCACCACCTCCATCACCATCACCCTAGCTCTGCCCCCACCATGTGCCTCTTGAATTACTAAAATAGGCTCCTTGGTCCCCTGATTTTTCCCCAGGCCCCCCACAGTCTGTTCCCACGGCAGCCAGGACTCTCCTATTAGCACCCAAGTCAGATGATGTCATTGCCAACTGCCAGGTCTCTAGCAGTTCCCATGAGACTAGAATCAATATAAAGTCGTCACAGGGGCATGCAAGCTGCAGTTCCAAGATGCCTCATGTTCGGCACTTTACTTCAGTGACTCCTGCCAGAGTCCCCTTTCTGACCACCACAGGGCGGACAGACTTTCCCTAGCACATGCTTCTCACCACGGGCCTCAGAGCATCTGTGATGGGGGCTGGAGCTGTAACTCAGCTGGCACCCATGCAGCTCTAAGTTCAGTCCTGAGCACTGTGTAAACTGTAAACTGGGTATCGGGGCACATGCCTGTAATCCCAGCACTTGAGGGGTAGACAGAACAGTCAGAAGTTCAAGGTTATCTTCAGCTAGATAGTGAGCATACTGGTTAGATTTTTTTTTTTTTTTTTTGCCAGTGTAACACAAGCTGGAGCTACCTGGAAAGTGGGAATCCCAACTGAGAAAATGCCTCCACCAAACTGGCTTGCAGGGAAGTCTCTAAGGTGTTTTCTTGCTTAATGATTTTCTACAGGAGGGTCCAGCCCCCTTGGGTGGTGTTAGCCCTAGGCAGGTGGTCCTGGGTGCATAAGTAAGAACACCGAGCAAGTATAAGGAGAACCTAGTAAGCCGCGCTCCTCTGTGACTCCTGAGTAAGTGCCTGCCTCCATTTTCCTGCCTTGAGTTCCTGCCTAGGCTGTGATGTGGAAGTGTAAGCCGAATAAACCCTTTCCTCTCCAAGTTGCTTTTGGTCATGGCATTTTATCACAGCGTTAGAAGCCTAACCAAGACAGGGAGTTGGAGGCCTGCCTGGGCCTACCAGAGACCCTGTCTCAAAACAAAAAACAAAATAAAACAAACGCAAAACAAGGATGATAGTTAATCTTTGTCAACTTGATGGACTTTAGAATCACCTGGGAGACACATCTCCAGGTGTGTCTGTGGGGATATTTCTGGAATGGTGAAGCTAAGACAAGAAGGCCCATCTTAAATGTGGGCTAGGATGTTAGACAGTCACCAGGAGAGCTGAGCGCAGGTATTCAGCTCTCTCTTCCTGGCTGTGGGTGTGCTGTGACCAGCCACCTCACGGTTACAGCTAGTGCTGCTCTTGCTTTCATACCTTCTGCTTCCTGATAGACTGCACTCTTCAACCACGGGGCGGAAAAACCCTTCCTTCCTTAAACTGTATTTGTCAGGTACTCTCTCGTAGCAAAAGACTATATAGCACCTTTTCAATTAGCGATTGATGGGGGAGGGCCCGGCCCATGGCGGGTGTTGCCATCTCTGGGCTGGTGGTCCTGGGTTCTGTAAGAAAGCAGGCTGAGCAGGCCATGAGGATCAAGTAAGCAGCACCCCTCTGTGGCCTCTGCATCAGCTCCTGCTTTCAGGTTCCTGCCTTGAGTATCTGTCCTGACTGCCTTCAATAATGAAGTGTGATGTGAAAGAATAAATGAAAAAAAATTCTTCCCTTCTCAAGTTGCTTTTGGTCAAGATGTTTCATCACAAATAGAACCCTAACTAAGACAGACATTGTGGGCATAAGCCCTGTTCAGGAACAAGGCAGATCTTTAAACTATTACTATTCCCTTGGCCACAAAGTTCTTTATAAAAATATTTCTACAAGGCAGTTTAATGTCTTCTCCTAGGGTCAGCATTCTATGTCCACACCGCAGTGGCCATGGAAACATGTCTGCTCATCTTCTTCTCACAGGGCTGGTACCCACCCAATAGCCCCCTCTGAAAGCCACCACTGTGTCTATATGGAGGTTACACTTCATTCACTAATTCACGCACTCATTCATTCATTATTTAACTTTTTATTTTGGTGTGGGAGGTCAAGGATTGAGACAAAGTCTTGTTATGTGGTACCAACTGGCTGGGAACTCACATTAGCCCAGGCTAGCCTCAAGCTTGCGGACAACCCTTTAGTCTCTGCTTTCAGAGAGCTGGCTGGCTCAACGGCACACTTCTGTGTGTATGTGTGTGGGGTGTGTGCTTAAATGTGTGTTTGTGTGTGTTTTCATTTGTTGTTCTCCTCGTTTTTGAGGCCTGGAGGTCTCTGCTTGGGCTAGGCTGGCTGGCTATTGAGATCCAGGGATCCATCTGCCTTCACCTGCCAGCAACAAGTCTTTCAATGGCAGACTAGCATGGCTGGCCTTTAATATGGTTTCAGCTCCTAAGGGGTTGCATGGCAACTGTTTTACACCTCCCAAGCTCCCCAAAGGGCACACTCCTAACAAGCTGCTGTCTGCCTATGGACAAACGTACTGGGGACACTGAGGCAGCCCACCCCCTCTGGGATGCTGAGTCTTCAGTGAATGGGTTTGCGTCCTCTGTTAGGTCAGACCTCTACTTCTCTTTCCTACTGTGAGCTCTCTGGGCTGCTGTAAATCCACGACTCCGTAAATCCACGACTGCACACGGAGTAGCTTGGAGGCCATCACTGTATGACAGTCAGGAGGCTGGGAAGCTGAAATCAAGTTGTTGCCAGGGTTGTTTGCCCGGAGTGCTGAGTGGGAGGAGCCTTCCTGTTTCTCCTGCTCCAGCAGTTGCGGATCCTAGTTTCCTCACACTCTCCTTTCTCCTGGCTGCGTGACTCCATCTTCACACCGCCTTCTCCCCTGGCACCTATGTGCCTTGAACGCCCCTTTCTTCTCAGGAGCTACTCCACACTTAAGATGACCTCATCCTGACAACCTTCATCATTTACATCGGCAAAGAACTTATTTCCAAATAAGATCACATTCGTTGCGGGATTAGGACTTGGCTGTGGGCGTTCCCTTCTCATGTGCCTTTACATTTTCTGTGACGAATGTGCTTGTCCATCAAACCCCGTACTATCTTACGTTGGTGTATGTTTTTCTCAGAGGGCCTGCGCTGACTCAGACATAGATGAGATTTCTTAAACAAAAAAGGATTTCATATTTTCTTGCTTTCTTTCCCCGATGCTGTGATAAAATACCCAGACAGAAGCGATTTATAAGAGGAAGGGTTTGCTCTGGCTCGTGGTTCAGGGGCACCATCTGGTATTGCGGAAGCTGAGGCAGCAGGAATTTGAAGCAGCTGACCATATCACATCCACCATCAAGAACAGAAAGCAATGCACACCTGCACGCTAGTGCTTAGCTTGCTTTCCCCACACTTAACACAATCCAAGGTCCCTGCTCAGGGAATAGTCGGGACTCCAAGGCCATCCTCTGCTATGTGTTGTGAACCAGAATTCTTGGAGGGAAGTGTGTGGAGAGATTGTAATGTTTCAGCTCTACAGCCTAATTGCAGTTTATCTTGGGCTATCTTTAGCCCCCTAAATAGCACAAAGATTATATTGATAAGTAGGAAAACATGGCAGGGATGCTAACCTGTCTAAGCAGAGGAGGAGAGCTAAGAGGCAGCCTGTGCTCACCTCTCTCTGCTTCCTGATTGCAGCTGTGATGTTACCAGCTGCTTCAAGCTCCTGCTGTTTTGGCTACTTCAACATGATGGAGATACCTTGAACTATGAGCCAGAATAAACCCTTTTACCAGGCCGTGTGTGTGTGTGTGTGTGTGTGTGTGTGTGTGTGTGTGTGTGTGTGTGTGAGAGAGAGAGAGAGAGAGAGAGAGAGAGAACGCATACGTGTGTGTTGTTGTTGTTGTTATTTTACCATAGTAATAGAAGAAATAACAAAGATGAGGTGAATTCATTTACCAGCCACCAATTCTTTCCCACTACCACAGTGGTTGACCAGGCCACTATAGCGTCCGTGTCAACTCAGTGTCACTGGGGGCTGGGACCTCCCAGAAGAGTCTCCTCAAGGGAAATTTATGTGACTCCCGGGGGTACTGGCTAGGGCCTCCTCAGAACCCCCCTCTTCTTTTCCAGGACTACTCAGTCTGCAAAGTTGTGGCAGCTCAGTAACAGGACACTGTTAGGCAACCCACTTGCCCTGCTCTCGAAACGAAACCCGAAGCTTTCTGAAAGTCTGACTGGGACCCTCAGCTTCTGAGGATGCTGTAACTATGGCAACAGCTCTCCAAGCAACAGTAAATATTTGCGAGAGAGAGACAAGAGGGGAAGGAGGAAGAGAGCCAGGGCTTGAGGAACAGAACTTTGCCCTGGGCACTTGCAGATGGCTGGAGGCTGCTGCTCGGCTCCCTAGGGCCACTCGGTGGCTTGTAGTAATAATTGCTCAGGGCAGGGCCGGTGAACACCTGCCTCATTTCAGCTCCATTCTCCCAGGTCTCCAGGACAGGTGTTCTCCGGATAGGACCTCCTCTTCTCTCATTGTGTATGAATTCTTAGACAAATCCCTTCTGTCCCTGAAAATTACTAATTAATTAATTCATTCATTCATTCATTTATTTATGGTGTGTGTGGTTATGGTGTGTGTGGAGGTCAGAAAACAACTTGCTGGAGCCAGCTCTCTCCTCCCACCATGTGGATGCCAGGGATTGAACTCGGGTTGATGGTCTTGGTGGCAAGCACCTTTACACACAGAGACCACCTTGGTTTCTTAAGCCTCAGTCACCCCACCATTGCAATGGGAGTGAAGAAGTGGTAGCCTTGATGGGGATGTTGTGAGGCTAAAGGGATTCCGGCCCTGTAGAGCATCCCCCTGGAGCAGAGCTGTAAAGTTCCCCTACTCCCAGTTCTCGCAGAGTTCCAGAGCAAAAGGTTATCAGGGGCTTCAGGCTGGGGCTGGTGCAATGGCACAGTCAGTAGATTGCTGTACAAGCATGAGAACCTGAGTACAGACCCCTCAAGCCCCCTAAGAAAGCTGGACATGCTGGCCTATGCTTGTGACCCCAGTATTAGAGAGGCAGAGACGGGTCCCTGGGACTCATCAGTCAAAAATCGGCAAACTCCAGGTTAGTGAGAGACCCTGTCTCTAAAACACACACACACACACTCACACACACACACACACGAGGGGGGTGGCACACTCCTCTTGGCCTCCAAGACCAACACAGCACAGACAACTGAGCTTGATTCCAGCTGTGTGGTGCTGCCATCATCTCAGGCCTTGGGTGCTGACCTTTGCCCAGCTGTTGCCAGCTATTTAGTTGTGCAGATGGCATGGCGTGCTTTCTTGAAGATGTGCTCCAGGTTAACCACAATCTAGGTCAGGGCCCTGATGCACCAGGCACAGGGACAGTGTATGTAGACTGAGCCTTGGCAGAGAGAAGGCAGGGAATGAGTCCTGCATCCCTCAGGGGCTGGCAGGGGCCCTAATGTCCCTAGTGCCAAAGGAAGCTTGACCCTGGGCTCTCCCAATGAGGCAGTCTCCATCACCATAGGTTTCCAGGTTAACAGATCCCTGTACACACCTTGCTTTGTAAATAGGCCAAATTGTGAGTTTATTTTTAAATTACGTCTCGAGGGCTGCAGTGGATTCCACGTATCTTATTAGCAAGAGAATGAGGCAGTGTGAGCATGCGGAGTTCACTGTCAAGACAAATGTGGTTGGGTCTTGGTTGTTTTGTTTTTGTTTTTCTAAAGAGCCTGGGCCTCAGTCTCCCAACCTATAAATGGGTGGTCTCTGGGTTCCAGCCTTCAGAGTGAAACTGAATATTCCCCATAGGACGTTTCTGGAAATTCTCCTGGGAGCTGTTTCCGCGCTCATGGCAGAAGCACATGTAATTTTTTTATTTGTTTGTTCGGTGCCCCTTGTGGCTCCTCTACTTATTTATTCTGTATTAGTCACACTGGGAACCCCTAAAATAGAACAGGAGAGGAAGCTGTGAGGAGTGGGTCCCAGCAGGAAACCCTGGGCTGGAGGAGAACCGTGCTATGACTTGGACACATCCATTCACACCTGGGCTGGGCAGAGGCATGAACTTCGTGCAGGACAAACGACCCTCCTGGTCACAAAATCTAGCCAAGAGGGGCTGAGAGATAATTCATTTGTCAAAATACTGGTGCACAATAAGCAGGGGATTCCCCAGAAAGCACATTAAAAAGGTGCCTGGGGTCCAGCACTGGGGAAATGGAGGCAGCAGCAGCAAGCCAGTCTAGTCCAATTAGTGACTTCCAGGTTCAATGAAAGACCCTGACTAAAACAGTAAGGTTGGGCAGATAGCTGAGGGATAAAAGGCTTGCTGTGCAAGTATGCGTATGTGTGTATATGTGTATGTGTGTCTTCCTCAATCATTCTCCACTTTAGTAGTATTTTTTTAAGATTTATTTTTATTTTTTTTTATTTGTGGCTGGGGTAGATGCCACTGGTATAAAATCACTTGGAGGCTGGAAGAATTAGTCAGGTCCCCTGAGCTGGAGTTACAGACTGTTATGGGTGCTGGGAAGTGAACTTGGGGTCCTTTGTCAGAGTAGTAAGCGCTCTTAACCACTGAGATATATCTCTAGCTTCTCTCCACTTTATTTTTTGGGACAGGGTTTCTCACTAAACTCGGAACTCACTGGCCAACAAGAACCAGGGATCCTTCTGTCTCTATCTTCCTGGGCTGGGATCACACATGAAAAGCCATTTTGGATTTTTTATGTGGGTGCTGGAGATCTAAACTGAGTTCTAACCCATTTTCCTAGGCCCAAACACACACACACACACACACACACAAACTGTGGTGGTTAAGTTTTATATCAACTTGACACAAACTTGGGATATCTGAAAGAAGAGAACCTCAAGTAAGAAAATGTCTCCATAAAATCTACCTGTAGAATATTTTCTTAATTAGTGATTGATGGGGAAGGGCCCAGCCCACTGTTGGTGGTACCATCCCTGGGCTGTGGTGGTCCTGGGTTCTATGAGAAAGCAGGTTGAGCAAGCCATAAGGAGCAAGCAAGCCAGCAGCACCCCTCCATGGCCTCTGCATCAGCCCCAGCCACCAGGTTCCTGCCCCACTGAGTTCCTGTCCTGACTTCCTTCAGTGATGGACTACAATATGGAAGTATAAGCCAAATAAACTCTTTTCTCCCCAGCTTGTGTTCTTTGGTCATGGTGCTTCATCGAAGCAATAGAAACCCTAGCTAATGCACACACACACACACACACACACACACACAAACACACACACTTTTGCAAGACCAGACTTTTAAGCTCAAATGTGGCCCCTTTATAATCTAAGCTGCCCCCTTAAGCACAGAAATTCAGGGGTTGACTGTGTTGTTTCCTCAGGACACTGTCACTCGTGTATGACAACAACTGACATGAAAATGTCAATGTACCCCCAAGCTGCAAGCTTCTGTGACTTACTTCTGCTTCAACAGGGTTTTTAAATGTGCTTGAGAATATTTGCACTGACAATGGCAGCGAGCAGGAGGGCTTTGCAGAGTGGGTAAATTTGCTTCTTTGAGAAAACAAACAGAAAACCAGCAGCCCCGTCAAGGCCAAAGCAACAGAAGGGAGTATACGCAGCCCTGGCCTTGATGAGCTTCCCCAGGCACTGAGCTCTCCAGTGGCTGTCAAATCCTCTCTGTGCAAATGCTTCCCCTCTGCTCTGGGAGCTGTGGCAACTCAGTTCAAGGACTCCTCTTTGTTGGATCACGTGGACCCAGAAAGCATTAAAGAAGTCTCTATGCTTTCAGTGTGGATGCTCAAAGCTGTTACCCAAACCTCTAGAGGCAGAGAAAGGAAAACTTCAGGTTGAAGGTCAGCCTGGGCTATATGGTGGGTTCAAAGCCAGCCTGGGCTACAGAGAAAAACTCTGTTTCAAAAAAACAAAACAAAACAACAACAAAACACTGTGAGCACTGGGAAAATGGCTCAGTAATTGACACACTTGCTGCACAAGGACGAAGAGCTGAGTTCAAATCCCCTGGCGCACTGAAAAAGCCAAGCACAGTGATACATGCCTATATAGTCCCAGAACTGCTAAGCCAGAGACAGGAGGATCCCTGGGGCTTGCAGGGGAGCCAGTCTAGTCAAATGATCAAGATCCAAGTTTAACGAAACACTTTGTCTCAAAACTAAGGTGGAGTGTAATTGAAGAAGACACCACATGTCACTCTGGTCTCTACTCAAATATGTATGAATACACACACACACAACACAGTCTATGGAAAATGTCTCAACCCTGGGCTACTCTGATGAAGGCTTTCTGCGATAACTTGCATAATACTTCTTTTTTGAAATGTATTTTTTTTTCTGGTTTTTGAGACAGGGTTTCTCTATGTAGCCTTGACTGTCCAAGACTCACTTTGTAGACCAGGCTGGCCTTGAACTCACAGAGATACGCCTGCCTCTGCCTCCCAGAGTGCTGGGATTATAGACGTGCACCATGTGCCACTTCCCCCATCAACTTTCATAATATTACCATCTCTCTTACCATCTCTCTTACGATAGGCTGTGCGGTGATCCTGGGATCACTCCACACAAACAGGATCTGGAAATGCGTACGGAATTACCCTGACTCGTGCATGAATCTGGTTTCTACCAGTTAGAACATGATTGCCTGTGTGAGGATAGACTTGATTCTGCTTCTTTGTTTGCTTTTAGAAGTTGGGAGTTGTCTTTCTCTGTGGCCTGCAGCCAGTCCTGATATAGCAGGATCAGAAGGAAGGGGAGGAAGACCTCCCCTATCAGTGGACTTGGGGAGGGGAATAGGTGGAGAAGAGGAAGGGAGGGTGGGGAGGGAGGAGGGAGCTACAGGTGGGAAACAAAGTGAACAAACTGTAATTAATAAAAATATAAATAAAAAACCAAAGTGGATAAAAAAAGAAGTTGGTAGTTGCCAAAGGGGGAGGGGAGGGAGAAAGGGTGGAGAAGAGGAAAAGAAACAGTTGGCATTTCCCTTTTCTTCCAGATTCATTTATTTTACTTTATATAAGCGTTTGACTGTGCGTGTGTATGTGGGCCGTGTATATGCCTGGGGCCCCTGGGGGGGGTGAGACAAAGGTGCTGTATTGGGTCCCCCAGACTGGAGCTGTGGATAGTTATGAGCCACTATGTTGGTGCTAGCAACCAAATCTAAGTCCTCTGCAAGAGCATCCAGTGTCCTTATCTGCTGGACCATCTCCAGCTGGCAGTTTAGACAGGCATACGAGGTTGGGCCAGCCTCAAAGTCTCTCTGTGCTGCTTAGCCTGCGTTTCTCCATGTATTTCTGGAGGTTCAAGGCCTGGGTCTTGATTTTACCTTCAGTACAAACTATGGCTGATACAAGATTTGGGGAACAGCTCTTCCTCTGAACTCAACGTTTGTGTCTTAACCACCTCATGACACTGTCCTAAGGATGCTCTGCGAAGAACCATGTGCCCAGGGGCTGGGAATGGCTCCTTCACTGAGCCATCCCATCCCTCCCTCCAGTCTAAACTTTTTTTTTTATGAGGGTTTCACTATGTAGCTCTGGCTGTTCTGGAACTCACTAGGTAGACCAGGCTGGCCTTGAACTCACAAAGATCTAATTGCCTCTGGCTCCCCCAGTGCTGGGATTACAGACCTGTGCTTGACAAGGCTTCAGCATTCTTTGAAGGCATTCTTTTGAGTCACTCTCTTAAATGGTTTCCTGGCACTATAATTAGCATCTTAATTTATAGCAATCTAGTTCAGATTAATATTAATTTAATTACAATAGTGCCCCAAATTTTGTTTTCACATAACCCTATTCTCTTCCCAGTGGTCTGTTGTTGTTACACAACTATGTCTTGTCAATGCAAATTTATAATTATTGTTTTATGTAAGGGTCTTTTAAATCATATGGAAGGAAAGAGCTACACATACAAATCGTATTCATACTGTCTTTTGGAATTTCCGACACAGCTACACTTAACAAGCGTTCTTTGGTTCTCTTGGTTTTTGTTTTGTTTTGTTTTTCCTTTTCCCTCCTCCCTTTCTCTTTCTTTTTCTCCTTCTAATTCTTGACATATAACCAGGATTGATCTTAGACTTAAGTTCTCCTACCTCAGCCTCTCCAATGCCAGTTACAGGTACACCCACACCTGGGTGCTCTGTGTTTCTTCATGCTAGTCTGAGTCCTGGTCCTCAGCTCAGCCTGAAGGATTGTCCTGTTTCTCACGGAGTGTGCCTGCCACGGTTAAATTCTGTCAGCATTTTGCTTGCTTGTTTGTGTACTTAGGATCGTCTTAGTTTGCCTTCAGCTTTGAGGAATAGTTTTGCTGGATGTCGGATTTTTGATTGACAACCTGTTTCTCCCAGTGCTTTGAATGTTATCCTTCTATCTGATCTTTAGAGATTCTGATGAGAATTCAGCTGTACAACTGATTAAGAATAACAGTTTATGATGAGTCTTTTTGCCCTTGTTTTCAAGATTGGTCTCTGAGGTTTTGTTTTGTTTTGTTTTGTTTTGTTTTGTTTTGTTGCTCCCCTGTGTGTATGCATGCAAGTGCATGTGTGCAGGAGTGTGTGCATATGAGGGCCAGAGGACAACCGTGGGTATCATTCCCTGTTTTGTTTTTGAGACAGGGTCTCTCATTGGTCTGGAATTCACTAAGTAAGCTAGGCTGGCTGGCCAGCAGACCCCCAGAATCCCCAACACTGGGATTACAAGCGTAATCCATTATACCTGGCTTTTGCATTTTTTCCACATGAGTTATAGAGATTAAACTCAGGACTTTCTGCTTGTAACTTGAGCACCTTGCCGACTGAGCCATCACCTGTGACATTTCAGAATTTGGTTGTGGAGTTTCTGGGTCTCTCTTTCTCTGAGTTTATTGTATTTGTGATGTAAGTGTTTTAAAACTTCATATTTGATTTATCTCTCCCAAGCACCATACAGCAGCAAATCTTGAGAACTCTGCTTCCAAATGTATGCTAATTTCTCCCACTTTACTGCCCCCTCTGCTCACCATGACCTCTTACCTTGACTCATGCTGCTGTTCCTCACCAGCCTTCCTGTTTCTAGAATTATCTATACATTTCCCAACTATGAGCCAGAGAGAGAGAGAGAGAGAGAGAGAGAGAGAGAGAGAGAGAGAGAGAGAGAGAGAGAGAGAGAGAGAGAGAGAGAGAGAGAGAGAGAGAGCGAGCACTCTTAGGGATAAAATGAATGTTAATACCTGTACTCAAAAGGGTGCTGTCAGCCCTCTCCAAGACCTTCCACACATGACAGCAGTGCTGGGTTCCTGGAGTCCAGAGGACAGCAGCCCACCTTCTTGTCAGCAGACACCTGATGTTTGCCTATCTTTTTTTTTTTTTTTTTAGCTGCAGTTTTATAGCTTTCTGGATCATGAATCAATCATTGATCATCTGGCTACAGTTTCCATGGTGATCTTACCAACAAGACAATTCAAGAGGTGTCTTACTCCACCCTTATTGTATTAGAAGAGCAAGTTCACCCTGGGGGGTTTCTCCAGCCTCGAGCAAAGGCAAGAATTTTGAGTTGGGAAACTGAGTCCGTGGATCTTTAGATGGGAAGGTCCAGGCAAGAGGAACTCACTGGATTCTGTGGCCGATTGTGTGTGTGAGAGTGACAGTGTGCTGGTCAGAAGTCACCTTTGGGTAATAGCCCTCAAGAGCAGCCCATCTTGTTTTATTTTAAGTAGAACATCTTTTTTTTTCTTTCATTTCATATCCAGTCCCAACTCCTCCCCAGCCCACTGGTTACCCTCAACACATCCCCCTGGCCCCTTCGTGTCCTTTCTGAACCCAATTGTTGCTGCCTGTTGAAGTGTTGACTTATCTTTTGGGGTTGAGCCTATGCAGGTCTTGTGGGTAAATATGGTCAGTTGGATAAAAATGGACCTAGTAGGCTCATGTTTGAATGTGTGGTCCCCAGATGGAGGACCATGGGAAAGGATTGGAATGTGTGTCAATGAATGCAAGCATTGAGGTTTCAGAAGCCGATGCCAGCTCAGTCTTGCTCTCTCTCGGCCTCCATCTTGAGGATCAGGCGTCAGCTCTCAGCTCCAACACCATGCCTACCTGCCTGCCACCATGCTTCCTTTCGCGATGGTGAGGGCTGATCCTCTGAGACTGTAAGCAAGCACACAACGAAATGCTGTATTCTTATAAATTGCCTTAGCCATGGCATGCCCCAGCCGCAGCAATCCTAAAACAGGAACTAGAGCTGCAGTGAGTTCACTATCGCTTGGCCACGACACACCAAGTGCTTCTCATCCTCTGGTGTTTATATTCCTCCTTCTCCTTCTCCTGCAGGGTTCCCTGAGCTTTGGCTTCTTTTGTAAAACAAAAGCCTCACACTGGCTTGGAACTCCCTTAGGCTAGATAGAGTGGCTAGATAGCTAAGACTTCAAGCTTATCTCTTCATGCTTTTTCATTTCTTTCTTTCTTTCTTTTTTTTTTTTTTTCTTTTTCTGAGACGGTGTGTCACTGTGTATTCTGGCTGGCCTCAAACTTAGAGAGATCTTCCTGCCTCTGCCTCCCAAATACTGAGATTAAAATTGTGTGCCGCCATGACTGGCCCCAAACCCAGCTTTTAAAGTGTAGGTTCTGGGAACTGATCTCAGATCTCAGGTCCTTGAGCTTGCACTTTACCAACTGAGCCATCTCCTTGGCCTGTGTGGATGATTCTTCTTTGCTTTTATGTCAAATGGGTCAAATGTATGAGAAGAGGACAAGTAAAATAAGGACACGGGGTGGGGGCCCTCTTGCCTTCAGCAGGGAGTACTTTGACCCCATACTCTGGGTTCCCAAGCTGCCTAGCCACAAAAAGGAAGTAGTCTGGCTGAGCAGGGCTTCCTGAGGCAACAGCAAGAGACTGAGGCAAAGCAGCTCAGTACTTGGCAATGAGGCAGAGTGAGGTGGGTGTGCACCTAAGAGTGCATGCACACCAGAGGTGAATTTAGAGTCTCTTTTTCCATCACTCTCCACCCGGTAATTTGAGATAGGGCCTCTCACTAAACCTGAAGCTCACTGATTGGTTAGGCTAACCAATGAACTCCAGGGTTTTCCTAACTCCTAACTCTCCCTACACTAGAGCTGGTGTTATAGGTGCCCAGACTTTGTGCTCAGCTTTTTAAAAAAAGAACTTCTGGAGGTTTCATCATCCCTGATTTCAAGCTGTACTATAGAGCAATAGTAATAAAAACCACATGGTATCAGCATAAAAACAGGCAGAATAAATCAATAGAATAAAATTGAAGACCCAGATGTAAACACACACACCTGTGGACATGTGATTTTTGACAAAGAAGCCAAAACCATACAATGGAAAAAAAAATCTTCAATAAATGCTGATTGTCTAACTGCATCGAATGCAAATAGATCTATATTTATCTCCATGTCCAAAACTCAAGTCCAAGTGGATCAAAGACCTCAACATAAAACCAGATACACTAAATCAAAGAGAGAGAGAGAGAGAAAGTGAGGAAGAGCTTTGAACACATTGGTACAGGAGACAAGTTCCTGAACAGAACACCAACAGCTCAGGCTCTAAGATCAACAATCAACAAATGGACTTGATGAAACTGAAGAGCTTCTGAAAGACACAGGATACCATCAGTAAGACAAAACAGCAGCCTACAGAATGGAAAAAGATCTTCACCAACCTGACATCTGATAGAGGGCTAATATCCAAAATATATAAGGAATTCAAGAAATTAAATATCAACAAACCAAATAACTCAATTAAAAAATAAGGTATAGTGTCCTTTGCTTTATAGAAGTTTTTCAGTTTTATGGAGTGCCATTTATTGATTGTTGATCTTAGAGCCTGTGCTGTTGGTGTTCTGTTCAGGAAGTTGTCTCCTGTGCCAACGAGTTCAAGGCTCTTCCCCACTTTTTCTTCTAACAAATTTAGTGTGTCTTGTTTTATGTTGAGGTCTTTGATCCACTTGGACTTTAGTTTTGTGCAGGGTGATAAGTATGGATCTATTTGCATTTTTCTGCATGTAGATATCCAGTTAGACCAGCAGCATTTATTGAAGATGCTATCTTTTTTCCATTGTATGGTTTTGGCATCTTTGTCAAAAATCAGGTGTCCATAAGTGTGTGGGTTTATTTCTGGGTTTTCTTTCCAATTCTGTTGATCCACCAGCCTATTTCTATGCCAGTACCATGCAGTTTTTATTACTGTTGCTCTATAGTACAGCTTGAGTCAAGGATGGAGATACCTCCAGAAGATCTTTTATTGTAGAGGACTGTTTTAGCAATTCTGGGTTTCTTATTACTCCATATAAAGTTGAGAATTTTTCTTTCAAAGTCTATAAAGAATTTTGTTGGTATTTTGATGGGAATTGCATTAAATCTGTAGATCTCTTTTGGAAAGTTGGCCATTTTTACTATGTTAATCCTGCCAAGCCATGAGCATGAGAGATCTTTCCATCTTCTGATATCTTCTTCAATTTATTTCTTCAAGAATTGAATTTTTTTCATACAAGTCAATCCTCATTCAGAAAGGCAAATGGAATAGAAATTGGAAAATGGAGAAAACAGGGAACAAGACAGGAGCCTACCACAGAGGACCTCTGAAAGACTCTATCCACCAGGTTATTAAAGCAGATGCTGAGAAACATAGCCAATGTTTTTGGGCAGAATGCAGGGAATCTTATGAAAGAAGGGGAATATAGAAAGACCTGGAGGGGACTAGAGTGCCACAAGGAGAGTAACAGAACCAAAAGATCTGGGTCCAGGGGTCTTTTCTGAGACTGATACTCCAACCAAGGACCTGGAGATAACCTAGAACCCCTACACATTGCAGCTCAGCATGGGATCCCTAGTAAGGAGAACAGTGACTATCTCTGACATGAACTCAGTGGCTGGCTCTTTGATCACCTCCCCCTAAGGGTCGGGGGCAGCCTTACCATGCCACAGAGGAAAACAATGCAGACAGTCTGGATGAGATCTGATAGGCTAGGGTCAGATGGAAGGGGAGGAGGACCTCCCCTATCAGTGGACTGAGGAAGGGGCATGGGAGGGTTAAAGGGAGGGAGGATGGGATTAAGAGGGGATGAGGGAGGGGCTACAGCTGGGATACAAAGTTAATAAATTGTAATAAACTTTTAAAAATGAAAAAAAATGGGGTACAGAGCTAAACAAAGAATTTTCAACTGAGGAATCTCAAATGGCTGAGAAGCACTTAAATGTTCAACATCTTTAATCATCAGGGAAATGCAAATCAAAATGACTCTTGAGACTCCATCTTACCCCCATCAGAATGGCTAAGATCAAAAACTCAAGTGGCAGCACATGCTGGTGAGGATGTGGAGTAAGGGGAACCCTCCTCCACTGCTGGTGAGAGTGTAAAGTTGTACCACATTGGAAATCAATCTGGGCTGTTTTTCAAAAAACTGGGCACAGTTTTACCTCAAGATCCAGCTATACCACTCCTGGGCATATATCTAAAAGATGCTCTACCATACCACAAGGACACTTGCTCATCTGTGATCATAGCAGCTTTATTCATAATAGCCAGAATCTGGAAACAGCCTAGATGTCTCTCAACTGAAGATTGGATAAAGAAAACGTGGAACACTTATATGATGGAGTACTACTCAGCTTTTAAAAACAAGGACATCATGAAATTTGCAGGCAAATGGATGGAACTAAGAAATATCAGCTTGAGTGAGGTAACCCAGATGCACAAGGACGCACATGTATTTGCTTATAAGTGAATAACCATGCTACAATCTACAGACTCAAAGAAGCTAAAAAACAAGGAGGGCCCATGAGAGGATGCTTGAGTCTCAGTTAAAAGGGAAATTAAAATAGACATCGGAAGTGGATGGAGGGACCTGGGTAGGGAGGGGAACAGGGTGGGATCAGATGTGGGGAGAGCAGTGGGGAGAGAACTAAAACTGGTTGCATCTCTGGATTGAGCTGGAGACAAGGGAGGTTCCCAGGAGTCTATGGAGTGACTCTGGCGGAGACTCCTGTTGCGGGAGATATGGCCTGAAGTAGCCACCTCCTGTTGCCAGGTGGGACTCCCGGTGGAGGAAGGACGCTAACCCACCCACAAAACCTTTGACCCAAAATTTGTTCTGCATACAAGATGTGCAGGGATAAAGATGGAGCAGAGATTGAGGGAATGGCCAGCCAATGACTGGCCCAGCTTGAGACCCGCCCCATGGGGGAGAGCCAACCTCTGATCCTACTAATGATACTCTGCTGTGCTTGCAGACAGGAGCCTAGCATAACTGTCTTCTGAGAGGCCTCATCCAGAGCGGATGAAAACAGATGCAGAGACCACAATAGGCGGACTCGGGGAGTCTCGTGGAACAAAAATTTTAAAATAAAATAAAAATAAACACAAGAATACGGGTGTTGGGGAACTGTTCAACACTTGCTTGCACAGCACTTTAGGGACTGAACCATCTCCCCAGCCCCTAGGTACCTTTCCATAGAGAGCTGCCTGGCTGGTAGTCTCACCATGAGAAGGATTAAAAATAAACGGCTCTTCACCAGCCTCATCACGTAGAACTCCAAAAGCCCCCAAGCAGGGCATCTGGCCTAATTTCATGTTCTACCCAACGCTAATGATGTTCAGTCTGCCAAGTAATAACTCACATTGAAAACAGACTCCAGGGGCCTCTGTGACCCACCAGTCTGAGTTTGGGAGGCTGAGTCCCACTGAGCCTCCGTATTAAGTATGTCTAGTGTATGATGTCAGGTGGGCCTGCTGTTAGATGCTACTTCCATATGATTGAAAACATTGCTCCATAGCTGCCAAGAGAACAGGCCCCAAAAATGGAAAGTGGTGGCAATAAAGAGACCATTGACACCCAGAGCCAGGTGGGTACACAGAGCGGGCTCTGGGAGGCTACAGTGGTATCGGCCCTGCAGGGTCAAAGACCAGAAGGCAGAGGGGAATGAGTAAGCAGAGGAAGGCTCAAGGCCACAGGCTGCTGTGACCCTATAGAAGCCCAGAAGTTGGGCTGCAGAGCCCCGACTTGATAAAGTACTCACCTTGCACACACAAGAACCTAGGTTCTGTCCCAGCGCTGAGGAGAAACAGGCAGCCGAGCCTACTTTGGGAGTTCTAGGTCAGTGAGAATTCCTGACATTAGAAAGTGGGGAGGGGGCTGGAGAGATGGCCCAGGAAGTAAAGCTCTGGTCCTGGTAGCCTGAGAACCAGAATTCACCGTGTATGTCTGTAACTACAGCTTTCCTATGGTGTGATGCTAGCCTGGTGACACAGAGGCAAACAAGAGACCCTGTTTCCAACAAGGTGGAAGGCCCAATACCTAAGGTTTTCCGCTGACCTCTACACACAAACCCAATGATATACTACATACATACACACACACACAAGCAAAGATTTTTTTTTTAAGGTGGATAGTCTTTGAAGAAGCAAAGATTGCCCACTGGCCTCCATGAGCATGCACACACATACCTGCACACATACACAGGAGAGAATCCAAATGTTGCTTTTCGTTGTTCTTTGAACTCATGTGTGAATTGAGATTGGCTTTCAGAGAGCTGTGTTAAATAAATAAGATGTAGTAAGAGCACGAATACAGAGGTGTACAGTAGGGCTCAGGGACTACTTTGATGGGCTGGTGACACTCAGACACCCATAGCATGATGCTGAAGGAGGGGGACACACCTGGCTCATAGACGACTCCAAGTAGCAACACTCTATTCCTTTCAGATGCGTGAGTGATTCTGTCCATGGTTAGGCCTGGGCAAACCAAGCAGCCATGCGCTAGCCAGGAAGCACAAAGCCCCACCCCTCCCAGACTAGCTGGGTTCCAGTGTGTGTGTGTGTGAGAGAGAGAGAGAGAGAGGAAACAAAGCTCAAAGCATCTTTCGGTGCACTTTAATCAAAATTCCATCACCACAAGAGCACTTGTGGCACACAATGTCAGGATGGGCACATCAAGCTGGTCCTACAAATGGAACATTCATGGATCCTCACTTCAAACATGTATGAAAAATAAAATATATAATATTTATAGCTCTATAAATTTCCCCACTGAATCACTTTCTCTTTAAAATAAATTATGATATATGACGCAGCCTGGAGTCACTAAGCAAGTAGCAGCCAAATGACACCCAAATGTCCAAAGTTCTGGGGGAAATACTGGACAGGGACAGTCAGATGCTCACAGGAACCAATGTGGCTTACAAAACAAGCTCACTCTTCACAGTGGGCTGAGCATCAAGAAGATGGGCGGCTTCTAATAGCTCTTCATCTTTTGTGGGGAATAAAATAAATCCCCAAACCACACGGAATGTTGTAGAAGCTGCAAATGAACTTTTGGCACCAGATGAGAAGAGCAGCTTTTCAAAGCCAACCCAGCGATGATCCTTAGAAGCATGAGTCTGAGAGGGAGCACAGAGGAGGGGAGGTCTGTGGGGGGCCTTTTCAATGGGGGGTCTCCACTTTGGGGATGGTGGAGATTGTCTGGGTAGCTGGCCTTTCACCAGCTGTGATTCCCTCAGAGGGAAAGACCAGAACGCACATGACACCAAGGGAGAGACCCTTTTTCAGGTGGGGGTAGCTTCTTTGCAACGTGTTCAGTCAAAAGCAGGGATGTGCTATACAGACAAGGGATACAGGCCAGCCCACAGGATGGCTGCACAGCCATCACAGGGGACAAACATGAAGCACACATGAGACATCAAGGATCCAGAAGGACAGGCAAGGCTGGGCTGCACTAGCATTTACAGGGGCTAGAAGAAGGGCTCACGAGCTTTAACAGAAACCCTGGCGGGAAGTGGCTCAGGACTCTTCCTAAGGGATTCTGGATACTACCCCCCAAAAAATGACAAAATCGTAAAAAGAGACAAATGAGCCTAAGATAAGGGTGGCCACACAGCCTGCCGCAGAGGCTTCCTGGGAATAGGCTTGGGCTCTTTCCTGTTTAGGCCAGAGGTTTTAGTTGACCTGGGGAATAGATGGCCGTGAACTCCCCAGAACAGCCTGATCCTGGCCTCTTGGACTGGGAGAAGGTAGCTACAAATCCAGGAGACGCTCCTCGCACGTCTCCACAGGCCACTTGGAAGCCCCTCCGAACACATCGACATTGTTGTCCACCCATGGGATGATGTTTCCAGGCATGTTCGTGGAGCAGTTGGCAATGTTGATGATTTCTTGCGCCCGGAGCACACGGTCCCATATGTTGAACTGGCTAAGCTCTCCAACAAAGGCCTGTGTGGCATCAAATCTGCCCCCAACAGTGTCCTGGAATTGGAAACAGACTCTTTGGGACAAGTTCACATGTAGGACTGGCATCCTGACTTTCCAGAGAAACAGAACAGAATCATGTATTCTACAGGTCCTGAAGTCCCATGGCATTTGAGATCTGGGAAATGACTCTACTCAAAACACCCAGTTTTACACAGGGAAGAATGAGGCAGAAGAGAAAGACAGTTGCCTAAAGCCTGACGCTCAGCCCCTTTCAGGAGAGTAGTGGAGCTGAGGAAAGTGGCCGTGAATGAGACTCCAAGCCCCAAAGGGCTTAGTGATCACTATTCTAGCTCTTCTCTGCCCAGGACTGGCTGGTTTCTTTGCCTCCCCTCCCCTAGACAGAGTCTCCTGGATCATCTTTCTTCCATTTCTCCCACAGGCAGGCACCCTGGATATTTCCTAAGTGGCCTGTGCTAGATTCTGGGATTCTGAGCAAAGAGTTCTACCATCATGTACCAGGCAAGGCCAAATGCAGGTGCTCACAGGGACACTGGAGATGCCTTCCTATGTGTTTACCTTATAAGGCAGCTGGACCCAAGCCAGTAGATGACTCTGTGACGAAGACTCACCCACATGTCTTTGTCAGATGCTACTCTAGTGTGACTTAGGCTGTGCAGCCAGGGAACGTGCTCATGTGGCCGGCTGTGAGGACACAGTGGCATGGTCTGGGACACAGACACCTTGGGCAAGAGCTAGGGCATTCTGGGTGGTTGGGTTGGGCAGCCTCCATGAGAGAATGAGTACCCACCTGCTCTTGCCCCAGGATGAGCACACCTCCCGGCTTGATGGGGTGCCAGGGTGCCAGGTTTTCCCCAGTGCCGAGTTTCTCCCCATCCTGGAATGCTTCCCACATGCCATCTCGAGTGGTCCAGGTAATGCAGATGTGATGCCACTTGCCATCACTAACAAACAGGGGCAGCTGTGCAACCTGTGGGTGTCAACACACAGGTGAGGACTTGACAGGTCACCATCCCATGGACTGCTCCAGGGAAGGGAGTGGAGTGTCACTTAGAGTCCTGGGGTTATTTTTTTCCCCACTGTCCAGGATTCCTGCCGGGATTCCCTTCCCTGTTTTGTGAGTGGCACGCCCAAGGCCCATCTGCCTTGTTTGTGACAATCAGGAGACTGGGTAAAGCTTCAAGACACTGAGCACTCTTGGTTCTGGACCTGGCTGCGGACTCCCACGCTTGCCTGAGCTCTCTGTGTGGAACCTGACAGGTAGCACACAGGGACCTGTGTACCAAGCTTTGCCTGTGCCAAGAGAAGGGCAGGAGGCCTCCATGCATGTGTGTGCCAGCATAGTACAGGAGTATGCACATACAGACAGTACACTCAACTACAGGCAAGCTCCGGCAGCCTGTGAGCACAAGGCTGGGATAGCCCTGTTGTTACAGTGGGTCTCCTAGCAACCTGAAGTCTCCCTCCCAGGAACTGGATGTTTACAAGAGGTCTAAAGGGAGAGGAAAACAAGGCTCTCAGGCACTACAGTGTTATTTGAACAATAAATCCTTGGCTCAGGAAAGCTGTCCCTGCTAGAAGCCTCAAAGGCTCAGTCCATTCCACAGAACTTCTAACTTTTCCATAGTGCTCCAAAGTAAACACAGTCCATCCAGTGGCAGTCTGATAAAGATCACAGACATGCAGGGGTCTCTTTTTCACCCACCCCAGCAGGGCAGCCATTCAAATGCTGGACATTCTTTTATTTTGTTGAATCTGACTTTAGGAGAAAGGTTTGATTCATTTGTTGTTTAGAGACAGGGTTTTGCTGTGTGGCATAAGCTGCCTTTAAATTCATTCATCCTGCAATAGCTTCCCAGGGACTTAAGGCATGTTCTACCATTCCCAGTTCGGTGCTTGAGTGACCAGAGGCTCAAAACTAGCCTTTCAAGAAGACTGTACCCCTGAACGCATTGAAATGGGGCATCTTCTTGGGGAGAGGCAAGACCACAGGAGGAGAGAACAGTTACCAGGGGCTGGAAAGGGCTGGGCAGGAGTCGACTACAACGGTAAATGAGGGAATGCGGTAGGGGGACTGTTTTATATTTTTATTGTGGTGTATGCATTTGTCAAGGCCAGCTAAAACTGAAATGCACGTTTAAAGGCTCAGTTTTGCTGAGTGTAAATTTTATCTCAATAATCCTGATCCCTTTAAAATATATGCCTACTCTCTCACACAGGTACCCTCAACCAGCACGTTTAGGAAAGAGACCATACAGGCGGTCCCTGCACGTGGGGTCCTGGTTTCCACCCCATCCATCCCTTTGACATGTGGTTCCTCTAATGCACCCTGGCCAGACTCAGAGCTAGGGTCTCCATGGGCTGCAGATATCCTATGACACCTCGATCCCACTACCAGCCCTCTGGAGTGGGAGTGCCTCCTCCATGCTGAGGGCAACCACCACGCTCCTAGTCTTGGGGTGAAACAGACTGGTTGGCCAGGATCTGCTCTGTGTGTTACGGAAAGCCAGCCAAGTGCTGACTTCCTCCAGCGCCTACCCCTTTGGACACCAGGGTGAGGTTCTAGCAGGCCTCACCTTGTCATTGATGAGCAGCTCGATGGGATTATTACCCCACTCTATCAGCACAATCTCATTGGCTTGCCCAGGCACAGCATAGGAGAATGGCGTGCCGATGCCTGGCGAGGCACTGGACCGTAGCCACAGGCAGATGGTGAAGGCGTACAGCTCCGGCAATGTCTTCTTGATCTTGCCATACAGGTAGTTTGTGCGGAGAGGAAGGGAGACTTTGAATGCATCTGGTGACTTGAATGCACTGTTGCCTGGGTGGAAGGAAGAGGGGTTAGAGCAGGGGGCCTGGTCCAGGTGCACCAGCAGGACCCATCACTCAGGCAGACCCAGAGCACTCCAGCTCCCAGTCAAAGTGCCCAACCCAGCCGTCCAAGGGGCAGTCCTGGCCTTCTACAAGCTTACGTTGTGAGAAAGCAGTCCAAAGACAGCAGAAGGAGAAAAGGGAAAGAGAGGCAGTGGTTTCCTCTAGCACAGTGGCCAGAGGAAGACAAAGGGAGGGATAAGGAGTCATGCAAAGCCTGCGGCAGAAGAGCCCCTGTGGATGAGAATCCAGGCAGAGGTGTCTGCAAGTGTAAGGCCTCAAGATGCCCCGGAACCATGAAGGGTAAGGAATATTTTGTGAGAAGCACACTAGACACATTAGAGAACTCCTCCCCCCCCCCCCCGAGACAGTCTCCTGATATAGTTTTAGCCTGTAATTACTACTCAGACCAGAGATCCATCTGCCTCTGCCTCCTAAGTACTGGTACTGAGGGTATATGCCTCCATGTCCAGCCTGTCTGCATCATTCAGGACAGAAAAAGAGGCTTTGGAGCAAGAGAGATCGCCCAGCAGCTAAGTGCATTTACTGCTTGTCCAGAGGATCCCCAATAGTCACATGACAATTCACAACCCTCAGTGCCTCAAGGGAATCTAATAAATCTTTCTTCTGGCCTCCACACACACTGCAAGTACATGGCATACATACATATACCCCGGCACTATACAGACACATAAAACAAAAAAAAATTTTTTTCAAGGAGCTTCTTCATTCATTTTTTGAGTAAAGGCCTTGCTGTGTAACCTGTAACCCAGGCTGGCTTTGAACTCACAATCCTGCTTTAGCCAAACAAGTAGTGGGTTTACAGGTGTATACCACCATAGCTTGCAAGAAAGTCAGACAAAAACAAAAACTCTCAACTCTGGTCCCTTCTGATTACCATTTCCTAGTCTCACTGTCTCAATGACTAGACATTGGAGGAGGAGTTTAGAGAGACACTGGTATTAGTTCTCTTGTTCTGTTAAAGCCAGGAACATCTTCCTCAACTGAGTCTTATTGCCTTCTGTCCTTCCTTGAGCTCTCAGTCCCTCTGGCTTCTTCCGTAAGGGTGGCCTTTGAAACCCAAGGGACCGGAGCTTGAAGGAGGAATGTCTCTCGGGGCCTGAGCACTCTGATAAACACTTGTGAACAGGAATCCTGCAACTCTTGTCGTAGTAACTGATGACCACTGCTCAGGCGAAGCACTCAGGCTTGAGGTCCCCACACTGCAGCTTTCCTCAGAAGTGGCGGTTTGTCTCAATCCCTGCTGGAAGCTCTTTGCTCCTGACATGGCCTTTCCTTCTCAAGAGAGGATTTTATTGCTGGACTGTTTTCTGTAATGTGGAACTGGGGATGGGGGAGACAGATACATGCTACACGCAAAGGTGTCCCACCCTCAGGCTAACACCCGGCAGACCTTTAGCCCTTCCAGGTCTCACTGGTAGTGGCGAGACACACAGTTCCTGCTCCCCCATCTCAGGTTGTCCCCATGGACATGGCACATCTGAAGTCTTTGAAAACAAACTCGTACATAGCCTGTAACTTTCAACATAGCCTTGAACATAGCTCAAATTAATCTAACAGCTGTGTTACCCGAGTTTGCAGGAAACTACTTGATTCTGTGAGTGGCCATAGTGATAGCTTTCCTTGTACATAAGATCCACCCAGTGAAGGAACCTCAGTGTTTTTCTCTCATTCAACAACTACTTATTAAGCACCCCTAAAGGTCCAGACAGCCAGGCAACCTTACCCCATCATGATCTTCCAAACTTGAAATCCCAGGGCTCGGTCCTTATCTGAAGAGGTCTCCTGCACAGTCACTCCAGGGTCACCTTTCTGGTCTCTCTGGGTTCCCATCTAGTATCTGCTCACGCTCTGTGGTTGGGTAGTTTCCCCGATTTATCCTGCCCTTTTCCAGTAGGCATTCCTCAAAACAAGCTATGGACTTGCTGAGTACCTGTCTAGAGCTGGAAAGAACTGGCTATTTCAAGCACCCGAAGAAGCAAGCCATAGTAAAAAGCAAGGGCTTGGACCTTATTATGCTCAAGAAAAATGGAGAACTGGACAACACTTGCTCCAGTTTTGCAGGTTGAGGCTTCAGAGAAATGACTTATCCAAGGCCACACAGCTATTGAATCAATAGGACCGGAAGTTCCCCTTTCCACTACATGTAGCCATTGGTGCTTAGTCTTTGAGTGGCAAATGGCTGTGTTCGTAGTGAAGGCATCATTATCTAATAAGGAGAAATGGCTTCCACGCTTGCAGGTGGGAAGGCTGGCCAATTTAATAAGACTCAGGGTAGGTAATATCGTTACGTCAGTGACAACAGATAGGTTTACTTAGAGCTGGGAGAGGCAAGAGGCAGAGAAGGGGGGTCCAGCCAGAGAACGGGTACCCTTTATTTGAATAAAACAGCTTGGAGGTTCAGAGGAAACTTAGTTAGAACCAATTAAGGAATTAAAAGGCTTGACCAATAAATCAGAAACTGCAGGTGGTGGACAAGCCTAAGGAGGGGGTGGGCAGCCTGGGGCTTGAAGGGAGATGGTCTAGTCTTCTCAGTGACAATGTTGATTTCAACACCCAGCCAGCTGCGCCTGGCCAGCTGGCCCAGACTCGGAAGACTCTATAAATGCAGAGTCTTGCAACCAAGAGAAAGGGGCATCCGGAGGACATGGGTGCTGTGCAGAGTCAGCGGCTAACTGCTGGGCCCTGAAGACTTCAAGTCCAGCAGGGCTAAAAGCCCATTTCTTCTCTGGCATCACTACCAAACTTCTCGATCTGCAGAGACTGAAAGCATCATTATTGCCCCATCCGTACCTGACATGGATACCTGTTGCATGCCTAATAGAAGATTCAGAGCCCTGATGCTAAATGATGGACCACAGGACAGAGACTCTCCGAAGCCTTCCTAACTGGTCTCATGGTTGAGGTCTGTTTCTACCGGGCTAGGCTGAGTGCTCTAAGGAACCTGGTGGAGTTCCCACTCATGGTGCGCTTTGGGGGCTGGGCACTTACACACTTTTCTACAGTGGACACAAAACAGAATGGGCATAAACTAAGAGGTGCCCAGAAACAAATGGCTTACCAGATGGTCACTTTCCTTTAAGACTCATTCCAGAATTGAGTAGGTGGAGCACAAGGAAAAAGTCTAGCATGCCCATGGTGGAATCCAGGGAAGTCTGGGACTGGAGATGGCTCAGCAATTAAGAACACTTACTGATCTTGCAGAGCACCTGAGCTCATTTCTCAGCACCCACTCTCACGACCATCTTTTCCAAGGGATCCAACACCCTTTTCTAGGCTCCATGAGCACCAGGTATAAATATGGTATACATATACATGCAGGCAAAATACCATACACAAACACACACACACACACACACACACACACACACACACTCACTCACACATGTGTGTAGTACATGGGAGCTCAGTGGCTCCTCTGAACCACTGCTGTACAAATAGTTATGCCAGCTTCCTATGGCCCATTCAGCTATGGCGTTCACTGAGAACGAAGGGGCATGAATGTGGGTGCCAGAAGCAGCACGGCTTGGGCCCAGCTACAAGCCCTGACTGTTCCCTTCTGGTTAAACACAGGTGGGAAAGCTGTGAAATGGCAGCTCCCAAGAGCTGTTCCACTGGCCTGGAGTCCAAGAACAGGCAACAGAGAGGCTCAGGCTTCTGTCACTGTGACAAGGGTCTCAGGCTTCTTTGACAAGTATCCATAAACAAAACTTGTCTGCCTGAGAAGTGGGCATTTTCCTCATCTGTGAAATGGGTACGGTGCTCTCTATACTGCCTGGCACGATGTCCATTCTCTAACCCAAATTTCTACTGACCCATCTCCTTGTTGGCAAGCTAACCACCGTGACAAGGGAGGCACACAGCCGCAAAGTGCTCCCTTCAGTTATTACTGTGCTCACTCCATATCCCCGAGTCTCCCAAGGATCCCCTGTGAATCCGCTGCTCTCTCTTGTCAGGCAAGAAGGGCATCAGAGGCAGCTATTTTTCTTTGACAAAGGCTCTGAGACCTAGTGAGTCTCTTGTTGTCACCTAGCAGTAGAAGTAAGACTGAGAAGAAACTGCTTTGAAAACTCAAGAATTAATGTCAAGCCAGAGATGGCAGCGTGTGCCTGTAACCCCAGCGTTTGGAGACTGAGGCAGGAACGGTGAGCTGGAGGCCAGGTGAGGCTATAGAACGAGATGCTGCTCCAAGGGAGACACAAAACCAACCAGGATCTAAGTCAAGTAGGTAATCCACACTTCCCATCCTTTTATAAGAAAAGCAAGGAAAATCATACAAAACAGGAAGGAGACGTGGGAAACCTGAGACTCAGAATGAAACAATGTCCCATCAGCCTGTTCCCTCTGCAATCTGACCCTTCTTCTCACTGCAAGAGTCACTGGACATCTTTCTATTGGATGGTCTCCTGCCAATCATGAAACTGAAATTGCCTTCATCAACTTAGTGAATCAGAGGGTATAATCCTATACCCTTTACCACCAAACCTAAAATTCCACAGGCCACCCAGAGATTTAGGGGCTGAAACTACAAAGTGAAGCATCCAGGACCTTTAATCTCGTCTCCCTTCTGTCCCTCATGGGAGAACGCAACCTACCACAGCATGAGATGTGAAAGATAAACAGAATCCGCTGCAATGACTAGTTAAAAAAAAAGACTGAACTGACCATCCAGCAGGAGGTCAGAGGTCAGGCTGAGTCCCTCTGTTTTCCCATGGGTAATGCTGGCAGGGCTAGGAGCTAATTCCTGTGACCACTGCCAACCACCTTTGTCACTTAAACAAACACCCAAGAATCACCTCCACACCGTGCCACTTCCATTGCTTCACCGCTGTCCATAAATGGAAATCCCAGATCTGCTCAAAGGGTAGAAAGGAGGCCATGCTCAGACTGAGCATGGGGCACACAGCACGCACCTCGCTCCAGCTCAGCCACCCTCTGCAGCAGTGCGTTCAGTGTGCTCTCTGTCTTCTGCCGGTGAGCTGAGGTCTCATTGTGGAGCAGCGACTTCTCATCCTCCAGCTCAGCCACCTTGCGTAGCAACTGCCTCTCCAGCTCCCCGAGCCTCCTCTGGAGCACCTCTCGAAAGTCGCTTGGCAGCCCGGCATTAGACACATTTGTGCGGAGCTGGAGCTTTGTAAGGGGGCGGGGGGGGGGAGAGAGATTCAGGCCAGTTGAATAGAAACTGTAGCATGCCGTTCCAATGACCCAACCACACGGTGAGGAGCTTCCAAAGCAGCATTAGATGGTGCCAGTGGCTCAAAAGAGGACATTTTACTGATGCATCTTTTTTTGGGTAGGGAAAGGCTTTCAAAGTCAGACAAAAAATTACTTCCCTGCAATATTTGAAACTTGCGAATCTCACTTTCTCCTCCTGAAAAGCTGCTTTTCTCCTCTTATTGAAAACCCTAAAAATTTAACCATCTCTAATTCTATTTCATATACAATCCAGAACATAAACCAGGCTTGTTTTCTTTCTTTCTTTCTTTCTTTCTTTCTTTCTTTCTTTCTTTCTTTCTTTCTTTCTTTCTTTCTTTCTTTTTTTCAAATAGCTAATCAATGGTACTCAAAGCCAGTGAGCTTTCATCTGGAAACAAACATGGTCCGCAAGTTCCGAAATGGCACAAGGGCAAACGGGCTCAGAGATATTCCTGGAAAATGACAGGCACAAGACATTACTATTCTAAACCTCAGAAAGCTTTGTTTTCAACGCCGTATCCAAATCCTCACTTCCTATTTCTCTTAGCTCTCTGCCATCATGCCAGTTCAGAGGCAGCTTGCCACCCTCAGCCACCAGCCCTTGGCAAGCTCCTGTATCTCTGTGTCCCAATGTCCCAGATTATAAATTGTAGAAGAGAGGACCCGCCTCATGCTATTCTCTATTACAAGGGTTAAAATTAAATAATATGCCTGAGTCACATTTAGAACTCAAGAAGTGCTAGCTCTTAGTAACCATAATGACTCATGGGATCTACAGATGCTGAGAAACTGTATATAGCAATTATGCCAAAAGAAACCCAATAATTTAGCAATAATTAACACCTGTAATTTAAACCTCATTTTTGCTAATAGGTATTTTTGATAAACGCTGTTAACAGAAGTGCCCACACGTCTTAAACAAGGTGGGAAGTAAGATGAAAATTAATTGAAGATTTCTCTCCCAAAGTTCCAAACTGCCAACGGGAGAAGACCGTGGGATAAAGTCCGGTCCCCTAAAGTCATGGCGAAGGGCACCTTAATATAAACGCCTTGAGGTTGATAAGGGGCTTGTCTGCATTCTGGGGTCGCTGCCCTCCCCCTCCACTCTTCCGCAGATCAGTCAAGCCCAGCCCTCCCACATCCCGACCCAATTTGTCAAAGAAAAACACCAGATGCCCAGGGGCAGCTGACCTCCTGCGACAGACTCTCAGCACTGGTCACAGCCAGCGGAAGCCCGTCCCGCTTCCTAACGCGGAGATTTGCAAAGAGGAAACAGGACGCCAGGGTCACCAGGTATTACCCTCCAGGCTTGGCCGTCTGGGTTCACTAGCCAAAAACCTCGGTAAGTTCACGTTGAATCTAGAGGTTAAGTCCCCGCGAGCAATGGGATGGAGATGGGGGTGGGGATTTCACCTTTCCCCGTCAGACCAGGGGACTGAGGGCAGCGAGAAGAGAAGACAACCCAGTAAGGTCCAGAGCAGGAGCGAGACTTGCACCCCGGAACTCTGCTCTCCCCACGGATGGACGCGCCCAGCCAGCCCAGGGACCCATTTCTCCTGCACCCCGTGTCCCACGATCCCGGGGGCCAGCATCGGCTGGATGCCCTCGCGCGCAGCTACCTCGAGGCTCTCCAAGCGGTCCTTGAGGGTCTGCAGCGAGCGGCTGAGCTGCTCCACGACGTGGCCCGGGTCCCGCGGCAGGTCGCCCATGGTATCTTTGCCCGTGGCCCCGGCGCCGCGCGCCTTGCCGCCCGCCAGCCCCTCACAGCGCGCCAGCTTGCTGGTGAGCTCTCGGATGGCCTCGCGCTGGGCGCCCAGCGTCTCCTTCTGCTGCACGACGGTCTCGCGTAGCTGCAGCACGGCGGCTCGCAGCTCCTCCTCGGGGCTCAGCGCGCCACCCTGCATGGGCATCGCGGGCAGCGGGCAGCCGGCGCGCGCCGCCTCGGGGGGCAGCGCGGTGCACACGAAGCGACTGCCGGGGATCGGGCTGTCCTGGGCTCCTCCGGCGGCCACGGCGAGCGCCACGCCGGCGGTCAGCAGAGCCAGCATCTCGCCGACCCGAGAGCGCTCACTTCGGCATGGGTCTCCGGCTTGCCGTCTGGGCGCCTTCGCGGCCGGCTACGTCCGTCTGAGCGCGGCGCTCGAGGGAACCGCGTGCAGCGCGGATCCGGCAGCACAGGCGCCGCCTGCCGTCGCAGAGAGCCGCTCTCGGGCTTGCGCGGCGCTATGGCCCTGGCTCGGCCCGCGCGCCCTTTCTTAAGCTTGGAGGGTGGGGCCTCTGGCGTGCGGGGCTCGCGCCGCGCTCCCTGATTGGTCCTCTGGCGTTCGCGTCACGCGGAGGGCAGGGCGGGGGAGCATCTCTAAGCAGGCCGGGGCGGCTGGGCTCCAGCGTGGGCTGGGTTCCTGAGACGCGAGTGCGGGGGTCCCCGAGGCTCGTTAGAAAAGGAAAACCGGGCTTCAAAACGGCCATAGAAAGCGTTGGCTGGCCTCTCAGGAGCTCGGTGCGGGGCTCACAAGGCGGAGAAGCCCTGGGGGATACCCTGACGCCCACGACGGGAGGTGATGGAGCGGCTTCCGGCGTTGCTTGAGAAACCCTGCCCGAGATGACTCCGCTTGCCCAGAGGAATTCACCCTGTGGGACTCGAACCCGGGTCTTCCGCGCGAGCCACCCCCGCGGTCGCGTAGGTTTCTTCATTCTGGGCGCTAGGAGCTCGACAAAGGCGGATGGTCTGTAGGCATCTCCAAATCCCAGGTCCAACCCCAGAGAACTCAAAGAAAACACATACACACACACCCCTCAGGCCAGCGAGGAAAGGGATGGGTCCTGGATGCTGCAAGGAAGAAGGGGACGCCAACACAGGTGACCAGGAGATTGGAATCACGAGGTTACTCGAAGGTTCTTGTACGCAACGACATCCCTCTAGGCTTGACCTTATTTATTTAGTATGACCTCAGTTTGATGAGAACATCCAACAGGAGTAAACACGACGGTGCCAAGAGTTTAAAAGGTGCCCCGTTCTTATAAATGGGGGCGCCCAAGAAGTCCACTTTACACCTGGAACCTGGTACCATCAGATTCTTGGAGAGAACCTAATATTAACACCTAGAAATCCCCAAAAGATTGGGGAGGGGGGAGAGTATTTAAAAATCTTACTCATGGCTTACAAATTCAGAACAGTTACACAGCTTACAGACTGAGCTGGCTTACTGTGAATTAAAAATGAAAAAAAAAAACTTCCCCCTTTTAAAGAAATCCTGTTGCAAGGTCATTAATCACATTATCCATTCTACCAGAAATAAATGGATTTGTCACTTGGGCACACAGGCTGAGGTTGATTCTGGAAACAAATTGTATCAAAATAAATGAAATTATTATGATAATACAAAATAGACTGCAGTGATTAATCTCTAGAAACCAAATTCTGACCTGTTTTGCACTTCAAACAATAGCTTCTGTTATGTAAATAGTTGTGGGGTTTTCAAGGACAATGTTGCTAAATTATAAGGAAAGTTTGTTCATGAAAAATCTCTTCAAGGATTAAAAACTACAGGCAGGAAACCCAGTCTACACAGGATCCAGAGCAGAGGACCAGGGAAGCAGTGAGGATTCAGGTAAGAATATTTATCAGTGGAAAAGGTGTGCGTGTAAATAGGGACTGGAGGATAAACAATGGGCTAATGGCTCTGTTGCTTTACACTCACCACTGAGTTTCACCTTGTTAAATTTGACCTTGAGTCTATGATTTCTTCCTAGACCTTCCTTCTTTGGCTACTTGGAACCTCAAAAGCTCACATAAACCCACACATACACAAATTGCGATAGTGAAGGCAACAATATTTTAAAGCGCTTTCTAAAATAGATGATACTGTAAGGTACCAAATCCAGGCATGCTCAGAATTATCCAAATATAGACATGCTGCTTGAAGTTTCCACTCATACATTTGATGTTCTTTTACTCATAGACCAGGGTAGATTTTAATTGGGTGTGACAATAGATTATTATTGTTCCTGTTTAGTTCTCTGGTCCTTTCATGACATGGACTAATAATTCATCTTTGCAAGTACTTGAAGCCGAGGTTTGTCCTTTTAATAATTAAATCAAGTGCATTTCCAGAATTCTAATTTCCTCCTGACCAAAGAAGGCAGTGTACAAGAAGACATAAAAATAGCATATATTCCCAAAATAATTGCTCTTAAATATCTTACAAGAGTTTCCAATATGGGAAGTGATCAGCAAAGTTGCCAGACCCCAGATGGAAAGGCCCCGGCATTGAGGATGTTATTTCTCTGGAGACAGTAAAATTAGAAGACTTATGCTATTTGGAGTTTTATTTTGTTTTCCTGGTACAGTGGAAAAATCTGCTGGTTTAGGAATGAGGCGTTCCAGTCTCAATGCCAACTGTTACTAGCTAAGTGGTTTGGGGCAAGCCATTTTCTCCTCTTTGGACCTTGTAGGGAAGATAAGGCAGTTAGCATCAACTCTTTAATGGCCCTTCTGGCTTTATTCAAGAGCTTGGTAGTTCAGGAAGGAAGGAATCACTCTTCTATATGATAAATACTACAAAATAGTGTTTTTCTTCTGTGTGTACTATGAACTGCCTGTAGCCAAGGCAGGGTATGGAAGAGCAGGCTAGTCCTGTAAACAGCAGATAGACTCCCAACCAGGAGGCGCTGTGCGAGGCTTGTCACCTGTGCCTGACAGCACGGGAGAGCTGCCTTGATTTCCCCCTCACAGCACAGAAACTGTCTACCTGAAAGATCCTGCATGCGTGACTCATGCTACCCTTGAGAATGGCTGTGCAAGCAACAGAGCCCAGGGCCCACAGCTTTCTCTGCCACTTGAGAAAGTCGTGCAGATCTGCAGCATGAATCACTGCCACCTAATCTCTTAGTGTAACTGATGCTGCAGCATGGTGACCGCCCACTCATTCACTATGTCTGCCGGTCCCAGGTCAGCTGAGAGCCGGTATGGACTGCACCCATGTGCTGGGAATCCTGATGAGCTCATTCTACCTCCATTTTATTGCCCCATCTGTTTGGTTCCCTGCTTCTTCTCACATGCATTTTTATCTTGGTCTTCTGGGAAATGTGCTAATTTCCACCATGGTGTCAGAGGAACCCATCTTATACAGTTTTTTTTTTCTCTCTCTCTCTTCTGCATTTCCTCCTCTTTTTCTCAAAGCCACTTGGGAAGTCAAGAATGGGGGTGTGAGCTCAATAACACAGAATTCAAGGACAGCTTCCTGCAAACATGACTCAGGAACTGTCCTCGGTGCTGAGTTTCAGTCAGAGGGGAAATCAGAATCGTGTGTGTGTGTGTGTGTGTGTGTGTGTGTGTGTGTACTTATGTGGACATGGGATTCAATATTGGAGGCACGAAAGGATCATGATTAATCCCCTTTAATACACAAAATGCTAATACCCTTTTATAAGTGTATTTTTCACTAGACCACACTGCCTGATGAAGTAGAAAGGGCTTCAGTTTGGAGTCAGGTAGCTCTTGCTTCAATCCCAGTTTTATAACTTGAGAGTAGCCTAACCTCCCCAAACCTTAGTTTTCTTATTTCTAAAATTAAAAGTAAATTTATGAGCCAGCATTGTTTCTGGGCTTGAGCAAGACAGTGTTTCCAGAGGCGTTTAGCATATAGCAAGTGCACAGTAAATGCTAATGTAATTTTCTTCCCCTTTCTCCACCAAAGCTGGACCTGAATTATATAAGTCCTATTATAAACAAAATTAAAATTTCCTCTTATCCTGTACAATATCCTTTAGAACTAAATACAGGAAAGTCTGCAACAGCACAAGCCCACTTCCTTAGAGAGATGACGAGGACTGAGGACTTCAGAAAAATATACAAATCTCAGTAAGTAAAAGATATTTAACTGTGTGTGTGTGTGTGTTTAAGATAACGAACCATTTTGCATTTATGCTAACTTGGTGTCTATGTAAAGGGACCCAAGTAAAAGACTGGTTGTATTTAACATTTCAGCAAATGAATTTAAATTGCTATGGGATCTAAGAGAAACTTGCCCCTCTGATAAAGCAAATTTTTCTTTCTGGCTTCATCTGGCTTCTCCCTGAATGATGTATCTCTGGTTTAATTTTGGAGCATGTGATAGGAAACATTGACTTTCAGAAAACGTTCCTGTGCAAGGGTGTGTTGCAAGTGGGTAGTCAGCCATGATTTGGGGAAACAGGTTGTTAATGTAACGTCACGGATTTCAACAAACAAATGAAGGCTCTTTGGCATCTTCTGATTTCTAGCAATAGAATAGATCACTAGATAAGCCAGGGATAACAGCTGAGCTTGGTTTCTAAAGGGAATAGATTCTGGACAGTGAGCTTGCTGGGATGATGTAACTCAGTTGGTAGAGCCCTCGCCTAATATAAAGCCCTGAGCTTCACCCCAAGCACAAAAAAGACCCCTTGAAGTTGGTTTGCTTTGAGGAAACTGAAGAACACAGTCTCTCAGTTTCTCTAAATTTGGAAACACGGAGGATAATGCTTCCTTTATATGCCAATTTAAAAGTTACAACAGTGGAATTGGGGAGATGGCTGGGGGTGGGGGAACTCCTGAATATGCAAATGTGAGGATCTGAGTTCAAATCCCTAAAACCCAAAGTGGTGTTGGTACAAGAACATAGAAGGTGGAGACAGGAGAATCTCTAGACGCTACCCCGGTACTTGTAGTATGAAATAAAAAAGAAACCAGGCTTCAAACAAGATGAAAGGTAAGGATAAACACCTGAGCTTCCCCGCTGACTCTCATGAATGTGTTGTACTCGCACAAACGCACACACACACACACTTTTATTGACCTAATTGTGACAAAGATTGTAGCTCAGTATGTCCATATTGGTTAGGCACACAGATAGCATGTGTGAACATTTGCACTTCAAAGATTTCTGGTTTTATTTATGCATATATGATTATTCTGGGGCATATGTGTGTGCACCATGTGCATGCAGGATCAGAAAAGTGTATCAGATCCCTTTAAACTGTGGTTACAGGCAGTTTTAAGCTACTATGTGGGTACTGGGACCCAAACCTGGGTCCTTCAAAAGAGCAATAAGTTCTCTTAACCCCTAACCATCTCTCCTGCTTGTATGAACCTTTAAAAGTCCAAGCTGGAAGCAATTCTGTAGAAATTTGAAGACTAGAAGACAGTTTTAAAAAGATTAAAAGGTAATATATCTACTTAACAGCAGAGCCTTGGTCAAACCCAGGCCTTTGATCTTCAGTGAAAATGTCTTTTCTCTGTGCTACTTCTTAACTTATTCATTAACCCTGAAAAAACTTGTCTTTTCTTCAAGAACGACTTCATTGAAAATTAATAAATTGCCATCAATTGCAATGGATTCTTTACTATAATGTTCCTAGAACTCACCAAAGCATTCAGTGTTGTTGATTAACTTTAGATTGTATTGAAACTTTCCATTGGAGCTGGGTAGATGGGTAAGTAGGTAAAGAAATTGTCACCAAGCTTAACCACCTGCGTTTGGTCTCTGGGAGAGAATGACTTTTAAAAATTGTCTCCTGACCTCCAAATGTATGCTGTACACACACACACACACACACACACACACACACACTATTAGTGTGTGTATTTTTTTTACAAACTTTTCATTGTAGGTTTCTATGTTATTGTATTCTCCTGATTTTCTTCTTTGCTTTTTGAATCTGCTTCCCTCCCTCCCCCCTCTTCTTTCTCCTCTTCTCCCTCCTTTCCCCCCCTTCTTCAATACATGTTTCTTAGGGTTTTGTAGCTGTGAAGAGATACCATGACTATGGCAACTCTTTTGAAAGGAAACAGTTAATTGGGGCTGGCTCACAGTTCAGAGGTTTAGTCCATTATTGTCCTGGTGGGAGGCATGGTGGTGTGCAGACAGACATGGTGCTGGAGAGGTAGCTGAGAGTTTTACATCTGGATACCCTGGATGTGACAGTGGCCAAGCTTGAGCTTCTGAGACGTCAAAGCCCACCCTCCAGTGACATTCTTCCTCCAGTAAGGCCACACTTACTCTAGCAAGGCCTCACCTCCTTATAGCAACACTTCCCGCAGGCCTGTGGGGCCTATTTCACTCACACCATCACACGCCCATATGTGAGTGGCCCGCAGCCCTCTCCTTCTCTCACTGTACTGTCTACCTTTACAATTTATGCTTTTCATTATCCTTGCTGATATGGATCTCTACTAGGCCCCAGGACATAATTAACCAGTCGTATGTTGGCCATCTCAAGAATTCAGTACCTGAATCTCTAACCTGGTGTGTCCTCTACTAAACCTACTCTGCCCTCAGCCACCCGCCCTTCTTCCTCCTGTGTCCCTCGTCTCTGGCATCATTAATGCTTTTCACATGATTCTGAATCTCCTCCATTTCCTCCAGTGCTTTCAAATCCCAGTCCATTTCTGAGTTCTAATTCTCCTGCCTGTTGACTCCATTCAATCCCCTAGTTTCTTCTAAACTGTACAGTTGCCTCCAAACCACAGTTTCTAACTCTACATCCCCATTGGTGCTCACATTTCCTGAAGTCTTCTGCTCTTAGGCTTGGATTCCACCACTGCTCCCTATACAAATCTGTAAACCTTTTAGTCTCCTTCAGCCTTCCTGTTCAATTCTACTTTCTATTACAGTCCTTGACCTATGTTTTAATACAAATAAAACAATCTGAAGTTTTTCATATCCAACCCACATTCTTTCTCCCATTTCTAGAACCACAAAGCCTATTTGCCTTTCATGGCTGTTTTACAAGATACTTTTTTTTAAATAGTTAGCCTTCAGGCTGGAGAGATGGCTTAGATGTCAAGATTGTGTGCTGCTCTTCCAGTGGACCCAAGTTCAGATCTCAGTGCCCATGTTGGCTCACAACCACCTATAACTCCAGCTCCAGAGGATCCAACCCCTCCTGGTCTCCATCGGCACCCACACATACATGTGTGTATATACAGACACATACATACACAAATTATTAATAATAAAAGAGTTTTTGAAGTTCACTTTGACTTTACGTGGTCATAATAAAGTATGTTCATTTATTAGACACTGTCTTATTATTCAGGCCTCTGCCTCATTATTTTTTTTTTCTGCTGGACTATGAGCTCCTCATGAGCGGCAGCTGGGTCTAACAGACTTTGTTCTTCTTTCTTTTCATCAATATCTGTTGGATGTTATTGTTTGCGACTATGATAGTGTTGTAAGAAAGAAACAAGGGGTTTGTGTAACATATAATCCATCCTGTGATTATAGAGAAAAATTCACTGCATACATGGAACTTCTATTTTAATAGAGAAGTTAGGAATTAGCCCTTGAATGAAGACAATGAAAGGGGTGACAGGAAGCGCCAGGTGTTGTGGTTTGAATATAAAATGTGCCCTTGCCTCCCCGCTCATGTGCCAAGTACTTCATCCCTACCTTGGCGGTTCCATTTTGGGGTGTTCTGGAAACTGGAGGAGGTAGAGCCATGATGTCATTGGAACACTGGAAGGGGAAGGGGGCACCTTTGAAAGTTCTGTCTTGTCCTGGTGCCTTCTGTGCTCTCTGGTTCCCGACTCCCGTGCGGTGGACAGCACATTCCCTCTCATGCGTCCATTGTCCCGATCTTCTCTCCAAGCACAGGGAGTCAAGTACCCACGAACTGACACTACCGAAACCCTGACTCAAAAAAGGCAATTCCTGCACACTAAGTCATTTTGTAAGTTATTTTGTAACAGCAAGGAAAGGATCTAGGATAAGGGGTATTTGGAAGAGAAGGCAAAAGAGGGGCCCATTAAACCCATTGGGGAAAAACAAGATATGTAGTTAGTAATCTCTGACTTACAGGCTTCTGTTTCAAATCCATTTGCTGTTTCCAAGGATACCTCAAGATAAATTTATCTCATTTCTAGTAGGTATCACTCACCTATCATCTGCAACAAAGATAAGGTCAGTGTTTTGACCAAATGAATATAAGAATGAGCAGACTGCATAGTAACAATATGCAGTTTTTAGCTGAGCAAAGGAAAGTGGGAACTTGTGTCTTAAATGTCTACAGACCTCATATTTTCTGAAAATTCTCCATCTGTGCCCTAAGATGGAAGCATCCTGCTAATAGGGATGTAAGGGTTAGCATTCGTAAGCCTGAAGGCTTTTTACTTTAAAACTCTTGGTGGAGGTTAAAGTGAAGTTGTAAAAGGACAGATACTTCTCCCAGTACTCTCAGAGGTTCTGAGCACAGTAGGGTTCTCCAGGAAAAAATAATCTTAATTTAAACCCACAGACCAAGATCAATGCCACCTTGGACTTTGAACTTTGTTGTTGCTATTAAAACAGGTAATTTTATTTTATTTTTGAATATAGCACTTTAAAAACTTATTCTTGAGAATTTCATGAATACATATAGTGCATTTTGATCACACTGTATTCCTTTTTCCTCCTTCTAAATCCTCCCAGATCTGTCCCCATGTCAACATAATGTACTCTCTTTTAATCTTTTCAAATAAGACACTGAATCCATTGAGTGTTGCCCCTATGTGCATGGGCGGGGCTATCCACTGGAGCACGGTAAACTTAGCTGAGACCACAGCCCTAACAGCCACGAACTGTCAATGTGAGCCAAAATTCACACTGCTTCTGTCCTCTCCCATGAATCATCTCTTTCCTCCTAGGATCCTGATGTTCATACGTGAGATCACCTCTTCCCAGCTGTCCTTGTCAGCTTTAACTGTCAGCTCGGCACAGCCTAAGGAGGAATTTCCTAGATCAGGTTGGCCTGTGGACGCGTCTGTGGAGAATTGTTTTGGCTATTGACTGTTGTAGTGGCCTCAGCCCACAGTGGGCAGTAGGCACATGGCCCTGACCTGTGTTTAAAAAATGCTGGTGGCTGTAGCGGTGGTGGTGGTGCACGCCTTCAGTCCCAGCCTCAGGAGGAAGAAGCAGGAGGATCTCTGTGTGATTGCGGCCAGGCTGGTCTACAGATGAGTTCCAGGACAGCCAGGGCCACACAGAGAAACCGTCTTGAACACCCCGCCTCCCCCAAATAAAAAAGTGGAGTATAATTGGCTCTGTCTGCCAGCAAGCAGTGTCCTCCACAGCCCCTGCCTCACTTCCCCGGCTGTGAAGTGAGTTCCTTGGTCAGTGGTAACGTGGCATGTGGGATAGCAAGCAGTCCTGCTTCAAGTTCTTGCCTTGATTGGCCTCAGTAATGGACTGTAGCCAGGAAATGTAAGCTGAAATAAACCCTTTCCACCCCTAAACTGCTTTTGGTCTGGGTGTCTCTGTCACAGCAACAGAAAGGGAACCAGAGCAACAGCTGAATGAAAGATGCAAAGACATGGCTTATCAGATCACCTATCTGAGGGGAACTGGACCGCAACCAGCCTCCATCAGGGAAACATGTCCGCCTGTGATCCGGATGTCCCGTGGCCATCCCAGCTCAGCCCTGGACCACATGAAGTGAGAGAAACCCTTTATGCGCTCCACAGCTTTTGTTACTGAGGCAGCTGTCGGCCCACCCAAGTTCTTTTCTTCTTTTGCTCTGTGGTTCAGTCCAGCTAATGAGCAGCCTTTATGAGCTGAAGGGGGTTAGAGGGTATTTCCCTTCAATTTAAACATCCCTGAATACAGCCATTCTCCACATAAGGCTGCTTTCCTTTTTGACAAAAATCAATCTTTGTTTAACTCCCCGACTCGAATGAATCCTGCCTTTTTGTGGAAACTGATACTGTATCACGGCTGTTTTTAGGTCTAGCTTCCTGAACACTATATAAAATGGTTAAAGGATTCTGAGAACAAAGGCAGAATACTGCGCTGTAGCCTTGAGTTTCTGAGTTTGACAGATAAGGTCAATTTAATGCCAAAAAATAAAAAATCCTCATGGCATCTGAAAGCCAAAAGAATCTGAGTCAATGTGTGATATTTGAGGTCAAAGCTTTGGCCCCAGCCTTCTTGTCTCGATTTTCCCCCCTTGCCTTCTTCCCTCTAAAAAGAGCTCTCTCAAGTTCTAAACCCCAATAACAAAATAAATTTGCATTAAGTACATTACTCAGAGATACAAACTGATGTTTTGACATTTCATCTTTATTTTTAAACCAGTAAGTGGCATCATGAGTCCTGGTTTGTAACCCACCAAAGCCAGGGAGGAAAAGGAGCTTGTCTGTGAGAGTGTGTGTGTGTGGGGGGGGGGTGTCCCGACTAAAACCAACCTGAATCCTTGAACTTTTACATAAACACTGCACTAAAGGTTATACTGATACATGTCAGGAGATACAATTACAAAGGATAAAGACTGTTTTTGTTTGCTTTTGTGTCTCTACTAGATAGGGCCTTGTATGTTCTAAGTGCTCATCTTAGTTAGGATTTCTGTTGCTTTGATAAAACACCATGACCAAAAGTGAGCTGGGGAAGGGGTCTTTGGGCTTTCATTTCCATATGAGGATTCATCATCAAAGGCAGTCAGGGCAGGAACTCAAAGCCGGCAGGAACCTGCAGCCAGAAGCTAACACAGAGGCCGTGGAGAAGGGCTGCATACTGGTTTGCTCCTCATGTTTGCTGGCTCAGCCTGCTTTCTTATAGAACCCAGGACCACCAGCCCATAATGGGCTGGGCCCACGTCAATCATGAAAATGCCCTGTAGGCTTGCCTACAGCCAGATCTTTTGGAGGCATTTCCTCAGTTGGGGCTCCCCCCTCTCCAATGACTCTAGCATGTGTCAAGTTGACATAAAACTAGCCAGGACAGTGCTGAAATGTCAGTGACAGAGGATGTGCTAGGAGTCTAGGGATAATAAATTTTTTAAAGATTATTTTTATTTCTGTGTGCCCGTGTGTGCATGTGTCCATGAAGGCACACCTGCACACATGGTAGGTTCTCAGAGAGACCAGAAGAGGCTGTTGAACGCCCTAGAGTTGGAGTTATAGGTGGTTGTGAGCTGCCTGGGTGGGCGCCAGGTCCTCTGAGAGAGCAGGAAGTGCTTTTAATTGCTGAGCCATCCATCTCTTCAGCCATACACAAGAAAATTTAAATTATGTTACTATTTTCATGTGTAGTGTGTGTGTGTGTGTGTGTGCATCACAGCTTGCATATGGAGGTGTGAATGCCTTGTGCACATGTGGAGGTCAGAAGACGACATTCAGGAACCGGTGCCCTCCTTCCACTGTGTGCTCCAGGGATCAAACTGTCAACCTTGGCCACCTAGTACTGTTATCTGCTGAGCATCTCACCGGCCCTGCTTCACAACACATTATCCAGGGAGTTGGTCCTAGCTTTGTTTATAACAGAAGGAAAATCCCTCCAATATTGACGGCCATTTAAGGAATGAAAGAATTGAGGCCTTGCCCTAAAGAATGGAAACCTTTATTACAGCTGCGGCAGCTGATGCCTGCTATCCTAGCACTGGGGAAGCTGAGGCAGGAGGATTGCGGCTTCAAGACCTGACTGGGATATGCAGGGAGTCTGCAAGCAACCTGAGCTATGTACTGAGATCCTGGCTTGGATATGAGGAGAGGACTCTGTGGATAGTGTTTGCTGCTCAAGCGTAAGGGCTGGAGTTCAGGTCCTCAGAGTCCACCCGAGTGGCTGTGGAAGCCCCTGTGAAATTCCAACTCTTGGAAGGCAGAGACGGGGAATCCCTGGAGCAAGTTGGCTAACTAGACTAACCTGCATTAGCAAGTTCTGGGTTCAATGCCTAGACCCTGCCTGGAAGAAGAAGGTGGACAGCAATCAAGAAAGACTCCCCACCTCAACCTGAGCCTCCACAGGTATATACAGACAGACAGACAGGCACACACACATGCACACAAACACACATAATTGATGGACCTCTGGTGTCGCTTATGTGCCCCTTGTGTAATCCTAGAGCTATGGACAGCATGTAGGGCTCTTTGGGGTGACTTGGGTTAAGCAAGAGTTACTCCTGTGACCCTCTCAACCAAGAGGCTTGCTTGTCCTCTTAGCCCAAATTAGAAGTGACCCCACTGACGTTTTATGGCGTCCCCCAATCACCACAATAAGCACGTGTCTTTTAAAAGCTATTTACACAAACCTATAACACAAAGAACTAGCACATTCACCTGCCCTGGGCTTGGTACTGGAACTGATGGATCGGAAACAAATGCTTCTGAAACTCAGTTTCACAATGTGCCTTCCTGCTGGAAGGAATCAAAAGACACCCGGGATGTAAGTAGCAGAACAAGAGGGAAAGCCTGCCTAGCGAAATGTACATCTATCCAGTATCTGGAGGAAAGACTGTGGATGTGGTTTATGACCTTCTGGCTGTGCAGTCGGATCTTGGAGGTCAGGTCAAGAGGCTTAATGATCCAAAAGCTCAACGCAATCATTGTTGTGGTGGCTTCTGTTCTGACAGGGCATCTTAATGCTTGAACATAGCTAATATCAAATATTAAAATTAAATCTGTGGGCATGGACTCTGCTCTTAGATCATCTGTTGGTTGAAGAGAAATTATGTCACAGAATTCCTGGTAATGAGAACATCCCTGCTTTAAGGATTTCATGGGATAAAATAAAATTCAGTTCAATTATTCTGGATGAACCAACGTGGCTTAAGAATTCTGTTTAATAGCTGGGCATGGTGGCACATGCCTTTAAACACAGCACTCCAGGAAGCAAAGGCAGCTGTATCTCTGTGATTTCAAGGCCAGCCTGGTCTATAAATGGAGTCCAGGCAAGCCAAGGCTACCCAGAGAAACTCTGTCTCAAAAAAATACCAAAAACCAAAAACAAAACAACAAAAGAAAGCTGTATAACTTCCAAATAATTTCTTATTATCTTGTTAGTTTTTTGAATGTTATTGTATATCTGTATTTATGATGTATTTATGTATGTACGTATTGGGAGACTGACCTTGAACTCATGATGGAGTTGAGGATGACCTTGAACTTCGTTTCTCCTACTTCTGCCTCCTGAGTGCGAGGATTACAGGTGTGCGTCACCGTGCCTGGTTAATGTGGTGCTAGGGATTAAACCTAGAGCTTTGTGCATGTCAGACCAGCATTCCTCCTACTGAGATACACTCTCAGACTCTTCAGACAGGGTGTGTGTGTGGTAGTTGCATAAGCATGGAGGCATGGAAGTGTCAATGCCGGGTATCTTAGTTGTTCTCTTTTGACAGCCTCTCAGTAAAGGTTGAGATCATGGATTTGGCTTGGCTGGCAAGCCAATGAGCTCCTGGGATCCTCCTGTTGTCACCACGCCCTCTAACAATGGGCTATAGATGGGTACAGTCACATCCAGCTTTTATGTGAGCCCTGGGGTTCCAAAAGCAGATCTTTACGCTTGCACGGCAAGCCCTTTACCAACTGAGTCATCTCTCCAGCCTGCAAATTCCTTAAAACTAGTGATAAAAGAAAATTCTTAAAAGCATCCGAGGACAGGGTGAAAGGAATAGACTATATACAGAGAAAAAAGGCAGGAATCATAGCCGACTTCTGGCTGGAAAAAGTGAAAGTTAGAAGAAAAGGAATAATATATCTCATTCTTACAGAAAGGAAACACAGCACTCTAGAATTATGTAATTCAGTGAAAACATCTTTCAACCATGAAAGCAAAATAAAGACATGCAAAAGCCCCAAAATACACTTATCACTGATAGGCTCACAACAAGGAACCATTAAAGGAAATCTTAAGGCATAAGAAAATAACATGCCAGCCAGGCGTAGTGGTGCATGCCTTCAATCTAAGCACTCAGAGGCAGAGGCAGGTGAATCTCTGGAGCTCAGCCCAGTCTACATAGTGAGTTCCATGACAGCCAAGATTACATAGAGACTCTCTCAAAAAGAAAGAAAGAAAGAAAGAAAGAAAGAAAGAAAGAAAGAAAGAAAGAAAGAAAGAAAGAAAGAAAGAAAAGAAAGAAAGAAAAGAAAGAAAGAAGAAAGAAAGGAAGAAAGAAAGAAAGATAGATATCAGATGACAGTATTGATCTATGTAAATGAACAGTGAGCACCACAAATAACTATACAACCTACATCATAACTGTCTTTAGAGAAAGTTCTATAGGATACACAAAAGAAGCAACCAGAATTGGTGAGTCCAAGATCCTGCCTGGATTTGAGATCAACTACAGATACATACTACCAGCGGTGTAAAGTGAGATTTAAAAAAAAATTTCCGATGGCATTTAGATGTGAACTGTAATTATCCCAGCACTGGGGATGCTGAGCAGGAGAATCAGAAGTACAAACCAGCCTGCAATACACAGGGAGACCTTTCTCAACTCTTTTCTCTTTATTATATTATTTTATGTTTAACTGTGTGTATGTGGGAGGGTGGGAGCCAAATATGCCTGAGGAGGCCAGAAGAAAGAATGAGATACCCAGAGCAAAGCTACACGTACTTATGAACCATCTAATATAGGTCCTAAGCGCCAAACTTGGGTCTTCTGCAAGAGCAATATGTTCTCCTAATAGCTGAGCCATTTTCCAGACCCCCATTTTAACTCAAAAAGTGATGTATTTAAAAATGAAACTATCAAATCCAATATGTTTGAGTTGGAAGACTCTGTGTTGTTAGGATGCCAGCTCCTTCAAAATGGCTCAGTGGATTCAATGTAATCTGGATAAAAACTTCAACAAACTAATTTTTTATGTATCAATAAGCTACTTTTCAGTGTTAGATTTTGCCCTTGATGTGTGTGTGTGTGCGTGTGTGTGTGTGTGTGCGTGCACTCAACCCATGAAGCCAGGCTATCTACTCCTAACATTCATACAGAAATTTAAAGGGCCAAGAAGAAAGGTCCTACCTCTTGGGAAGGAAGGACAAAGTTGGAGGGATTATACCATTGGACTTCAGCCCTAATATTAAAGCTATAGAAATCAAGACGCTGAATTGGAGTGGTGAGAGACAAACAAGTCAATTGAATAAAACAGTGCATTCACTTATAGATACCATATGCACAAGCAGTTGGTTGTTGACAACCAAAGTCCAGAGAAGAAAAAATTTTAAAGAACTGTAAAGGAGCCTAGAGAGATGTCTTTAAGATTATGAGCACTTTGGCTTCCCAGCATCCCACCTGCTGGTTCACAACTGCCTATAACTCTAGCTGCAGAACTCCAACACCCCTTTTGGTCTCTTAAGTCACTACATGCAAACACACATACATACACACAAATTAAAAAAAAACAATTTCAAAATGAATTTGATCTATTCCTCACATCATCAATGCATCAAAGCAGATATTAAGACTCACAACCAAGCCTTTGGCAGAGGGCGGAAAGTAATAATAAAAATAGGGGAAGTTAGTAAGACTTGGGGAGAACAAGAGCTCCACAAAGACCAAACTGAGCAGGGCACAGGGGTCTTATACGAGACAGTTTCTCCAACCAAGGACCATGTATAGATATGGCCTAGAACCCCTGCTCAGATGTGGCCCATGGTAGCTTGGTGCCCAACTGAAGACCCTAGTAAGGGGAACAGGGACTATTTCAGTCATGAACTTGATGGCTGGCTCTTTGACCCTCCCCCATACACGCCAGGGAGTAACAGCCTGGCTAGATCCCAGGGGAGGACATTGCAGCTAGCCCTGAGGAGACAAGATGATCTGGGGTCAGATGGAAGGGGAGGAGGTCCTCCCCCGTTGGTGGACTTGGAGGGGTCGGGGAGGAAATGAGGGAGGGATGGGGAGAGTGGGAGGGAATGAGGGAGGGGGCTACGCCTGGGATGCAAAGTACCTAACCTGTGATTGATATAAAAATAAATAAATTACAAAAAAGTATATGCTTATATTTAAAATATATTTAAATTTAAAATATTTATATTTAAAAAAAGATATAATCAAATGAAGTATGCTCTAAAATCCAAAAAAAAAAAAAAAATTGTGATGGTTGGTGTTGGTTGTCAACTGACAGTACCCAGGATCACCTAAGAGACACGCCTCTGGCACTTCTCCTGGATTTTGGACTGAACAAAAAGGATAAGCGAGCTGGACAGTAGCTCAGCTCGCTCTGCTTCCTGACTGTATATGCCTCAGGACCTGCTGCCTTTTACTTCTGTTGCCACCTTCTCCCACCAGGACCGACTGTATCCCCTCCAACTGTGAACCAAAATAAGCCCTTTCTCCTTTAAGTTGTTTTTGCCAAGTAATTTTTAAAGGAATTTATTTTTATTATTTTCACACGGGCATGGAGTTCTAGCCACTGTGGGGTGCCCCATCTAGGTGCTGGCAGCTGAAGTTGGGATCTCTGGTAGAGCTCTCAGCTGCTGAGCCATCTCTCCAGCCCAGCGTTTGTCAAGCATTTTTGTTGCAGCATCAAGACAAATAATAAAATAAGTAATCGAAATGTGGTATAGATGTAAATACAAAACTTAGAACCATAAAACTTCTAGAAAAAGCATGAAGAAATATGATGTCCTACAGTTTCTTTTGGATACAACATTTAAACACATTTTTTTAAAGAAGTGATAGATAGGATTTAATAACAAAATATGAATTACTGCTATTTGAAAGACGCTAGGAAGGAATCCTGCCACAATCTTGGGGGGGGGGAATATTCAAATTACAAGTCTGACCAAGAACGTGTATCCAAAATATATAAGGAATTTTCAAAACTCAATCAAAAGAAAATGAACAGCACTGGGTCTCGCTAGGTGGCTCGCTAGCCAAAGGAACTTGCCACTCTAACAGGCCCCTTAATAGGCCCCAAGGCCTCTGCACAACTGACTCCATGATGGCAGTATCACTCAGGCTGTAAAACTCAGCATGTAGACAGCACCACCTGCCAAAACTAAAACAAAGGCTTAATCCGTCAGAGTCCACAGTTATTATGGGAAAGCCTCTAAATGTACTAACCTTGCTTTTTTGGTTTCTGTAGTTTTGCATCTAACTGTTCTTGTTAACTGAAGCATATCAATGTGATTTTTGTGATTAAAAGCTCACGCTGAGAAAGGCTCAGTGTTACGCTGGTATTCCAGATACTCGGTATAGTCACAGTCTGGCTAATAAAGACTTTCTATTGGTTTAAACTTGTGTCCAAGCAGTCTACCCAGGACAGCCACCACACTGACAACCTGAGTTTGATCTCTGGGTCTCACATGGGAGAAGGAGAGAATGGCCTGGGGGAAATTGTCCTCTGACCTCTACACATGTATCATGGCGTGTGCACACGCACACACACAATAAATAAACCAATGTGTTACCTAAAAATAAATAACAACTTAGTTAATAAGTGATAGGCTATTTGAACAGCTGCTTCACAAATGAGAATGGACAGATGGCTAATAAACACTTGAAAAGACATTCAACATCATTAGTCATTGAGGAAATGCAAATTTAAGCAAGGAACTATAACCACACACCCACTAGACTGTCTAAAATTAAAAATGACTGACACCAAATGTTCGCAAGAGTATGGAGTAACCGGAACTCACAGAGACTGTTGCAAATGTGGGAAACGATTTGGCCACTGTGCCTGGTTGTGAAGACATTAAGTATATACCGAACATATAGTCTACCCATTCCACACCAAGGCATTGTTTAAATAAAGAATTGAAACTGTTTTTATATAGATATACATGTGAGTTATTACAGCTTTATGTTTAATTGGCAGAAAGTGAAAACAAACTCAATTGTCCACCAACTGATGGTGTATATTCATTCATACAATGGAATTCTACTCAGTAATGACTACAAAACAAATGTACCTAAACCACAACGTTAAGTGAAGAAAGACAATGTGATGTTTCCATTTATATGAAATACCCAGAGAAGGATAAGTTTAGGAGCAAAAAGTAGATTTGTAGGTTGGGAATGGACATAGGAGTTGACCATAAATAAGCAAAGGGACCTTCCTAGACTGATGCAAATCTATCATCTATGACAGTCAGGAAGCTGAGGCAGAAGGATCACAAGTTGAAGACCTTCCTGAGCTGTAGGGTGAGTTCAAGGGCAGCCTGGACAGCTTAGTGAGAGCCTGGCTCAAGATACAAAACATAAAGAGGCTTAGAGATGCAAATCAATGCTAAGCTTTTGCCTAGGTTGAGTTCAGATTTCAAAATCAAACACACCTGGATCGTGAGTATGGTTATAGCATTCTGTAAATGTACTTCACAATTTAAATAAATAAGTATACTTCAAAACAGGTGAAATCTATCCAATTGTATATTATGGTGTTGTATTATGATGTGTGTGTGCATATGTGCGTTTGTGGGTGTGACTGTGGGCACAACATTTTATGCAGAGGTCCAAGGACAACCTGGGGTGTTGTCCTTGTCTTGCACCTTGCTTGAGCTAGTGTCTCCTGTTGTTTGCCACTGTGTGCATCAAGCTAGCTGAACTGCAAACTTCCAACAATTCCCTTGTGTCCATCTTCCATCTTGCCACAGGAGAGCTGGGGTTGTGGACACATGCATCCATGGGTGGCCTTTCCATGGACTCTGGGAAGTCACTCAGTTCCTCATGTTTGTGAAACAAGTGTTCTGCTAACTGAGCCATCTCTCCAACTCCTGAATGACAAGTTTCAAGAGCCACTGAGATCCCCAGAAGCTGGAATATAAGGGCTTCCAGTGGCCTAGCATAGCAACATATGCTCAAGTCTATACAGCATAAGAGGAAAAGGTGAGTGCACGTGAGACTGGGCTCATAACAGCACACTCTTCGAACCTGTGGGGATATGAGCACCTCGGTGTTATCAGCAGCATGTGATGAAACTGTACACGTGCAACATAATTCACAGGTGTGTGTCTGAGAAAACACACACGAGTGGTCATGGCTTAGCATAGAACTGTTATGTGGTGTCTTAGATGTCTGTGCATGGCTGTGTGTGTGTGCGTGTGTGCATGTGTGCGTGCATTTATGTGTGCAGGCATAGGTGGAGGGCAGAAGTCACTTTCAGATGTCGTTCCTCAGGCATGACCCATCTTAATTTTCGTTTCACTTTTATGTAGGTATTTAATGCATCTGCCAGCACACGTGTGTCATGTATGGAGGTCCAAGGACAACTTCCATCGTGTGGGAGTTGGACATATGACCCAGGTTGTCAGGCCTGGCAACAAGCCACCCACCGAGCCATCTGGCCAGCCATGCACCTTGTTTTTTCAACAGGGACTTTCACTGTTCTGGGGCTCACTACTTAGGCTGGGCTGGCTGTCCAGGGCACTCTAGGATCCTTCTGTCTCCATCTCCCCAGAGCTGGTGTTACAATCAATCATATGGCATCACACCTCACGTCTTCACCGGTGGTCTGGGAATTGAACTCAAATCCTCAGGTTTGGACAACAGCGCTTTACTGGCTGAGGCATCTCTCCGACTCTACAATGTGAGTGTAATACAGAAAATCCCAGTGGCAATCTTCACCCACTAAGTTCTGACTGCCTTCCCCTCGAGCATGCAATCCCAGCCCATGACGCAGCCTACGTTCTTCTCTGAACTGCCAGGTCTTACTACCCACTTCTGAATCAATATGGAAAGCACAATAGCCAAGCCTCCCACCTCTGAGGCTTTGAGGCTGGTTGGCCAAGGTCTTGTCCATGCAGCAACACCATTTGTTCTGACACAGCTCCGGTTAATCCTAGAGGATTTCTTCCTGAAACAAAACGCTTGCATTAAAGCTGAAGAGATAAAAACACCACTTCTTAGAGAAGCACACTGAGTGACAATACAGACTTTAAAAAAAATGTTCTTTGCTTTTTTTTTTTTCTTTCAAGAGGCCAAGGCCAGGTTTTGAGCTGAGTTGGTATAGAATTCAAGAGCAAGAGCAGATGAGCAGTTCTTAACATTTCATCTGAGCCTTGACTGTTTTTCCCCCCATGAAGGTTAAGTAAAACTAAATTGGTCCCAGGAGAACCCTTTTTCACATAATCGAGTAAACCAGTTACCTAAATGTATAAAGTAATACAGGTGGAGCCTGGAGAGATGGCTCTTAGGGGAAAGTGCTTGTTGTATAAACATGAGAGTCTCACCCCCATCATCCATGTAAAATGCCTGGAATGGTGGGGCATCCTTATCATCCCAGAACTGGGGGGTGGAGACAAGCAGGCTTCTGGGGCCCATAGGCCAGACAGCTAGTCTACCGTACATCTATGAGAGATCCTGCATCAAAAATATGTGAGCTTGTCCTGTCATCTCCCTGTGCACACACACACACACACACACACACAGAGAGAGAGAGAGAGAGAGAGAGAGAGAGAGGCACACACAGAGAGAGTGAGGCACACACAGGCATGCACACAAGTCTTCTACAATATCTTTCCTCCTTTCTTTCCCTTCCTTCTCTTTCCTTGCTTTGTCCTTACTTTTCCCCTCCCTCACACCCTCTTCCTTTCTCTTTCCTTCCTTCCTTTCTGCTCCCTTTCTCCCTCCCTCCCTCTTCTCTGCCCATACACACACACACAAATATATATCCTGTCTCTCTCTTCCCTCCCACCTCCCCAACACAGTAAATCTGGGAACAAATTCCTGTGGGTGACATTCCCTTCTCTGTAAAATGAAAACTGGCATGATCGCTAGGGCCCATGGGGGACCCTTGAGCTCGGAAAAACGCTGCGAGATATACTGCTCGGCTGATCGCTGGCTCCAGCGCAGGCAAAAGCTGGCTGTGTTTCCAGACCGAGGCGAAAATCTTCCCAGTTATTGTGCTGTTTGATGTCAGGAAGTTGAAGGATTTTCAAAGCCCAGTAAAGCAAGCTGTTTATAAGATCTCCGTGCCACCACAGCGATAGTTTAACCGATTTCTAAACCTTGATTAAAAGCCAGGCACAGGCCCTGTCAGCAAAATGCTTGCCTTGCAAGCACAAGGCCCTAAGTTTGAGCCCCAGAATCCATGTAAAAGGAGCTGGCATGATGCCTCTGTTTGTAATCACAGGGTGGGAGAGGTGGAGACAGATTTCTAGGGCTCCCCGGCCACCCAGAAAAACCTACTTGGAGAACTCCATGCCAGTGATAGACTGTCTCAAAACATAAGGTGAATGTCACCTGAGAAATAACATTCACAGCTGACCTCTGGCCTCTATACATATCTCCGTCTCTGCCTCTCTCTGTGTCTTTCTCTTGCACACACACACAGGCATGTGAGCATGTACACACACAGGAACACACAGGAACATGGGGTACGCGTGTGCGCGCACACACACCCCGCCTGGTTGCACACTCCTGTCATCACACACAGGAGATCGAGGCAGGAGGCCCATAAGTTTGAAGCCAGATCCTCTGTCCAAAACAAAAACAAAAATAAAATCTTCGTGAAGGAGAAGGGGTGGGGTGGAGGAGACGGCACTTGCTGTTCTTCCAGAGGATCTGAGTCCTGTTTCTAGCTCTCAGGTGAGGTGTCTTCCAACCACCTGTAAGACCAGATCCAGGAATGCACGCTCTTCTGCTCCCCTCAGGCACTCACTCACTCACACACATACACACACAGAGACACACACACACAGATACACACACAGAGACACACACACAGAGACACACAGATACATACACAGATACACACACAGATACACACACACACATACACACACAGAGACACACACACACAGATACACACACAGACACACACACACACAGATACACACACAGATACACACACAGAGACACACACAGAGACACACACACAGAGACACACACAGATACACACACACAGACACACACAGATACATACACAGATACACACACACAGACACACACAGATACATACACAGATACACACACAGATACACACACACAGATACACACACAGATACACACACAGAGACACACACAGATACATACACAGATACACACACAGATACACACACACACAGACACACACACACAGATACATACACAGATACACACACAGATACACACACACAGATACATACACAGATACACACACAGATACACACACACACAGATACACACACACACAGATACACACAGACACACACAGATACACACACACAGAGACACACACAGATACACACACACAGACACACACAGATACACACACACACAGATACACACACACACAGATACACACAGACACACACAGATACACACACACAGGTACACACACACACACACAGCATGCACGTAAATAAAATAAAAATCTTGCTGAGCGTTGTGGCACATACCCTTAGTCCCAGCACTGCAGAGGTAGAGGCCAGCTTGGTCTATGTAATGTGTTGCAGGGCAGCCATGGCTACATAACATAGTGAGACCCTGTCCCAAAACAAGCAAGAAACAAAACAAAAGACTTTCCACAACTTCATTACTGAACATTAGCTGTCCCCCCGCCCCATATTAGACTTACCTGGGGATGAGCATCCAGGTCTTTCATTGTACCTGCTGCTGCTGCTGATGATTACAAAGCCAGACCTGAGCACTCCTTGTTTATAGTATACCAGACACAAGGATTTTAATCGCAACTGAAGTCCAAAGGTTTCAAGTTCAATTGTAGGGTTTTGCTGTGCCTTCTCTAGGAGCAGCCAACACCTGACACAATATCCGGGACTTGATGACATTTCTTCCCTGAAGCTCCAGGTCACTCAGGTTGCAATGTAAATTTTTTAAAATGTCAGTCTGGAGCTAGAGAGATGGCTCAGAGGTTAAGGGTGTTTACTACTCTTGCGGGGGACCCAAATTTGGTTCCCAGAACCCACATTGGATGACTCACACTGCCTGTACCTCCAGCCATGTTCTGGCCTCTGAGGACAAATGCACTTATCTGTGCAAATCTGCACAAAGAGACACAGGCAGAAACACACACTGGTTTTAAAGTGTCATTCTGTGCAAAGGACATATATTCACAGTATTTTTAAATTACACAAGCAACACTTGTTCTGTGATAATTCAAATACTTGAGAGTTAAGTAAATTAAGAAATGGTAATCCTTACCCTACCTGCTCCTCACCCTGACCCCAGCACACTTCTGAGCCCTGAGAGTCTACCCTTCCAATGTGTTAAAGAACACGTGCAAGCACATGCAAGCGCCTGAGCTCATACATCGTAGTTTGCTTCTTTTTATTTCTTTTGTCACATTCAGAAAATAGCTTTGTCTCTTTTTTGTTGTTGTTCTGCAATATTCTTTATTCACTTAATCTACATCACGAGATTTCAGAAAAACCTGGCAGATTAAATGCGCTCCTACGGGATATTCAACAACAGCGAAGGGACTAAGAGGGACACGAGCTGCAGGAATAAAGAGAACTTCGAAAGAGACGAGAACAATAACCACCTCGGAACAATAAAGGCAGATGGAGGAGCTGAAACGCAGCAGAGCAGACCAGAGAAAGAACAAAAGTGGGTGCTGGAGAGAGACCGCGAATCCATTGCTTTCTTGGGCTGTCAGAGACCACTCTGCAGCTGATGGCTCTCGCTGCTCTTCAGAGACCCTGAGCTCGGTTTTCATCACCAAAGGGGGTGGCCTACCACTGCACATACAGGCACACATACACACAACTCAAAAAAAAAATCTTTATAAAGTAAGGGAAATGACCAAAAATTTGATGACCCATAAATGTCAAACACTTAGATATTTTCAAAGTTCAGTGCTCTCTTTATTATATCAAAGCTCTGTCAAAATAAATTAACAAATTTATTTTGCAGAGATGACTCAGTAGTCAAAAGCATGCACAGTTCTTCCAGAGGGCAGAGCTTAGTTCCCAGCACCTATGCTGGGCAGCTCACAACCTCTGTTAACTCCAGCGCCAGGGGATTTAGGGCCCTCTCCTGCCTTCTGCAGGGTCCTAGACTCATGTACACAAATCCATATGCCTGTACGCAGAAATTAAAACAAACTTCCTTATTTTCCTTTCACCTGTATTGAAATGGATTTGTATTCTCATGTTCTCAGGGAAATCCTAACAGCTTATGCCTCTATCTGTAACTTTTCTGAAATGCACCTTCAAGGTTTGAAAGGCTTCTCTTATCTGCTTCTCGTCATTCACATTATACTTAACAGTCTCTGAGAAAAGATTAGAGTTCACAGTGCATAGATATGATTGGTCTGCCGCATAGCTATTTAGTGGGAGAGGCAAAGACAGGGGCAGAAGATGATCCCAGAATAGCAGCTCATGCTTCTGGAGTCTGTCCTTGACTGCACTGCAATGCTAAAAATAAATAAGATAGATGGATAGATAGATAGACAGACAGATAGATAAACAAAAGTATGTCACAATTAATATGTAAAATATCTGGAGAGTGCTGGGCGGTAATTCAAATGTCTGTGGTCAAGAGGTGGATACTGTAGTCAGTCTTGTATTGCTATGACAAAACACTGAATACTGTGCAATTTATAAAGAAAAGAGATTTGTTGACTTCACAATTCTGGAGGCCCAAGAGCATGACTGGTCTCTGCTCAGCTCTGGTGAGGCAGTTATGACTGGCAACATCACATCATGTCATGTCACATCACATCACAAAGTGCGTGGTGAGCCAGTTGCCCTTGGAGGACCAAAACACCAGGGGAACTTTGTTCCAAACAACTCCTCTAATGCTAACTAATCCAGTCCCTGGAGACTTGACCCCCCCTTAAAAAACTTAATAGGTTTCAAGAGCCTGAGCTGAGTCTCTGGAGGAGGATATTAATCCACTCACAAAGGTAGAGACCCTCTGTTCTAATCATTAGTATTTGGGGTTTGTGTGCACGTGGGGCGCATGTGTGTGGAGGCCAGGTGGCAACCTTTGGTGGCAGTCCTGAGACACCATCCACCAACTTTTTGAGACAGGGTCTCTCACTTGCCTGGAACTTGTCAGGTCTCCTCCATTTACTGGTTCCTCGCTTTGTTGTCTGACTCTCCGTAACTTCACAAAGTGAGGGTGAGCCTGCCTCCAACGCAGCTTCCTCTGGTTGCCCCACCCTCCTGAAGTCGGTGTAGCCCGGGCTGGCCTTGAACTAACTACAGAGGCAAGGATGACCCTGAACTCCTGGTCCTCCAAGTGTTGGGGTTACAGTTATGTGCCACCTCACCCGGTTGTATGCAGGGCTGGGTGGGGAAGAGATTTACCCACTGAGCCATATCCCCAGCCCCTCACTTCTTTTCCGCTATCTGCTTCTGTCTGAGCCATCTAGGCATCAGAGACCCGGTCCCCTCCATTTCCAGACCTTCCTGCTTGAGTTTCAACTTCCATCCCGTGTCCTCTGCCCCAAACCTTCAAACCGGGGCTGGCCACTTTATCGACCTCTCCATTCACAGCCCCCTGTCTATTTCACTGATCTCTGTAGATGCCCTTCAGATTTATGGCCTTCTGCCCAAGCCCAGCACGTCTGTAAACGGAAGTGCTAACTCCCCTCTTGGCCGGTGATTTCTCCTTTCTTATGTGCTTGATTCATGTTCCCAAACTTCTCCTAGAGAGAATTTCCACAGAAGCAGTCATTCTGTTCACTCACTGACTCTGTTTGGGCAGAGTGCAGTTACCTCTAGAGATGTATGCATCTGCCTTGTCTTTCTACTGCTCCACACCCACCAATGCTTACACGTTCATTGAGGAGACTAGGAGCCACACACAGAAGTCAGAGTTAGAGGTGACAATAAATGAGACAGTCAGGGCCACCGTCCTCCCAGAACTGGCAGCTAATTAGAGAGGGAGACTGAGGGGCAGACAATCAAAAGCAAAACTAAACCAAACCAAACCAAAACTCTGATGAAGCATATGAACTACACAAGGCTGGGGAGATTGCTCAGTGCATAAATACAAGGGGATGCAAGTGTGGGGACCTAAGTTTGGACCAAAACTCTACGTAAAGGCCAGGTGTGTTAGTTCATGCGTGTAATGTTAGAGGTGGTGCTGAGGGTATGAGGAGGACAGATCCTAGAAGCTTGCTGGCTGTAGCCTAGCCAAATCCCCAGACTCTAGGAATGATCCTGTCGCGTCAGAAAAGAAGGAAGATGAGTTGAGGAAAGAGGAAGGGGATCAGAGGGGGACAAGAGGGTATTTCGATGAATATGATCAAAATACATTATGTATATGCACAAAACTGTCACAATGAAACCCATTATTATGTGCGATTAATATGTGATAAACGACTATACCACATACACACATAAGCACACTCAGAGTCTTATTGCAGTGTTTTGTCCTTCAAAGAGTTATTAAAAAAACAAGGAGGTAGTCTGGCATGATGCTGAACACCTGGAATCTTAGTCCTTGGGATGCCAAGACAGACGGATTGAGAGCTCACAGCCAGCTGGGCTACATAATGAGAATGTGCCTCTTAGAAAAAAATAGACACACACATATACATGTGAGAGGTCTAGATGTGCCTGACGCCCTGGGTCCTGTCCCAGATCTGCATAAACTGGACATGGTGGAGCACACCCGATTCTGGCACTCAGGAGATGGAAGCAGGAGGATCAGAAGTGCAAGGTTACCCTCAGTACATAGTAAGTTTGAGACCAGCCTGAGCTACATGAAACCCTCTGTTTTAATAAAATACAAGAAATAAAATAAAACAATAAAGAAAAAATACTAGAAAGGAAACTGCAAAGATCAGCAGGGGTCCATGCAGAAGCACCTGCCTTGATTCTGAGGGTACTGGGAAGGTGTTAGGGTTTCCGGCCAGGGGGTGATCATGTGACCCGATTTGCATTTTTGAAAGGTCACCTGCTCAAGCTTCACCTGGGAGGTCCCCAGTGGAAGGTGAGAGGAGTTGCCTGCAGCTTGGAAAAGTGGCTGTCCTCTCTCCCTCAGGCTCTGGACATCCATGGGGCAGCTACCTCCAATAACTGATCTGAATTGCAGTATGAAGGCTCAAGATCCATCCAGCCAAGGCATGGCAAGTCAGCTCAAAGACTACCCAATTCTAGATGATCTCAAAGTAAGGATGAACCGACTGGGCCTCTAGCCCTTCCTCCTGTAGTGAGAATTTAGGTTCCTTAAAAAACCCAGTTATAATGAGTGGTGATGGCACATACTTTTAATCCCAGCCCTTGGGAGGCAGAAGCAGGTGGATCTCTGAGTTTGAGGTCAGACTGGTCTACCGAGCAAGTTCCAGGACCGCCAGGGCTACACAGAGAAACTCTGTCTTGAAACAAACAAACAAACAAACAGCCAGTTATGTGACTTTGCTTTTGTTTAATCAAGGTGTGGGATACGGGGCTGCTTCAGGTTATCCAGAGCAGCTAACTATGATTGTCTCATGCTCTAGGAGAGGCGTGATTTTTGCCAAGTGCAGATAGCTTAATTCTGGGGGCTCTGGGGAGGGTATAAATGAAAGATCCCCAGAGGACCTGGGGTGGTGCTGCTTTCACTGCTGCTGCTGGTCCCCGCTGCTGTGTTTGGTATTACTGGATTGCTGAATTGCTGAATATTCTGCTGATGAAGATTGGACTTGCCCCTGGGAACCTGACACCCCTAATCAGCAGGAAGTCATCTAAAGAGGTCTATGTACCCTTTCCCCCTAACCTTCTTTCTCTCCTACCTAGTGTTGAGGGGTTGGAAAGGGGTTAGATAGAAGAACCCAATAAAGTAGCTCAAAGAAGTATGACTACAGCCTTCTCTTGACCAAACTTTCTTCTTCCAACAGTCTCAGGAGCCCACCCCTAGCCAGCCCCCAACAGTACCTGTGCAAGTAAGCCTAGGTTTCTGAGTGTTTCACAGTTTAACTTCTCCATCCTTTTCTCCCTTCCTGATGTGGAACTCTAGGGCTCTCAGATAATCCTACCCCAGCTTTCCCCTGTGAGGAAATGAACCTAATATGGTGGGGATCAGGACGGGTATGAAGACTCAAAAGTAGGATTTAGGTCCCACACCTATCACACAGCCCTCATCCACATGGGTGGAGCTCTGGTACCTTCCCAGACAGTGATGGGGATGGGATATGGGCAAGAGTACTCAGGCAGGCACTAGCTGTCCTAAAATCTCCAAACAGGCCACGAGCTGGAAGTGGGCCAGGTAAAACATACCTGTAATGCACATGGAAGAGAGGGGCAAAAGGATAAGGTGTTAAGGGCTAGTAATACCACCCAGATGGTAAAGGCGCTTGCCACCAAACCTAACAACCAGAGTCCTATTCTAGGGACCCACATGGTAGGCTGGAACTGACTCCCACAAGGTTTTCTCTGACCTTCAATGTGCACCATGGCAAGTGTGCTCACACACACAACAAGAGCGCTCATGAGTGTGCACATGCATGCATATACACAGTAAAAAAGGGTAAAAAGTGTTTATAAAGAACATGTGTTCAAGGTTATCATCAGCTACATGGTGAGTTTAAGACCAGTCTGAGATACTTGAAACTCTTTCACGACAAAGATGTGGTTGGAGATGTAGTTCAGTTGGCAGAGCGCTTGCCTAGCATTCAGGAAACTCTGCATTTGACTGGATACAGCAAGTCTGAGGCCAGCCTGGGATTTATGAGACCATGTCTTTAAAAAAGAAAAGCATAAGCCACAATTTTATATTTGTTATGTAACATGTAATTATAAGTATCTATGGGGTACATTGTGGTAACTTCTTTCTTTCCTCCCCCTGTCCTATATTGGGAGTGTGTGTGTATGTGTGTATGTGTGTGTGTGTGTGTGTGTGCGCATGTGTGTGGAGTCCAGAGGTAAACCTTGGGCATCATTGCTCAGGAGCCAACTACCTTGCTCTTTGAGGCAGGGTCTCTTACAGGGACCTGGGGCCTGGAGCTCACTGATGAGGTTAAGCTTACTGACCACTAAGCCCAGAGAGCCACCTGTGGCCACGTCCCCAGCACTAGGCTTACAAGTACGTGCCACCACGACCCAGCTTGACACACAGGTGATCAAGCTTGCGAGACAAAGCACTTCTTACCAGCTGATCCGTCTCCCCAGCTCCTGTATTGGAGACCTTTTAGTGATTTTGAGATTTATAACAAAATGTCATGAATTATAATTTCCTTACTATGCTGTAAAGTGCTAGGATTTATTCCTTTTCTCTAACTCTGCATTTGGTAACCATTATTCATCCTCCCTTCAAGTCCCTCTGGCACTAGAGGGGTTAAAGTGATACCAGAATGAAATGAGCGTTATCAATGGGACGAGATGCTTTTTAATGAGCTGGTCATGGATGCCTCTGGGGAAAGACCGTAAAAGTCAACACATGAAATTCAGTGAGCCTCTTTCACAGCAAATAAAGAGACTCTTATCTCCTGCAGGCAGAAGAGAGGAAAAGTCAGGGCCTGGCCTTCATTGTTAGAGTAAGCTAGGTCCTCCCCAGCTGATTGAGTGAGTCTCTGTCTCAGTCCCAGCCAGGCTGTTGCTCAGGGCATAAGCCAGAAAGAGGTGAGATCCTGAAGGTGGAGATGGGGTCGCCAGGGCCGATGTCCTCTGCTACCTTGAAGACCAAGCCCTCAGTCCCATGAAGAGAGTAATGAAGACTATGAAGTAGCGTTAAGAGCTGCCTTCCCCTCCTTCCCTAGTCCCAGACCAGCACCAAGGGTCCAGTCAGGACCAATGGAGAGGGGCACTCCTGCTAAAGAACCAAAGTGACCAAGGTCTGGAGGAATGTGGGGGAAGGGCTGTGCTGGGCCTTAAATGGTAGGTGTCCCCACAGGCTCATGTGTTGGAACACTTGCCTCCAGGCTGGTGGCACTGTTTAGGAAGGCTGCAGAGTTGTAGGAGGTGGAGCCTCACTGGAGGAGGTAGGTCACCAGGGGTGAGGCTTAAGGTTTATGAAGATTAAACACAAAGAACACAAAGTTCTTTTCAATTGATTTACTTGGGAAATGTTTGTGAGTGTAAGTTTCCCACAATACACCTGTGTAGGTCAGAGGCCCGTCAATTCCCCCCATCTTTTTTTTAAAGTTCCATTTTATTACTTTTAGAGTGTGTGCGCATACACACATGCGTGGACCCTCATGCTGCAGGGTGGATGTGGAGGTTGGAGGACAGCCTGTGTGAACTGATATTTTAGTTCTACTGTGTGGGTCCCTGGGATTGAACTCGGGTCATCAGGCTTGACAGCAGGTGCCTCTCCCATCTCACTGACCCACCCGCCAAGATTCTGAGGCAGATTCTGTCTCGTTTCTTCTGCTGCAGTTACACGAAGCCACACAAAGCCCCAGGCTCAGGCCTTCAAGCTCCTGGACTATTCTCTTAGCCCTTCTGTCAAGCCATAAGAGGGCTGGCATTTACTACACCCAGCCTGTACATAGACAGGTTAAACACTGGGCTCGCCTGCCCCATGCTTTTACCTTCCAACCATCTCCCGCGTCTGGTCCTTAGGATCTCGTAGCCTGGTCCCACTCCCTTTCCACTCTTCTTCCTCAGTGCCACTGTGATGTGGCCAGCCCAGCCTCTGCTGCTATGCCTCCCCTGCCTACTGCCACAGATTCCCCTCTAACTATAAGCCCTACCCTTCCTTTCTTAATCTTTCCAGTATTTGGTTCCAGAAATGAGTAAAAGTAACTAACGCAGGCTGTATCCTGGGGTGCTGGATACAAGCCCTTGTGATGGGTGGTGGTGAGGGGGGGGGTGTCAGTCTTTGTTCAAGAGTTTGTTGCTACGGAAATGCTTTCCTGTGCACCTGCGCTGTACTGAACAACTGCACATTATCTTTGGAGGAAGCTAGGGGACAGTACTGGATCTCCAAAACTTGGAGAAAGCAGCTACCTGTCTAAAGTAAGATAGAAATGTCAGGACCAGCCGGGCATGTGGCGCCGGCCTGTGATCCCAGCACTCTGGGAGGCGGAGGCAGGAGGATCTCTGTGAGTTCAAAGCCAGCCTGGTGTGAAGAGTGAGTCCAGGACAGCCAGGGCTACACAGAGAAACCCTGTCTCAAATAATTAGCAACAACATAAACAAAAAGAAAGAAAAATGTCAGGGTCACCTTGCCAGCTGTGGAAGAATGGAAGCCAGGGCTGGAGAGTGGCTCAGGAGTTAAGAGCACTTACTGCCCTGTCAGAGGATCTGAGTTCAAATCCCAACACCCATTTCAGGCAGCCGGCAAACACCTGTAACTCCAGCTCCAAGGAATCTGACACCCCCTTCTGGCCTCCGCGGGCAACTGCATACACACATGCACACACCACACACAGACACACAAGTAAAATAAAACTAAATCATACAAAAATAAGAATCCGAGGCTCAGAATCGGGAAATCTCTGACACAGTTCCAGCACAGAGAAACCCAAGTGAGAACAGCAACATTTTTAAACCTTATCTCATTTCTGTGAGCACTTGTTTGCATTGTCTATAGTAAATGCACTATATGTGTACCTGAGAAAGCCAGAAAAAGAGCTGGATCCCCTAGAACTGGAATTACAGATTGTGGTGAGCTGCCATGTGGTACTGGAAGCCAAACTCGGGTCCTCTGCAAAGCAGCCAGTGCTGTTAACCAAAGATCCATCACCCTGACAACAGCAACTTTAGATACTAGGAAGACTTCATTCATTCTAACAGCAGAAGATACTGCACTTAAAAATGTTTTTTATGTTTATTCTTTGTGTGTGTGTGTGCATGCGTGTGTGCATACGTGTGTGTGCATGTATGCACTTGTAAGAGTGAGTTCTCTCCTGCCCTGCGGGTCCGGAGGATCTCTGGGATCTCTGGGCTTGGTGGCGCACCACCTTGCCTGCCCTCCCTCCACTTCTTATATTCGTGCTTTGCAAAGTTTTAGTTTATTAGAGACTATCTCAGCTCACTTGAGGGGGGAAAGGTGCTCTCCCCTCCTTTGCTGTCTCTTGATGGCTTTGAATATGAAGTATTTATGAGGGGAGTTGTTCTTTCCTTGGAGGTTTTTAGTAAGCAGATTGTTCAATTTTTTTTTTTTCTTTTTCAGGGAAAGCTGTGTGCCGAAGCTTTCTCAAGAACAAATTCTTACTTACCATCCTGGCTGCTGGGATTTACCTTGGATAGCTTTGCTGCTTGGTTCTCATGATTCAGTTTTTTTCCTGGCTGGGCCGTGAGATCTTCCTTCTTGTAAGTTTCCTGGTGTTTGTGTGAATCACAGATGAAGTCTCATTTTAGTTATTCTCTATTAGGTTTCTATTTGGTTTATTTTATTTTACTGCTGCTGTCTTATTATGTTCCTGTGTGTGTGTGTGTCTGTCTGTCTGCCTTCCTGTCTGTCTCTATGTATGTATGTGTGTCTGTCTGTGTGTGTGTGTATTCAAGCATATAATAGATCACTCAGGTTAGCCTCAGGTGTCATTTCTTAGGCACCATTCAACTTGTTTCTCATTGGCCTGGAGCTTGCCTGTTAGACTAGGCTAGCTGGCTCCAGACATCTGCCTTCCCAGCACTAGAATTATAAGTGTGCACCACCACACCAAGATATTTTTACATGGGTTCTGGAGGTTTGAACTCAGGTGCGCGTGTTTGCAAGACAAGCACTTTACTAAGCTATCTCTTCAGCTCCCCAGTATTGCCATTGCAGTCATCTTCCTCTCCTCCTTCTCTTCCTCCTCTTCCTCTTCCTCCTTTTTCTCCTTCTTTCTCGTCCTCTTCTTATGATGTTAGAGATTGAACTCAGAGTCTTGTTGTTCTCCTCTTGCCTGGGATCTGTCTCCCAGCAGCCCACAAAGTCAGGAGGGGCACAAGAAAAGAAGCGTTCCTGAAATGGCCAGGCAAGCATTAGGCAGGGATCACACACCCTGGGAAACATTGCAGGGGGCTAGTTCAACTTTAATTCCAGAGAACGAAGGCTATGTACCTCTTGGGGAGTGGGTGGGGGCTCCAAGGATAGGTGTACATAATTGGTTGGAACTAGGCAGCTCAAGGATGCTTGATTTGCATTATCATATGAATGGAAATACAATACCTAATTATCATATAGGCACAGGGAGGGGAGAGCTAGCAGGAAGTTGTGTCACGGCCATATATCAAATGTGGCTAGGGGCATCTGTGTCTAAAGACACTGTCCAGTAAGGCAGAGAGCAAGAGGTCCTGCTGGAAAGAGGGAATCCTATGCTTTAACCCCAAGCTCAGAATGGCTCTCCAGTCTGGGAGAACTACATCCTCAACCAGCAGGGTTCCTGCAACAGAGTCCCAGAGAACGCAAGAAAAAGACAATACCAACTAAGCTTCCGTCCTCAACTGATCAATGGTGTCTTGAAACCATGCCAAATGATACTCTTAAGTTATCCCAATATGGCACTGCAACGACTTGTCAAGAGTTTGGATCCTGTCAGGCGTCACTCCAGGGTCTCTCCAATGTCAGTTCTTTTCATCCTCAAGGTCACCCGAAGAGTCCAATCTTACACGAGGAAGCTGGAAGATCCACCTGACACACACATACGGTCAACAACTTGGGAGCTTCACTTCCAGGTGACAGATGTAGAAATGAGTCCAGAGGTCAAACAGCCTATTTGTGAGACCTTCCTAGGAGGGGTAATTCAGCCCTTCCCATGTAGCCAAGATCATGGGAGCTTAGCTTTAGCAGCCTGGAAGAGATTTCATTTCCTGTCCCAAAACGTGTTATATAAAGAATGTGATGGTCCTCAACTAAACAGCCATCCTTCGTCTTCACCAGATCAGCTGTTTGCAAGAGTGAGTCCATCATGATGGAACTTGTTGAATGTTGATGCTCCTTCAAAGCCATGCTTATGACACTCTGCCCTAATTGCACATGGCCTCTTGGTCTTTGGGAGGGGCTGGAGCATAAGTTCTCAACCTGTGGGTCACAAACCATTTGGGGGTCCCATACCAGATATCCTGCACATCAGATATTTCATATATTGCAATTCACAACAGTGGCAAAATTACAGTTATAAAGTAGCAGCAAAAAACTTATGGGGGTGTGGAGTGTCACTACAACATGAAGAACTGGATTAAACGGTGGCAGCATTAGGAAGATCAAAAACTGCTGGGCTACAGTATATGAGCTGCTTCGCGAAGTTAACTGGAGAGGGTTTCCATCTCTGGGGCTATGGGAAAGCCAGCATCTGGGCTGGCCGCCTTGGGGTCTCCCATGCTCCTATGATTAACCCCTCCCATATGCACTGAGAGACCAATGAGCCCATAGGCTCTTCCCCATGACTTTGGTTTGTCCTTGGTCCATTACAAGGAGGACAAAGAGGTTGTTTGTTTGCTCTCTGGGGATGGAATGCTCCCATGGAATCCTAACGTGGTTGAGGAGTCGCTGGCCATGGAAGAGAATTTAGGTAACCTGGATTCCAGGTATGCCCCAGAAATGAAGCAGTCGTCACAGTGAGATCTATAAAATGAGGGCACAGACTAGATCAGTAGCCCTGTGTTGGTGGCCTGAGGGTCAGCTGGTGCCTGTGGTGAGGTCTGCTTATCCGGCTACACGTTAGAGGATGCATGTTTTGAACTTCAGTTCTTCCACATGAGCTGTCAGACACTTGGATAAGTCATATCCAAAAACATTTGCACACTTGTCTGGTCCCTCTCGCCTTCTGAAATCACAGACTTGGAATTAAATCTGTGACCAGAACCTGGCATCCCTGACCAGAAGGATCCAGACTCTACCCTCTACAGATGTTCACTGCCATACCTGGCTTTAATTTCTTCCCTTAGATTGTAGTTATTTATTTCAGCTTGCGCGCACACGGGCGCACATGCCACTGCCCAGACACTCCATCGAAGGCATCAGCTCTCTGCTTGCCCCGCTCCCGCCCTGGGACTCAGACTCAGCCATCAGGCTTCACCCAGAGCTGCCTGGCTTTTAAACATGACATGCAGGGGATTGAACTCAGGCCCTCGAGCTTGTGTGGCGAGCACTTTACTGACTACTCTGTATCTCCAGCCTTGCAGGAGTGGCAGACACTTTCCCCCAGCCACCCACTCCACAGAGCAGAAGAGGACTTCCTTTCCCACTCCCTTTACACCAACTCATCCTGTGCCCAACCAGATGACAGACACAATCAGGCCTGGGTGTTATCTCTCAATAAGGTACCACATAACATCTATGCATCAGGTCGGCCAGGATAATATCCCAGGAAACTCAATAGGGCTGCTCGCAGGCCCTGACCAGAAACACAAAAGGACCAATCACAGAGTCTCTATGGAACCATCAGTAAGTGCGGGAACACGGGCGGGGAAGAGGAGCCATCAAGGGCCTTCTGAGAGGAGCCGGTGTGAGCTGTGTGCTCTGAGTCCCAGATTGAGTTCTGTGCTTTATGGCACCCTGTCTCTTCCCAGGGGTTTCTTCATGTGAACTCAGGGACAACATTTCAGGCCCAACACAGAATTAGATCGGCAAACAAAGGTGTGTGTGCATACTCCTGGCCAAGGCAGCTTGTGAATGAATTCATTCCTTTGTTTTGGCACCAGCTCAAACACCCTTGTCTAAGTGAAGGCTTTTAACAGCATTACTTAAGCCCTAGCAACAATGCACAAGCTATCCATAAGGTCTGACCATTTAAATGGTTCCTTTCCGTAAAACTCTTGCCATAAGTATTAGAGGTGAAACCACATACAGGGAAAGCCAAGCCCTTAGACTCAAAACACACAGGAGGGATTTCTTTAGGAGGCATCACATGTTTTTATACTTTGCTTGGGTGAGCATGTTTATGGGTGTGTATGGGAAGGTGCACATACACATGTCTGTGTGTGCATGTTAAGGCCAGAAGTCAACATCAGGTACTTTCCAGGATCAATTCATACCTTATTTTTAAAAACACTCTTTTCTTATTAAGTGGTGTGTGTATTCGTGTGTGCCATGGTGTGCATGTAGAAATCAGAGGACATCTTGCTAGTCAGTTCTCTTTCTACCATGTAGATACTAGGGACTGAACTCAGGTCATCAGGTTTGGCAGCAAGCCCCCTTATTAGACAAGCCATCTCATCTGCCCTCTACCTTATTTTTTGAGACAGGATCTCTCACTGAACCTGAAGCTTACTGTTTGGCTAGCCTGGCTGACCAGCAAGCCCCAGCGACCTTCCTGCTGGTGTGTGCAGGCTTGCCTGGCTTTTTAAGAGGACACCAGGGATCCCAAGTCCTCCTGGCTGCTAGCAAGCGCCGTACTGACCGAAGCCCCTATTTTTACATCACTGCAACATAAAATACCTAAGAAGGCAAGCCTCCTTTGATAAGCTGCTTCCTTCTTTCTTTGCAGTGTTGAGGTCTGTGCCTTATACACACACAGTTGAGCTGGCTTGAGTTTTTCAAACATTTATTAAGCCTTCCACATTTGCTTTGTACAACCTGACAGAGTAGCAGTGTTGCATGAATAACTTTATAGCAATTCAGGTTCTCAGGATAGACCTAAGATGTGTGTGTATGTGTGCATGGGCACACATGTCTGTGCACACATGCATGCATACACAAATAAATACAGGAAAAGGCTAGAAGCCAACACCAGGAAATATCCTCAGGAATATCCACCTTTTTTTTTTGAGGCAGAGTCTCTCTCTCAATGAGATCTGGGGCTGGCCAATAAACCTCACAGGGCCCCCTTGTGTCTATCTGCACCAGTGGGGTGGGGTGGGGTGGGAGGTAAGAGGGTGGTTGCATTTGTATACTACCATTACCCAGCTTTTTTACAAAACAAAACAAAACAAAACAAAACCAAAAAACATGGTTGTAATATTTCTTTTGTTTTCAAATATTTAAAAAGATGTGTGTGTGTGTGTATGTGTGTGATATAGGTGTGTGTCCACAGAAGACGGAAGAGGCTGTCAGATCCCCTAGAGCTGGGGTTTCAGGCAGTTGGGAGCTGCCCGACATGGATGCTGGACATTGACCTTGAGTCCTCTACCAGAGCAGCAGGTACTTTTGACCACTGGGCATCACTCTGGTCCCACACTCAGCTTTTAAGTAGGTGCTGAGACTCAAATTCAGGTCCTCATGCTTGCAAGGCAAGCACTTTGCTTACTGAGTCATCTCCCTAGACCCCCACAGGGTACATTTAATTTGCTTAACTTATCTCAAATAATGCAAAAACATGAAATGGGTTGTCATTTAACATAAGCTGTAGTGACACAGATCCAGGCTGACCATTTTCTTCATCCGGTGCCACTCACGTGCAGCTTAAGGTTAAGCTGGCAGAATCTTTAGACAGATTTTTTTTTAAAGTCAGCTCCTTAATTATCAAGCAGCATTTGTCTGATGCTCCCCAGCCCCAGATGTACGTCTCAGACAGAGCTCAAAATAAGTTTGTGAACAGGGAGCAAAGCAAAAGAAAAAAAGAAAGTCTCCAAGTAGCTAGCTAGCTGTATAAAATGGAAACCTATTCCCACTTGTCTGTGTCTGGCTGAACCAGTGTGAACCTGCAATGCCACACACCCTGGAGGGGCCAGATTAAAGACCTTCTGGAAACATTTTTCTGCAGATCTTGTTAGACAGGTGCTTTTCACACCTCTGCAGTTTATCTAAGGCTCGCCTCACAGCCTTGGAGGAAGCTCTGCCCTTCCTAAACTACAGGAAGCAAAAGAAATCCAGAGCTGAAAAATGAGATGCTAAAGTTCAAAGTCAACATCATCCAAATGACAGACAGAAGGAGGGTGGAGCGAGTCTCTTATCAAAAACATACTCAGTCATGGGCTCTGGGGCTGACTCAGTCGGTAGGTAAAGTGCCTGCTATATACCCCTGGGGACCTGAGTTCAGGTCACCAGCACCATGTACAAAGCCAAGCATGGCCACACACTAGCACAGGTAACAAGTGTTGGCTGCCAGCCTAGATCCGGGTTCAGTAAGACACCGGTCCCAAAGGGCGATGGCTGGGAGTGATAAAGGACATCCAACTTCCCCTTCTAGCTTTCTTACAGGAGCACACACACACACACACACACACACACACACACACACACACATTTTAAAGGGATATGGTCCATGGAGGCTACAGCCTTGCTCCTGCTTCTGGCCATATACTGCTTCCTGGTCCTCTGTCCTTGAACATCTGCTTCAGGGGATCAAACTCTGGTCCTTGTGATGGCAGCAGCAGGCACTGCATCTACTGAGCATCATCTCCAGGCCCCGTGTAAAATTTTCACCAATGTGGCACAATTCCTGTTGTCAACAACCTAAAAGGAGGGAAGATTTATTTTGAGTAGCATCAAGATGATCCAGTCCCTGGCACCCTGGCTCCTTGTCTCTGGAGATACAAAGCATCATGGTTGAGAGTGTACTGAAGCAGAACTGTTTGCTTTGTTCACATTGGGGAAAGGAGAGGGCAAGAGGGAAGGAGGGAGAGAGGAGAAAAGAAGAAAGAAAGGGAGAGAAAGACTGTGAATTTATTTTTGTTTCACTATGACCAGCATATGGGATAGAAACAACCAAAGAAAAGGCAGACATACTTTGGCTTGTGGTTTCCTGGGGTTTTGTTCACTATGGCAGTGACAGTATGACAGAGTTCATGGTGATGGGAACATGTCCTGCAGGCTCCTCCCATCACACTGGAACATGAGGCAGAGACTAAGGCCAGAGTAGGGACCAGCCTATACCCTTCAAAGGACCACCCAAGTGACTCATTTCCAAGCCAGTTAGATCCTACCTTCTAAAGGTCCCATAACTTCCACACTGAAAGTGAACACCCCCACCCCCAAACACACGAGGCTATGGGCGACATCTTATATTCAAACCAGAACCATATTTGTTATCAGACTGGCTGCAAGTCCGGTTTATACATAAACCACAAATGGTGGATATAATACTCTCCATGTTCCAGGCATCAAGTGGAGGGGTTCTGAGCATATCCTCCACGAATGAGGAACAGATCGTCTGTTTTCTTAAAAAAAAAAAAAAAAAGAATTATTTTTAAATTATGTGTATGTGTGTGCAGCTACATGAGTTTATATGTATCATGTGCATGCAGGTGCCTGTTGAGGCCAGAAGAGGGCGCCAGATCCCCCGGAGCTGAATTTACAAGTGGTTGTGAGCTACCTGGTGTGGGTGCAGGAATCCAAACACAGGTCTCCAGGAAGAGTGGCAAATTCTTTTAAGCTCCGAGCCATCTCTCTAGCCCTAACTTGTCTGTTTTGTTATAGCAGCCTGAATTGACAAGTTCAGAAACAGAGCAATAGTCCCATAGCTGTTTTGACAGCATTGTGGTGCTTCCCAAAAGAGCTGTCAACAGGTCCCTGCTAAGTGGATGGTGATGAAAGAGGTTGGGGTGTTCTCCGTGAGGTTAATCCATGGTCTGGGAAAGAGTCCCAGCTATCTGCTTTAAGCTTCTTCTTTGCTGTCTGAAATTGCTGTCACTCCTTTCTTTGCTGAAGGTATTTTTCTGTCTTGGGGACTCCAATAACCCAAAACATAGTTTAAGCTTAAAAATGGGAGGAGTAAAATATCACTATCTTTTCCTTCACGTCTACTTTCCTGACTTCTGCCTTTAGGGAGGGCAAAATGCTAAGTGAAAAATCACATTCTTCAAGTGCTGGCTTTATGGTCACCCACTCAAGTGACAAAGAGGCTAGTCAGTTCTCCAGGGATCCAAGAGTTGTAAATAATGACTGCTCTGGATATTAGAAGAAGGCTTGTGTTCGGCAAAGTTTTAGAGAGTTTTTTTTTTACTTTCTGTGTGTCTCCTTCTGACTCCCAAAGGGGCAAGTGGCTCCAAGTCACACAAATGTTCCCAGGAAATTTGCTTCAATATGTATTTGAACCCAGAGCCTCACACACATTAAGCAAGCATTCTACCATTGAGCCACACCACAGCCCCTCACTGGGGGATTCTAAACAAGTGCACTACCACTGAACCACACCCCAGTACCTCAATGGAGGATTTCAAGTGCCTTATCAATGAGTCACAGGCACACACTCCACTGGGGAATTCTAGGCAGGTGCTCTATCACTGAGCCACACCTCAGCCTCTCACTGGGAGATTCTAGACAGGCCAGTGAGGGGCTTCAGGGATGGCCCTACTGGGGCCTGGCACATGTGAGACCTTGGGTTCCACCCCAAGTACCAAGAAAGTAAAGGGAAAGGAATTTTTTCAATGTAAAAGAAAAATGGGGAAAATAATCAAAACTCACAGAAAAGAAGTAAACCATCCTTGTGTAAAAGTGTGTTCCTCGATCATAATAACATACAAGCAAATTAAAGCTACTCTGAGATGTCCCCTCTCATCTATGACATTAGCTGGCATGCTGTTGCAGGGAAAGGGGTATCCACACAGTTTGTTGGTAAGAATGGAAAGGACTACAACATTTACAGAGGAAACTTGTGCAGCTCACAAACGGATGTGTGCTTTAAATTTTTGACCAGCATTCCACTTGTAGGAATTTCCCTGAAGACTTAAAATAACAGCTGAAATCCTGGAAACATTTTAAATGCAAATGCACAGCAGAGAGACGGAACCAGCCATGAGACATCTGCTCAAGGAAGTGTTCTACAGCAAAACAAAGCCAGTGAATAGGCTGGGACCGATTCCTAGAATGTTCTGTTAAGTAAAAGAAAGTAAGCTGGGTGCAATGGCGCATGCCCGTAACCACAGCACAACCTCAACACTCTGGAGGTGAGGCAGGAGGATTGGAATCCATGGCCATCTATGGCTATGCAGTGTTTCTGAGGCCAGCTAGTCTCAAAGAAGAAGGAGGTGGCAGTGGTGGAGGAGGAAGGGAAGGAGGGAAGGAAGGGAGGGATGGGAAGGAAGAATGGCTAGGAAGTGGTCAGTAGATAATGGGGCTTGCCCTAAGAGCATGAGGACTTGATGTCACATCCTCACCACCCACATAAAAAGCCAGGCATGGCTGAACACACCTGCAACTCCAGTACTGGAAGTCACAGACAGGCAGATCCCAAGATCGTGCTGGTGAGGCAGCCTAGCCTGACAATGAACTTCAGTTCATCGAGAGACCCTGACTCAAGGAAACAAGCAGAGAACAACAGAAGACACTCAGTAGGCTGTTCTGGCACCCACGTGCACATGCATAGGTAGACACACACATATTATACCATACACACAAACATATGTACGTGCATGCATACATATGTACATACATACTATCCCAAACATACATATACACACATATCCACATAATCTAACAAAAAAAAAAAAAGGAAGAAAGAGAAACAGGAAAAAAGGATGCATTGGAGACTAACTCTAAAACTGAATACAAACAAAACCAACCTGCACCACAATGCAAATCAATCACCACACTGAAATTCGTGGAAAAGAACAAACTCAATTAACTTTTGAAAACAGTATTTGGCCTGTATACCCCCAGGCTAAAAACCAAAAAGAGTTCCAAGTAAATATTGAATTTTAATTAGTCGATGTTTTCTGTGACTTGAGGAACCAAGTCTGAAACTAGGCTCTGGATGGGCTAAGACCACGGGAAGTGGCTAATGACGGTCAAATTTTTTTGTTTGTGTGTGCACATGCATGTGCCTGGTGTGTGTATGTGTGTGTGTGTGTGTGTGTGTGTGTGTGGTCCAGAAGCCCTCAGCGTCTGTTGTCTTTCTCAGTTGCTCTCCACTGGACCTGGAGCTCCCTGAGCTGCCGGGACCCTTTTGTGTCTGCCCGACAGTCCTGAGATTACAGAGGGTACACTCCCAATTCCACCCCGACCCGCTTTTAACATGACTGCTGGGGATCTGAACTTAAGTCCTCAATGTTTGCATTACCTGCTGAGCCAGCCTCCCCAGACTAAGGGTGAGATTTCCTACTGCCAGAGGAGGACATACAAACATGGAAAGAGGCCAGGACAGACGGACCCTGTGGCTTTCACTTAGAGGTTATTTCCTTGAGTGCTGTGGAGTTCTCCACAGACATAAGCCTTTAGTTGCAATTTGGAGACACAGCCTCACCAAACAGCCAAGGTGAGGCCCCAGCTCATGCTCCTCCGACCTCAGCCTCCTGACTGCTGTGTTTTGAACAAGGTGGAAGAAGGACCAACACCTCTGACCTCCACATGCACACCCTGGCACACATGTGCTAGCGCTTACACACATACATGATAATAGTTTTTTTTTATTTTTCTTTCTTTTTTTATTATTATTTTTTTATTTTAATCACAGGTCATTCACTTGTATCCCAGCCGTAGCCCCCTCCCTCATAATAGTTTTTTAAATGACCTTTTATATTCTAGGAAAGCACTCCACCGCTGAGCTCATCCCTGAGATCTCTGCTTTGACCTGTAGAAGCCTCTAGGTCTATTGAAAAAGGGGCAGGCAGACAACTGAACATTCCACATCACGGCCATGCAGGAGAGTCGTCTGGCCTTTGGGCTCAAGGCACGAACCACTGAAGAAACAGTCGCTTGTGGTGACAGAACTCCATGAGCCACACTCACACAGGAACCTTAGCAAGCCAAAGCAGCCGTCACGGCACATCCAGCCCACACATTGTTTTCTTTGGCCCACGCAGAGATACCGTGAAATTTTAAATTAGTTCCCATGAGACACTGTGAAATTCATGCAAAATTTTTACATTTCCAGTGTATCTGGGGGGAAAGAATTGGAAAGCTTGAACTTATACTCCTTCTCTTGACAAGGGTTACCTAGAGACGTGGTTGGTCATGGTGACTGGGTGTGCATAGGATCCTCCGGCTGCTTCCCATGGTCTGTGGCTTTGTGTTTCAGCCTAGGAAGAGAGGAGCTGTTGACGTGTTTTTGTAAAAAAGTTCCTTTAGTGCTGTGAAGTTGATGCTCGGCAAGGACTGAAGTGGGAAAGACAGGGTTGGAATCAGGAAGTAGAATATTCAAGACCAGGACAGTAGGAAAAGAGCGTGTAGGGCACAGGAGATGGCTTGGTGGGGAAAGCGCTCGCCTTGCCAACACATGGAACTGAGCCTATGTTTTTGTGTGTTTGTAAAAGTGCTACAGGCAGCCGAGATAGCTCAGTGGGTAAAGGCACTTGCCAACAAGCCTGATGGCCTGAGTTCAATTCCCACACCTACAAGGTAGAAAGAACTGACTTACGAAGATTGTCTCCAAACCTTCATTTATGTTTTGTGACAGGCACGTGTGCATGTACACACACACACACATACACACACCACAAATAAATACACGGGGTGTGAAAGTAATCCCAGTTTGTAATCCCAGCACCAGGGAGAATTGACTTTTGACTTCCAAGCGCACACCATGATGCAGAGACAAATGGATCTGCCAGACTCACCCGCCAGCCATCCTAGCCTATTCGGTGAGTTTCTAGTCACTGGGAGGCTGTGTCAAAAATAAGGTGTATAGTGCCTGAGGATCTGACACCTAAGGATATTTGTGGATACACGTGCACATGCATGTCCAAGCACATGGGAACTTGTGAGTTCAGAAAAAGACGTCATATCTTCTGGAGCTGAAGTTAGAATGGCCGTGAGCCACATAACACGGGTAAGCTAGGAATTGAACTAGTGTCCTCTGTGAGAGCAAGGTGTACGAAAACCTCGGAGCCATCTCTCCAGCCCCAGAAAGCATATTTTGACTCATGTATCAAACACTTGGTGAGGGGCAGGGCCATATGCCAACCGTCTCAGGCAGTGTGCCTCCCTTCTTACCTGTCAGACCTAGCAGGAAGCAGCTGATGCCATTCCTTACCCCCCGGTGCAACCGCCAGCATGGCTGGGTGCAGGCTCAGCGCCCCTGACCTCCACTCTCCCATTGTTAGTCATTCTGCTTGGTCTCCAGGCATTCCCGCTGACTACTGCCCAGTTCAAGCCTTTCCACTTCTCGCACTTTGGCAAATGTCTCCCTCCTTGTCCTAGGATAGCATATCCTGGAACTGATGAAGCACACGGCCCTTGAGAATCCACCCTGCTTCCCCATCTATGACAATAAAAATCTCCCTGTCTCGTTCCACAGTCATTTCTCTTCTGTTGCTTTTGTTTCTTCATTTTCAAACTAAATAGTCCAGAGTTTGGGATACAGAAAGCCAGAAAGAATGTTCCTCCTTGTTCAGCAATAAGAAAACTAACTTCTCTCTAGTCCATCTAGAGGCTGAGTGTGCGGGGCAGTTCAGCAGTCTGAATTATGATGGTTACAAGTTGACACAATCGGCAATCAGCTAGGAAGAGCTTACTACGGAACTGTCTAGATTAGGCTGTCTTGTGGGTATGGCTATGAGAGATTTTCTTAATGGGGTTAATTGACGTGAGAATTAACTGACTGTGGGTGACACCACTTCATGGGCTGCACCACAGACAAATGAAAAGGAGAGAGAGGGAGAATGGAAAGAGAGAGAGGGAGCTGAGCACTGTTCATTCACTGGCCCCTGCTCTTGATTGTGATGTGACCAACCACATCAAGTTCCTGCTGCCTTGACTTCTCTGCAATGATGGCCTGTGACCTGGAAATATGAGCCCCTTCTCCTTCAAGCTGTTTTCCTCAAGGTATTTAATCACAACAACAAAAAAGACCATCAAGGCAGTAGTCAAAGGGGCGGGGAGGCTCTTCTGAAAGAAAATGAAAAACATGCTCAAATCAACTGTGACAGAGCACAAGAGGAAAAGGCTTCAGGTGCTACCGAAGTGGTAAGGATTCAAGTATCATTTTAAACAATTTCCCCAAACTAAGGGAGTACCATATACACCACAAGAGCACAGAGCTATAGGTGCAAACCCCCTCTTGCAGATCTCCAAACGTCTGTTAGGATGTACATGTGAGAATCCAAGAAAAAATTTTTTGTCGTCAGTTCTCTTCTCTCACTGTATGGATCCTGGGGAAGGACTCCAGTCATCAAGCTTGGCAGCAAGCACCTTTGCTGAGGGTTGGTCTGATGCTTGTATTTTTATGCTAATTACTGGCCTTCAAGAACTGGTTACTGCCCTATCCTTGTGTAAACCTGCCTAAGACATCATTCCTGATTGGTTGATTAAAAGGCCTGTACCTGGGCAGGGCAGAAAAAGGTAGGTGTGGCCAAAGCTCTTGGGCTTTGAGGACAGGAGGATCATGGGAAGGACAGACAGACGGGAATAGGGGAGTAAAAAGGAAGGCATGATGGGTTATGTAAAAAAGGAACCACGTGGGCTGGGAGGAAGGGCTCTGAGAGTGGTATGGAAAGGATCATTCCAGATGAAGGATATGCAAGTATTTATGGAATTATGCTGGAAGGCAACCCAGATAAAGATGGTCAAGGCAGACGACACTGGATGGGGGCTAGGAGGTGAATGGGGAGGTTATTGGAATAGCATAGGTGGAAATATTTGCCCGGCCTAAGGTGTTATAAGGCAATTATAAAATCTAACAGATGTCTGTGTCTTACTGATTGTGATTGTGGGTTAAATATCACTGCCATAATAATTATAAGGCTAAAAATAAACATCATTTAGCTCAACACCATTTTATTTACAACACACCTTCACTCACTGATCCAAGAATTTTAATAGAAGCCTATGCCTGTTGTTCCCCATGAAACATACAAAAGAAAAGAAACAAAGAAAACAATTCAGGACAGAGAGCCCCCACTTGTGGGACAGTCACCAAGAGTCTAACATATGTGTCACAGGAACCCCAGAAGGCAAAGAGAGAAACAGTGAGGCAGAGAAATAGTTGTGGAAATGCTGAGCAGTAATTTTGCAAAATAAAATAACTTACCACACTAGAGCAAATGACCTTCTATCAATATGCTAATAAGGAAAAGAACTCAGGCAATCCTAAATCCCCAGTCCTAAAGACTAATTATAAACAGAATATCCCGAAAGCAGCTAAAGAGAAATAGACACGTTTCAACAGATGCAGATGCACAATGACAGTGGAAGCTTCTTTTCAAAAAGTATGCGAGTCATGGGCTGGCAAGATTGCTGACTGGGTAAAAGTACTTGCTTCTAATCCTGGTGGTCTGAGTTCATTACCTGGAACCCAGGTAGTAAAGTAGAGAAGTAAAGACTCCCCAAACTTGCCCTCTGACCTCAACACATATGCATATGTCCACAGAAAGACACACACACACATACAATAAATAAATGTAATGTTTTTAAGTATGAAAGATAAACGGATAATATATTTAAAGTCTTGAAAAGGAAACAAAGGTTGCTGGTACATTCTCTCACAAAATAATCATGAAATAAAGATTTTTTTTTCCAGGCCATAAAAAGGAGAGAGAAGTCATGATTTTGCAGATCTATAATATAAGCTGTGTTAAAGACAATTTTTGGGGGGGAAGAGTATAACACCAGGCAGAAACTTGGATCTGTGTAGAGAAATTAAGACCTCCCAAAATAGTTTGAAAGAAAGTAAAAACTTAAAATGCATTTTCCTCTCCCTCTGAATTATTTCAAGAGATCACAAGTGTACAAAGAAAAATAGTGTATTGTGGTCAGACTTGAGGAGCTCCCTAGGAAAGCACCTGCCTGGATTCCCCCAGTGAGGAGCTGGGGTCATGGCTCAGTAGAGCACCTGCCTAGAATCCCCCAATGAGGAGCCAGGCATGTGGCTCAGGTACAGCACCTAACTAAACGACAAAGACCCTGGCTTTTAGCCCTAACATCAAAAACAAAACACAATGAAAGCAAAACTTTGCTCACTGTGGTGGCATGGACCTGTTAAACCAGCCCTTGGAAAGCACAGAAAGAAATTATAGGTTCTAGGCAAGCTTGGGCTACTTAGGGAGATTCTATTTAAAAAAAAAAAAACAACAACTGCAATTAGAGATTTGTATGTAGAAAACATAAAGAGCTCTAAAACATTCAAGAAAACAAACAACATAATTTTTTTAAGTGGGCAAAAGATCTGAACATCTTGCCAAAGAAAATACACAGATGGCAAATAAGTACATGAAGACATGCTCAGCTCTATTAGCCATTAGGGAGATGCACAGAGAGATGCCGCTTACATGTCGATTGGTGTGGCACAGGAGAAACAAAGAAAAACTTTCCAGCCCCAAATATCTGTGGTGATGGGGACAGCACTCAGAAAGTTGTTGTTTTTAACAAAATCCCAATCATTCAATTTTACCAATAAAGGCTCTGGAGGCAAAAGCTTGGGTGAAAGCCTGCCAGCTCAGAGAGGCAGAGAAAGCACTCAGCTGCTCTCCCTCCTCCACTGATGCCCCGGAAGGAAAGTTCTCCTTCTCCTCCTTCTTTGTCTAAAAACCCTCTCTCCCTTCCCTCCTTCCTACTTCCCTCTCTTCTACTTCCTGCTAGTCTCCTGTCCATCCTCCTGACTTCCTTTTACTCTCTCTGGTTTTTTCCTGTGTTCACTCCCTGTCAACTGGCTGCTTGCTCTCCTTCTTGACCTATGGTTCACAATTTAATCCTGTTTACAATATTCAAGCAGAAAGCTCTTTGATTAAAGGTAGGCTTTAATCGAAAGCTAGGGCTGAGCCACACCACAACTAGAAATAGCTTTTCCCAGTAAAGCAACACAATCTTGGGGTTCAGAGTGTGATGAAATATCCTGCAACAGAAAGTTTCTTACGAATTTTAACACAGCTGTCAAGACTTCTGAATATTTACCTGAAACCAATGAAAACTTGTGCATTCACAACACTCAGATATGAATGCTCATAACTGTTTTATTTATATTCACCAAAGAATTCTGAACACCATTCCAATGTCCCTCACCTGAGGAAGAGGCAAACTAAGGTATATCTATGCCATGGAAAGCTACTTGGTAATGAAAAAGGAATGAACCGGGCTGGAGAGATGGGTCAGTTGGTAAAGGGCTTGGCTGAGTTTAATCTCAGGGAGCCACATACAAAGAATTGGTCAAACCCGGCCTGGTAGCACACATCTTTAATCCCAGCACTCTGGGAGGCAGAGGCAGGCATATCTCTGTGAGTTTGAAGCCAGCCTGGTGTACAAAGCAAGTCCTAGACAGCCATGGCTACACAGAGAAACCCTGTCCTGAAAAACAAAACAAACAAACAAAAATCTGGTTAGGGTGGGATGTATGTTTAATCTAAGAGCTGGGAAGGTAGACCTCAGCAGATCGCTGGGGCTTGTTGGCCAGGCACTGTCCCTATGCGAGCAAGATCTAGGCCAGTGAAAGACCCTGTCTTAAAAAAATGGTGTGTGGTACCTGAAGAGCATCACTTGAGGTTGTACTCTGGCCTCCACATGCACATTGCCCACACATGAGTAAAGACACATACACTCATAGTCATGTGCATGTATACTGCACATGCATCAACACACACACACACAGAGAGAGAGAGAGAGAGAGAGAGAGGGAGAGACAGAGAGGAGCTAGAAAACAGAGAAATCTGTCATCAATACTGTGAGCCAAAGACAATGTAGTTAGCAAAACCTTTTTGTTAAACCTACAATGTCCCCAATTCCCGATTCTTGATGCTGTCTTGAAAACTGTGGGGCCTTTAGGAGGTGGGGCATACCTGGTGGGAATAGGACTCTAGGTTAAGCCTATACAGGTCACCCCCACTCTTGGTTCCTCCTATTTTCTACCTCACGATCCCACTGCCATCGATAGAGCCATTTCCTACCCACCATACCTTTCCCCACAGTGATGTACTGAGTTCTCTCTGAAACTGTGAGCCAAAATAAACCCTTGCTCTCCGACAGCTAGTCGTCATTGTCTGGATTTAGAATCTCTGTGGGAAGCACCTCTGGATATGTCTATGAGGATGTTTCCAGAAGGATTTATCAGGAGCAGGAAGATTTAGCCTGAATGTTGGCAGCAGCATCTGTGGGCATTCATCTCTTTCTGCTTCCTGGCTATAGCTATAATGTGACCATCTGTGAGGGGTGTATCTCCTCTTCAGCTGTGACCCAAATAACCCTTTCCTCTCTTAAGTCACTTCCTGTCAGGTCTTTGGGTGTAGTAAGGAGATAGTAATTAGTACAGACATCTGGAGACCAAGTAGAGCCAGGCAGGGGTCTTGGCTCAGTATCATGTGACTTGTTTCTACAAACTCAGATTTTGAAATGTCTACCCTTGAATTCACATCGCATCCGCTAGTATTCATTGGCATAAGCAAGCGAAGGCCAAGATATGGGGTGCAAAGTGTCAGCCCTTAGAGAAGCCTTTACAAACACAGAGTGAGAAAGCAGCCTGCCTGCCATGGTCAGCTGGGGAGCTTCTATTACTGTCCTCTTTCTTGGCCGTAAACCGACACAAACCCTCTGAGGAAAGCTGATCTTGGCTCACAGTGGGAGGGGATACAGTCTGTCATGGTGGCAGGAGCATGAGGCAGCTGGTCACACTGAGAGATGCATGCCGGGTTCAGCTCACTTTCTCCTTTTCACGCAGTTCCGGGGCTGCCCATGCCAGGGTGCCACCTACATTCAGAGGGGTCTTCCAGCCCAAATTAAGCCAATCTAGAAAATCTCTCACAGACATACCCAGAGGTGTGTCTAGGATGATTGCAGACCCCGCTGAGTCCAAAACGTTAGCCATCATATGCTCTATTCTCTGCAGGTCAGAATCCAGCCAGATAGCCAGGTCTCCCAGGTAGGGCCAGGGCAGATGGTAGAGGAGACCCAGCAAGGGCTTTCTTTCCCGTCGACACAATCTGTCTTTATATAAGTTATACATTAAATCCAATTATAGTTCTGCTGACGGGAGCTAGTCTCCTTAAGGTGACTTTGCCTACTTTGGTCTGATGCGGTCTGGGCTCTATTACTCAGCCCTCCAAGGTGAGCCTCTCTCCCCGCTTTGTGGTTCTTTCAGCAAGCCTCACTTGTGGGGGCACCAGGTGACCCTTCCCAGGGAAAGCTGCTTCAACAAAGCAAGCCAGTGTGTCCCCAGAGTTGAAACTGTCCCATCTAATTCAATGCACTTGTGCAGGGATGCGGATTCACGCCCCCCCTCGACACACGCACACACACGGTGGCAGAAGACATGGCTCAGTGGATAACAGTGACGGCTGGACAGCCACGAGAGCTTCGCTCTAGCCTTTTACTCGTTTAAGAGCCAGGCGTGCCCACGCTCGCCCAACCACTGCGGGGGAAACAGAGCACCTCTGGGGCTCGATGGCCTCCTAGCTCCAGGGTCAGTGAGAGACTCCGCCTCAGGGGAATGAGGTGGAGAGGGATGGAGTAGGACATCTGACATCCTCCTCGGCCTCCACACAAGTGCATATTACACAGAGAGACGGAGGAGGGGGAAAGGAAAAGGAAAGAAAACAGAATGGACCCCTGGGAGCTTGAGGAAAACTGCTGTGCCCATATAAAAGTGCATATATATATATATGTGTGTGTGTGTGTATGAGTGTGTGTATATATATGTATGAGAGCATGCATATGTATATTATATGTATATAGGGATACAGATATAGATAATAAAATTTTCACTGCCATGCCAGGAGTTGTGGCATATGAATGTAATTCTAGCACTTGGGAGTTGGAGGCAGGAGGAGGATGTGTTCAAGGCTGGGGCTATATAGTAAACTCCATGCCAGCCTGGGTTACATAGAAAGACTCTGTCTCAAAACAGAAACAAACAGATTTTTCATAGTCTGTGACCCAGCTCTGCATAGAAATGGGGCCTCCATCCTGCAGTGCCTTGTCCCAAGGGAAGTTTCATGAAAACTGGGGAATGGGTAAAATCATGTATTCTTGCTCAGCTCTTTCAATTGTCAGCTGCCAGTGGCTTCTCTGCCACTCAGCCTGGCTGCCTGAGAGTTTTCAAGGACATACTCTATACATTGTCCCAACCTTGACGCTGTCAAGCAGGTGCTTTTCATCCTAGGACAGAACAGAACATTCTCTTCTACACACCTTTCTTCACTGGTTTCCCATTTGCCTCCTTCAGACACAACAATAGTTAATTGGAGGCCATGAGTCACAATGGCTGGGAGTGTATCAGTGTGGGGCCATAGAAGCATACCAACTGATAATGTGCTGTTCCTTTAGGAAACCTCAACCCTGACCCCAGCCCCAGCCCCTATAATTCCACAAGGAGTTGCACACACCACCTCCCCATGTGAATCTGTGATTCCCACTCATGGTCCTTTGTGTGTCTTGGATCAGATGCACCACTCAGAGAAGCCATTGTTCTGTTCATCTTTCAGAGAGCTGTCTGGGAACAGGCTCCAGGCCCGTCACAGTAGCACCATTCAGAAGTGAGCCCTTGAATTTTCACTGGCTGTTCCATTCTGCTATTACTCATCTTTGCTGCACATTCAATATGTGGGAAATGGGCACCAGACACTCGTGGTAAAGAAAGAAGAGGCAGCTCATCCTGCCCCCCCCCCCCCGATCCTCTTTCCTTTCCTTGTGCTCGCAGTTAATTCGTGTCTACCAGGGTTAGCAGGTACAGGAAATAATGTGTTGGCAGCCAGCAGCATACACTGGTGATTAGGTAGAGAACAAGTCACGGTATTTCATGCCTATAATCTCAGCATTCTGGAGGCTAAGGAAGGGGGATCTTGAGTTCAAGACATGTCCGGACTTTATAGTGAGACAGTGTTTCAAAAAAATAATAACAACAAGCAAACAAACAGACCCCTAAGAGCTGGACTGGTGGTTCAGTGAGCGAAAGTGAACTCGTTACAAGTGTAAGGAGTGGGATTCAGATCCCTAATACCTACATCAGTGCTGGGTGGCGTGGCAGCCTGCTTATGATCCCAACATAAAGGCGTTAGAGACAGAGACCCCCAGAGCAAGCTGTCTGGATTTATGAATTAAATCAATAATCTCTGTGCTCAACATGCTGCCTCAATATAAAGCAGACAGTGATTTAGGAAGATCCCCCTGATGTTAGCCTCTGGTCTTTATATGGGCGTACATACACATGCATGCAAACATATATTCACGTGTCACTACACCCACCAACACATGCCCCAAAACTACCAAGCACATGCTACAACTTTTTAGGTTCTTCATCTTATTTCATATCCGCTGTCTCTTTATATAGGTGCTGTCATTGTGCTCATTCTATGGATGAAAAAAAAAAAAAAACCTAAGGTTCACTGATGTTAAAAGATCTGTCCAAGTGGCTGAGGAGATGGTTCAGTCCATAAAGTGATTGCCATGCAAGCTTGAGTTCAATCCCCAGGGCTCATATTTTAAAAATTGGTCACGGTGATCCATGATCATAATCCAGTAATGGAGAAGTGTAGACAGAGGGACCCCTGGGGCTCACTGGCCATCCCATCTCACCTAATCAGTGAGCTCCAGAATGCTGAGTGACCCTGTTGGGTGACTTCTGAAGAACAACGCCCAATGTTGTCCTCTGATCTCTGTGTGCACGCACACACACACAAGGCTGACAAACCAGTGAGCAGAGAACCTGAGAGTTTTGTGCTGCTCAGTGCACTGTGCCCTCAGCAAGAAGAGATGATGTTGTTGCCATGACACTGTGCCCACCCATGACCACGTGGTAGAGGCTGTGAGCTAACGGCTGCATCTAAAAGGGGCAAGGTCACTGGGGAGTGGAAGAGGCAGCTTCTTGTGGCAGGGAAGGACCCCTGGGCCCTGTGGGATCTATATCTAGCTGCCCAGTCAAGGCCGGCAGCTCGGTGGCTAAGTGACACCAGCGACTTCCCCACCTGAGAACAATGTGGCAATGAATTCCTGCCAGGGACCATCCCTTCACCTTGCTTAGAATATTGCCTTATTTCAAAAGTAATCCACAAGCTATCTACCACTAATTAGGGGCAAGCAGGTCAAGACCTTCCGTTTCCTGAATACAGAACTTGCATAAAAATGGTTTCTCGCTCATCAGTGTGAGATCAGATAAACTTTCACAGGCATTGTCCAACCTCTAGGATCCTTTCTTTGGAGAGGTGGTGTGCTTCTGTGGGGAGTGGGGTGACCCTGACACCCAGCCAGTACTTGGGGGTGGGGGAAGAGGTCAGGAAGAAGTGACTACATCTAGGCCCTTCTGTTTATGTGGAAGATGCCTAGAAGGTTCCCATGCCGATAACTAGAGACTGTCACAAGACACATGTATCCATCTAGCATCATCTACAAAAAGAAAGTTCCTGATGCGACATTTGTTATGATAATCTCTGCAGTGTCTGCCCTAGATAAAGACTGCAGCTCAGCGCCTGGTGCCCTAACGACACAAGGACAGTGGCCTTCTCAGAGAAAAGCACAAATGTCAATTAACATCAGATTCTGAAATGTCTCCAAGGAAAGGCCGGATGCTGTAGATCAAAGGTTCCCCACAACGCATGCGTGTTTTATTTTATTTTATTCCTTCTTTCTTTCCTTCCTTCCTTTCTTTTTTTCTTTCTTTCTTTCTTTCTTTCTTTCTCCTTTTGGCATCTCCCAAATTAACTAAGCTAAAATTATACATTAATTTAGGGTCTGGGAGGTGGCTCAGTCAGTAAAGTGCTTGCAGTACAAGCATGAGAGCCTGTATGTGGCTCTCCAGCATGGCCCACGGCACACCAAGCCGGGTGTGGCAACGCACGCTCATAACCCCAGTGGACAGACAGCCTATCTGCAGCAGAGAGCTTTAGACTCAGTGAGAAACTCTGATAAGATGAGGACCGAAGACATGGCTCAGGGGATAAAAGCACCTGCCACAAGCTCGACCATCAAGTTTGGATTCCCGGAGCGCACATTTAAAAATAAAAATGGATGCAGTAGTGAGTGTCTGTAAGCCCCGAGCTCTTGCAGTGAGATTCTCAGGGAGAATCACCTGAGTAACCATGCAGCTGCAGAAACAAGACCTCAAAGAAGGCAGAAGGCAAGAACCAACTCCTGGAAGTTGCCCTATGACCTCTACACATGCCCTGTGGTACACACGTGCTCCCTATACACAAATAAATAGAGAACAATTGAGGAATGACCTCCACATGCATTAGCATACATATACATGGAGATACATACACGCTATATATTTGTGTGTATGTATGTATATATGTCTTAGATCCATATATATATATATATGGACATCGATATATACATATAGATATGATTCATCTATATATGAATCTAAGACACCAGTCCCATATCAATTAGTGTCTCTTCTAAGACACAGGCCCCAAGAGCTGTGACATTCAGCACAAAGTGAGTCTAGGGTGCTTCAATAGAATTATCCACAGCTGCAGTTGCTGGTTCCAAGGTTGTGCCTCATTGCTGTGGACCATCTAATGTGTCCAGAGATCATGGGTGAGCGGTCATGCCCTGGTGAGTTCCTCCACTGATGCCTTGGTTTTCCAGTATTGGGGATGCTGATGAGAGGAGCAGTTTTTGTTCCACCATCTTAAAATACCTCTGTCATCCGGCGAAGACCACAGCTTTTGACATTTCCTATCCATCACCTTCCCTGTTCTCACTCTCCCAAGGCTGCTGAAAGGAATGCTTCCTCACCAGGGGCCAGGGCATTCCCCTGGGTTGTCATAGGAACTAGGGTTAATTAGTCATCCTGGCTTTCAAACCTTGGCAACATGTCTCAGCAGGGACCCTTGGAACAACTGTCCCTACCTACGTGATTACAGCAAATGAAAAAATCCCATGATCTGTGTCACACTTCTGGGAACTTCTTCCATTTATCACCAGGGCTTTCTCTAGAGTGGTACTAATGGTCCAGGACTTGAGAGGAACCCACTCTGCAGATAAAGTTCAATGGGATCTACCCAGTGGTGAAGCTTTTGCTATCATCTGAGGCAGAGAGTGTATTTGGGGTGAAGGTTTCTCCCAGACACCGGCTATTCTGTTTCTGTCCAGTGGATGGGGCTGAAATAGAGAAAGCTGTTCAGAAAGAAACATAAAAATCTTCAAATTTGACCCTGGTGTCAGAGGGAGGACAGTCAACTGTTCACAACTGACTCCATCATGGGAGAGAGGAGGATCAAGATGAAGAAGGTCCTTCCCCTTACATCAACACAAAGGGGCAGGAGTAATCACCATACTAGCTGGAGGACACAACCGTCTATTCATCTACCCACCATTTACCGGCATCCATCTACCTACTATCTACATAGCTGTCTATTTACCCATCTATACATCCATATAGAATCCATAAGTCATAAGCTCATCTGTTCAATCACTCACTTGTGCATTTATCCATCCATCTACCCACCATCCACATGCACACCCATCCACCCACTCATCTATCCATATATTCACATGCACATACATACATTCACACATCCATCCACCCAGCAATGCATACATCTTCTACCCATTCATTTATTCATTCATCTACCCATATCCACCCTTCTATCCATCTAGCCACCATTCACATTTGCATCACACCCACCCATTCATCTATCTGCCCATCACCAACATACAGCTATCTTTCCATTTGCCTATCTATCTGTTTCCCATCTACCCTTTCACCTATGCACCCACCCACGTGTGTATTCATCCATGCAAATATGCACTTACCTAACCTACACACCATACATAGATTGTAAGACTGTAAGCATATCCACCCATTTATCTCCCCATTTTATACCCACCATTTACATGTAAACCCATCTATTTACTTACCTATCCTTCCATCAACATACCACTCACCCATCAATTCACACACCTCTCCTCCCATCCAAGGAGAAATTACTGGGCACCTGTCCATGCTTAGAATCCCTTTAAGCATACTTCTGCTACCACAGAATACATAAGAGCATGCATTTTATAATGAAGAGAAATTAATTGAGTCATAGTTCTGGGGACTGGGAACCACAAGATGGAAATGCTGGCACCTGGCAAGGACCATCTTGTTATGACATCTCATAACAGCTGGATGAAGATAGAGTGAAAAAGAAAACAAAAACAAAGGGTATTACAGCCTCCAACCCTCTGATCACAGGTATTCATTCATCCATTCTAGAAAATGGAGCTTTGATGATCTAACACTTCCCATTAGACCTCCTTACACTGATGCATTGATTAATATACATGCACACAAATATGTACACACACACACACACATGCCCAAACACACACACAAACACACACACAAACACCACACACGAGTTTCTAACACTTTTTTTTGTGGAGACACATGCAAACCAATATAGCCCCTCAGTAATTAGCATAATGTTTCGTACACAGCAGGAGATTAATTATGCTGCTAAATGAAGTAACTGCCAGAGAGTCTGTGGAGTTCATGCTTACAGAGTCTTGTGGATCCTCAAATGGCTTCCTCTTCCTTTGTTGGCCTTATTAAAGCTGCACGGGCAAACCCCTTATTTAGTATTCTCCTGGTGAGGTGCTGGAGAAACTATATGAAATAGAACTGATGTGAACAAACCAGATGTAACTGAATCTTTCATCAGAATGATCCCTCTTGCTGTACCAACTCATCCCCAAGTCATCCCTTGAATTCTGGATCCTCTTTTGGGAACAGCCTCTGAGGTCTCACTGAAGCCAGAGCTGGATAGATTCTGACTTTTTGGACACCCAGAGGTTATGAGGTAGGACCCTCCTGACTTCCCAGGACCAGAAAACCCCCTCAGCCTGCGCTCCATCAGCCTCGTGGGAAGGGCAAAGTCTTTATTATTCATCTCCACTCATTATTTCCATTGAAATCACAAGTCTTCAGAGTAGATTTGGATCAGCCGTTCTCCCAGGTCCCTGCATATGCATCTCATTGTCTAAAGCCAAAACAGAGTGCAGGGAAAATAAGGAACTTCCTGAATTTCTGAGCAGGGCTTGTCAGCCATGGGTATCTGCAGTTGCTTTGTGCATTTGAAGCAATGGGGTGTTGGGGAATGTTGTTGTTTTGGCTGCTACTAATGCCTCTAATCCTCTACCAACCATCTATATGTGCACCCATCCACCCACCCATAGATTTACCTATCTACGCACCATCCATCTACGTATCCATTCCTTTATCCATCTACCTATTATCCACACCCCTATCCATCCACCCACCGTCTACATCCACATATACACCTGTCAACCTACCACCCACTCATTCCTCTGCCAATCACCCACATCATGCACCTGTCTACCCACCCACCCATTTACCCATTAATGCATCCACCTACCCATGCATTCATGCATCTACTCACCATCCGTACATCTATACATCTACCCACCACTTATATATCTACCTATCCATCACAGGGCTCCAGAATAGAGCCACCAGCTTTGCTGTGGGAGTTCAGTGTTTGCTCATTGCATTATGTAAGACCACCTGACCCCACATCAGTTGTTGTGCCCTCCCTCTCAGGGAGGGGAAAGGTCAGCAGACTACATGGTGCTTTATGGTGAAGGGTCAGTCAGAGAAGTGACAACAGAAGAAAACTTAACCATGTTCCCCCCTCACCTACCAGAAAAGCCTCATCCTCAGAGGACAGCAGAAGCCTCACATCCTGGGGTTGCTATGGCAGCAGCCTATCAGGACCAATAGTAGCCAGAGACTTGGGAGGTAGCATAGTTTAGGGAGTGACATGCCTGATGTCACAACCATCCTACCAATGGCTGCTATCATGCCCAACTCCTGTTTATCATAGGCTTAGTTTAAGGATGTAGGTATCCATCCTTAATTATCTCCCAGTTAATATTTAAGACAGCTTTTAAGGTAGGTCCACCCATACATCCAATCACCCACCTACTTTCACTCATCTCTTACTCCCTCATTCTGTACATCCATCCACCCCTCTATCTACCATCTGTCATGGGAAGATGTCCATCAAGAGAAATAGCAGCCATCTTCATCAGATCTGCTGTGTCTGCTTTCAAGAGTCCATTATGACTGGGCCTGCTGACTGTGGACACTCCCTCAAGGTGGAAGGTGGAAGAAAGTGTCACTGGCCCCTATCCTGAGACTCCAGCTGCCCATGGTGGCCATTCATAGCCAATAATGCCATAACTGCATGTACCTTCAGGGTCTCAGAGGATACTAAAGTATATACGCTAGGGAGGTTAATTAAAGAGGACCCCCTACTACACTGATACAGGGAAGCCATCATTCATGTGGAGTGAGGAGTATCTAGAAGTGACTGTTTTAAGGTTTCCTACACTCCTTCTAGTAACTCTTCTCCCATACCCTCTAAGTAAACCCAATAAACTCATTGATTCTCTAGAGTGAACTTTGGTAGACTCATACTTTGTTTTTTTGCTAGGACCTTATGAGGAGGGGGGTGGACATTGTTCACATCTCTCTAGGGAAGAAAACTTCACAACACCATCCATCCATCATTTATCCATCAACCCACCTATCTATCTGTCTATCTACTCATTTATCCATTCATCTGTTCACCTATTCCCCCCATTCATACACCTATCCATCCTCTAACCACCAATCTATTCACTCATCCACCTCTATGCATTTATCTCTCCATCCCTCCATCTGTTTATCCATTCCTCTACCTATCTATCCAACCATCCATACACCTACTCACCCAAGGAACAGTCACTGGACACCTGTCAGGACTGTATCCTTTAAAAATCAATTCCTCGTCACACAGCAGACCCAGAGGCTCAGCTGGGTGACTTGCCACGTGACTGATGAGCGTTGTACCTTTCTGAGCTGGGAGAGCTATGACTGCATCTCGTGAGAACAGAGACTGGAAACATACAAAGTAACCGTGCTGATGCCAACACCTGCCCCTACCTCTGCCCAGCTTCCTTGAAGACATTTTCTGGATGTCCTTTATCCTTCTAACCTTAAGCCCATCTGAATTTTCTAACCCAGGTGAACATACTTGAAGGTGACCTTGGCCCTTGGTGCCACACAGCCAATGGAAAGTCAGACTTCTCAGAGCTACTTCTCCGAGCCCTAGACTTGACTCACACCTGACCACTCCTCACATGGCACTGGGTCAGACTGTGTTTGGCATCTCACTCCACAAACCTACCAGATACTTTTGCTCTTTTGCTCTCATCAACCCGTCTGTGTACCAGATGGATCTCCAATTCCTACACTATTAAGGAGTCTCAGGTTCGGAAAGGTAGTTTAGTTGGTAAAACGCTTGCTGTGAAGCTATGAGGACTTGAATTTGATCCCCAACGTCCATACGAAAAAAGCAGGTGGATTGGCCTATGTTTATAATCCCAGCACTGGGGAGGCAGAGACAGGAGGTTTTGCAAGGTAAAGGAGCTGAAGAGATGGCTCAGCAGTTACGACCTCTTGCTATCTTCCAAAGGATCTATCTAGCTTTAGTTCCCAGCTTCCACATCAGATGGCTCACAACAACTTGTATCTCTAGTTCCTCTTCTGGTACCTGTAGACACTGTATGCATGTGGTGAGCTGCATGAACTGGGTATAGCAGTGCATGCCTGTAATCCTAACACTTGAGAAGGGGCAGGAGGGTTGGAAGTTCACTTATCTTCATCTCCATAGCCAGTTTAAAGTCATCCTGGTCTACAAGATCTTGTCCCAGAAGATAGATAGATAGATAGATAGATAGATAGATAGATAGATAGATAGATAGATAGATAGATAGATAGACGGATGGATTAGATACACATGCATGCATACATACATACGTACATAAAATGTAAAACTAAAGCCACTCCATCCCCACCTCCCAGAAAGCTCACACTTTCCTCAATGAACCTTCACTCTCCTGCTTCCCACACAGGGCTGATGACAGCCACCACCCAGCTCAGGGGAAAACTGCTGGGTAAATAAATAAATTCTGCAATCAAGAGGCAATGCTCAAGGGTCCTCTCCAAGGCAGGACCTGAGTGAACTTGAGCTAGTGTTAGGCAATAACCAAGAAAATCCACAGAACAGCCTGGGGCACAGAATTAACTAACAGCCTTCTCTTTGTCTGGAGCTGATGAAAGTGAAATTGATACGCCCTCTGGGCTGAAGGAGGCTGAATGGCAGGTTGAACACCTTGTCAACCGCTCAGGCTGAATTCTCAGTCCTTGGATACCTTCATCTCCCCGACCTGGGTGAGCTGCTGCAAGACCATTCTGTCTCAAGGTCTAGCACCCCAGGCTGCAAAAGCCCCCAGACACCCACCTTCTGGTCCTCCCACCTGCTGAAGATCCCCCTTCACTCTGTGCCTGACTTAATTAGGCAATTACAGCCCCTGGTGCATGTTTTACGTCCTGGCTGCTCAGAGCTGTGGGGATGCTAAAAAGCGGCTTCCAGGATCTACTGAGAACACTGGGTCCTCTGAGGGCTCTTCAGCTGAAACACATTTCCGTATCCAAGCATACCCTCTCTGGCGTCAAGGAACACACAAAACTGTTTGTTCAGTTCTGGGGACACAGAGAAAAAGGCATGAACATCCCTGGGGGTGGTCCTATTGGTACCCATCAGCCCCCTCACTCAAGCACACCACAGCGCCCAGACTCCCATGATATATACCTGGCCTCAGCAAGCTCTGTGTCAGGCCACATGTCTTCCATGCCACCCTGAATGTTGCATGTGACCCAGGGGTCAGCCTGTCAGTTCAGAAATTACCCAATACTACCCATGTATTCAACAACACGGAAGAAAACTTCCTAGAAATCTCCTGGGGAGCATTTCCTCATTTGTCTAAAAGAAGCTCAAGAAGAGAGGGGCTAGCAGTTGCAAGAGGTGGAACTATAGAAGCCTTTTTGTCACCATAAATACCGCATTTTCACCATACTCACTACCAACCATTCCCTTCCTGTTCTTATTTTATTGATTTAGCTTTATTTATTTATGTTAGGAACAAGCCCCAGAGACTCACAAATGCAATCCAAGTGCTCCACCACCGGGCAGCTTCCGATCCCCTTGGAGACCCCTGTTCTCCACAGAGTCAATCAGAGCTGGATGGGCTCCTTGTGGTCACTGAGAGCTCAGAGCTGTAACACCCATCTGTAACCCTCTCTGTGGGGATCCCAGGGGTCACCAAGGGTTTATACCACTACGAGTCCTCTGGACTGGCATCACAATGCCACTGAGTGTCCAGGGCTTCTATGTTTCTATGCCAGTGTCGCTCCCATGGTGTGAGCAGAGGTCCTTGCTTATCCAGCCTTTGTCAACTGTCCACTTTATTCTTGGAATGGAGGCAAGACAAGAACCTAACAGGGGATGTCTCAGAATGGCACATGTCCACACAGACACATACACAAACTCACATGCATGCACTTGTACATGCATATAAAGAAATGTAATGTGCATTGTATCTGGAAATGACCATGTGCTGCGTGAGCTCACTGAGAAACTGGCTCTGAAAGTGGGGTTCACCAAAGCATGTTTGTCTCAAAGTGTCCTCAAAGCCCCTTGTCTTCGGATAGGCTGGTCCCCTCACTCTGTGACAGGGAGAGAAGAGAGTGGCAAAAAGGGCCAAAACTGAAAACACCGAATCCTTAAGAACAGCTAGAAGGAAACTGTTTCCAAACAGGGGACACTAGTGTTTAATAAACTCACTCATTTAAAACCAAAAGTATGGCTCTTATAAATTATTTCCTAGATCATATAGAACCATCCATCCATCCATCAATCATACTTGTTTTTAAGCTATAATGTTTGGTAGAGGAGAACAATTAAGAATACATTTTTAAGCCAGGTGAGGTGGTGCACGCCTTTAACCCCAGCACTCAAGGAGGCAGAGGCAGGTTGATCTCTGAGTTCAAGGCCAACCTGGTCTACAAAGCAAGTCCAGGACAGCCAAAGCTACACAGAGAAGCCCTGTCTTCAAAACAACAACAACAAAAAAAAAACAAGCAAACAAAAAAAAATGTTTTCCAGTTACAGCTGATCAGGACAGGCCCCATCATAAGTTTAAGGAGCATCTGTATTTTTAAATGAGGTCAAGGTGTCACACCAATTGCCAACATTATTAACTTAACTGTAAACTAGTAATTAGAGAAGGAGAACATTGTGCAAGAAGTGCACAATTTGGGAAGCATAGCGCTCTCTCAATCTCTCTCTCTGTCTCTCTGTCTCTTTGTCTCTCTCTCTCTCTCTGTGTGTGTGTGTGTGTGTGTGTGTGTGTGAGTGTGAGTGTGTGTGTGTGTGTATGTGTGTGAGTGCAATGCCCATGGAGGCCAGAAGATGGCATCCAATCCCCGGAGCTGGTGTACCAGCCAGTTACAAGTTGCCTGACCTGGGTGCTGGATGAGGAGCCCAGCACAGATAAAGCTGCTGGGGAGAGCCAAGCATGGTGTTCTTACTTCTGACCTCAGCATACATAGGCTGAAGGGAGTGGGTTGAGAGTTTGAGGCCACCCAAAGCTACATAGCCAGAACTTATCAAAACAAACAGCAAATGGCGCCAAGCTTCAGTTGACAGAGTTCCGATCCTGTCTGTGTATAACAGTCACTATTCCATGACTCTTTCTGGCTCTGTGATCCTCCTTTGGCTGTATTGCACTAACATTAACAACCAGTAATTAACATTATCATTCTTCTTAATTTAACTAAAAACCGTATTTTGTACAAAAGAGGTGCAGATGGCTACCATCAAAAGCTAATCAAGCATTTCATCAACAAGATCCTTGGAAACTGGGTCAGCTTTGCACAGCCTGCAGATGACCCACAGCCTGAACACAGACACCTGAGAAGGGAAAGACTGTATCGATTGTGCATGGTTTATAGCAGGGGCCTCCAGACATCCAGAGCCTGTGGCAAGCAGGGATTTGCCTCATTTCCTGAAGGCAGGGAATTACGGCAGTAATTGTCAGTAGCACACTCTCTGTTTGTCCCCTGCCATCTGCCTGTCTCCTCCAACAAAACGGCGGCTTGGGCTGGAGATGTGAGTCAGTTGATAAAGCACTTGCCTGCTGTCCACGGACCCCTGGATCCCATCTCCAGCACAAACGGTCATTTCAGTGCTCAGCGGGTGGAGGCAGAAAGATCAAGAGTTCAAGGTTATCCTTGACTCATTGTGAGTTGGTTACCAGCATGGACGACATGAGATCCTGTCTTAAAAGAAGGAGGAAGAGGATGCAGTGGTGGCAGTAGCAACCACCGCTTGCTGAGTGCAGTGGCTTGAACATCCGTCCCTAGCACTCTGGAGGTTCACTAGAAGGATCCTGAGTTCAAGGCCAGCCTGAGCTGTGTAGCAAGAGCTTATCTCAATAAAACCAAATAAAAGAGTTACGCAAAGAGTAGTAGGTCATAGTCTAGGAAAGTGAGACTCAAACTACCTAATGCTGGGACCCTTTAATACAGTTCCTCATGTTGTGGCGACCCCCCCACACACCATAAAATTACTTCTGTTGCTGCTTCATAACTATTTGCTACTCTTATGAATCATAATGTAAATATCTGATGTGCAGGATGGCTGATTTGCAACTTCTTCGGGGGTTGAGACCCACAGGTTCAGAACCACTGCTCTGGGCACCTTCCTTAGACTGGCAGTGAGCATGCCCTACTCTGCCTGCTACCCCAGCCTCGGTGCTGGCTCCTCCGAGCATCCGCCTGCCAGGCCGGTTGGCACCACTCCTATAAGCAATTACCACTGCCCGGGCCACTTGCAGCCACAGCCCCTATCGGATCTCACCAATGACCACACTTCCAGGAAGCAGGGGGCATCACCCCACCTGCTGCCGCCTAGAATTTCACTTTGCTCCGGCGCCAAGCACGGAACTGTGCAGTGTCTGGGCACTAAAATGGTTTGTGGGAAAAGGATCCGATGTACAAATGGCTGAGTTCCCTGTTATGAGATTTTTTTTTCCCACTTAGGGAAAAGGTTTTTCTCTCCTCCAATTGGCTGCAAACTCCATTCAAGTAATAGCACAAAGGATGTGTTGTGCTGCACAGTGCCCACAGGAAGACTTTTAAGAGGGAAGGGTGTGGGCTGGGGCAATGGTTCCGCCCAGTCAGTAAAGTGCTCGCTTCATAAGCACAAAGGTCCAGGTTGTACCCAGCTCCCATGATAAAAGGCAGAGCTTTTGTGATGCCTGTACCAGAAGATGGAGATAGGAGGAGTCACCCACTTGGATGGCCAACCAGCCTGGCTTACGGAATAAGCCTCAGGTCCCAGAGAGAGACCCTGTCTCAAAAACCAAAATGGGTGGAGCTTGAGGTTGAACTCTGCCTCCACACACATGGGAACCCTGAACACACCTGCACATATACACACCAAAATAATAAATAACACACATCTATAATTCTAGCCTTGGGGGGCTGAGGCAGAAAAATAACAGGTTCCAGGTCACCTGGGCTACATAAATAAGACCCTGTCTCAAAAGAAAACTAGAAGGAAATCATGGCCAGTTATGGAAGAGAAAAACCAACTTATGTGACAAAGGTGATCTAGACCCTTGGGGAAAGGCCAAGCATGAGGGCTGGGAAGTACAGCTGTTCACCTTCCCTGGTCACCTGAACAACAATAGTTCAGACATTAGCTGAGTAGATGGGTAAAGGGATGGGGATGAGGTAAGGAGCCAGGCCGAGGAAGCAAGTGAGTATTAGACTTCTGTGGATTATTGCAAATAGGCCATTTAAGATAAGACAGACCAGACCTTTCCCCCCGACCCCCATTCCTGGTTGACATCGAAGGGAACAGATGTCAAGGTATATTGGGAAGAAAATAAGCAAAGGGTAGGAGGGAGGAGGTGAATGAGAGGGAGGAGCCTGGCAGAGAGAGGTAGGATTTTGCCTGTCTGTCTCTGACTGTCTGAGACCAGGACTCACATGGAAGGGGCAGAAGGAGGAGGAAGAGGAGGAAAGGTGGAAGATAAGTATTCCACATTATGCTAAGAAAACAGCCATGCACAGGGTCCAGCCCCTGCCCATTGGTCAGATTCCTCAGACCTTATGTGCTTTGAGACACTGGATGAGATGAGCACCATGGTACATAAAGGGCTTTTTGAGTGATGTCGAATCAGTTCATAAAGGGACAGGATAGCAGCTCAACCAGTAAGGCGCTTGCTCAGCACGTGTCCCAGAGCACACGTAAGAAGCCAGGTGTGGTGGTAAGCCCTGGTGACACTGGCTCCAAATGATGCCCTGAGTTTCATTGTCAGGATATACATGACGCAAAAAGAACCAGCCTCCCCCAACAAGCCTCCTCCACATTCAAGACATGGATGGTCTCCACACTCAACACAAACATTAAGTAAATAAACTCTCTAGTGAGGGACTTGGAGAGTGACTTAGTGACACAAAATTTTTCTTAGCGCAGGAAACACACTAAGTACTGGGTTGTATCCCTAGCTACACTAAAGTAAGTAAAAACAAGTGTTCATCCTAGGGACTAAGATACATGTGTGTAGAGGGTGTGGGCAGGTACCCCATCGTGTGTACACTCAAGCACGTGTGCATATGCATGCCTGTGTTTATGAAACTGAAGTTGTTACATATCTTCCCTAAGTTCCCAGTTACAAAGGGGCTGAGCCAGAAAGGAGTAAATAGGACTTGTGTATGTGTGGAGGGAAGAGAGGTTCATGAGATGTTGCATACTCTAGTTTTATATCTGTTGCTTTGACAAAATACCCCAGTGAAAAGCAACTTGAGGGAAAACAGTCTATTTCAGCTCACAATTCCAAGTTATGGCCCATCCCTGTAGGGAAGTTACAGAGGCAAAGCAGGAGCTTGGGCTAGCTGGTCCATTACATCCGTAGTCAAAGAACGAGAATGGATGTCTGTATGTTTCTTGCATGCCTGTCTGTGCTAAGCTTGATTTCTCCACCATAATTCAGTTCAGCGTTCCTGGCCTAGGGAGTGGTGTTTCCCACAGCAGGCTGGGCCTTCTCACATAAGTTGACTTGATTAGCTAAGACAGTCTTCCCGGCATATGCTCACATACGCCGTGTAGACAATGCTTCACTCTTTCCCAGGGTGATTCTAGCTTGTGTCATGTTGACAATTGAAGCTGGGCATCGCATTATGTGGCAGGGCTTCTCAAAGCCAGCACACCACCGAGGCAGAATAATCTAGCCTATGAACTAGGGAGACAGATGTCTTTATTGCGGTAGCTAATGGCCAGGCAGGAGATGCTTCTGGTGAGGCTATGGCCAGGAGCTTACAAATCACAGAGGACACTGCTGCTCCATCTTGGCTCCAGGGGAACAGCTTCCCCTCCCCCAACACAGCATCTGTTTGGTAGAGACACTGATATACTCCGAGGTCTTTTTGTCAACAGAATCCTGATCCAGAGCTTGGGTTAGTAGCTCAGTTGTTAAAGTATTTGTCTTGAAAATGTAAGGACAAGAGTTTAGTTCAGGGAAACCATAATTTTTTTTAAACCAGGCACAATTGCACATGCTTATAATCTCAGTGAAGCAGAAATGGGTGGATCCTTATGGCTTGCTGGCCAGCCAGCCCAGCCTGAGAGAAACAAGATGGATGGTGTTTGGAGGAACAAGAGCCAAGGTTATCCTCTGGCCTCAACATGGATGTGCGGACATGTGCATTTGTACCTGCACACACAGTGCATCGACACACACACAAAAACAAACAAAACCAACCCAAACACAGTGCTTGTCCTGCAGCCATGACTGAACGTATACACCATCTGGCCTGCTGGAGGGAGCTACACCCACAAGCTTCGATGCTGCCAGGGTCTTCATGGTGGACCCATTCTGAGAGACACAGTGCAGTCATGAGTGCCTAATGTTTTGGTAGAAGATGGAAACCAACATGGAGCTTCTGCAGAACCACTCATCTTTAAGGGATGCCCTCCTCCCAGCCAGGACCCAGTCCTGACCCTGGTCTTATCTGTCACTCTCAGTTAAGGGGACCTGTAGCTACATGCCAATCATACTACTCAACATATCTAAAAAAGTGGTTCCATGTTTCTTGATGAGACCAGGACTCACACGAACCTTGAAATTTCAAAGCTTCTGTACTCTGCTCAGAGACCCAAGGACTTGCCAGAATGGATGCAAATTTCCCTACATTTCATATGATCAAGGAAAGAGTGGTCCCCAGGCTTGCATTGAATTCTGCTACCCTGGGTCTTATGTTATTAAAACTTTATAGAATTCTTTTACAGCCTCCTCCCATGAGACCTCCCCACACTGGCAGGCTCACACTTTGGAATTTATGTTCTTTCTTTTCCCAAATTGAAGATTTCCTGTCTTTCCTTGCTGTGTCTCATTTGGGCCAGAGCAGAACAAATTACCTTGGTGGAATAAGTTCTTAGTAACTGCAAGAAAGGAAACTAAATCCACACTTGAAATAAATCGGAGTGGCGTATGGTGAAGCTCATCTGGATATAACAGTCCAGTGACTCAACCCATTCAAGAGGCAGCAAGCAATGTGTGTGAGTGAATACACCGTCTTTTTTTCCACAGCCAGCCAGCTCAGAAGGAGGGCTCACCGCTTAGACTTCCTAGGAGTTGGTCGGTAGACTGAGACAGTGCAAGGGGAGATGTCAAAGACTAAAGCCTGAAATGGAAAGGCTGTCTTTAGGAGGACCTTGGGGTTGGAGGATAGGTCGCCTTAACTATTACTGGCTATTTGAGGAAAGGATTGCCATTTAATTCAGCCTAGAAATGCAGCTTAGTTGTAAAGGAATTGCCCAGAATTTCAGTGAGGGGCTGGGGTGTGGCTCAGTGGTAGAGCCCCTGCCTAGAATCCCCCAGTGAGGGGCTGGGGTGTGTCTCAGTGGTAGAGCATCTGCCTAAAATCCCTCAGTGAGGGGCTGGGGTGTGGCTCAACGGCAAAGCCACTTAGCATCATTCACATGGCTGGGTTCAATTTCTAGCAAGGCCATACAAATTGAATTACTTAAGCCACTAGTTATTTCCTCCAAATTTTTCTACTTCCAAAATAAAAATCTTAAAAAGCAAAACAAAACCAAGCTTAAAAAAATAGTTGGGTTTCTCTCACAAGGCTTGGTTGTTAGACATGACTTTAGATTCCTTTTAATTTTATTTCATGTATGGGTGTTTTGCCTGCATTTGTGTCTATGTATCACATACAGCAAAGTGCCTAAGGGGCCATAAGAGAGTGTCAGACTCCTTGGAACTGGAGTTGCAGATGGTTGTGAGCTGCCAGGTAAGTGCTAGGAATTGAACCCAGGAAGACCAGCAGATGCTGCTAACCACTGAGCCATCTCCCCAGCCCAAGCTCAGATTCTGAGGTCATTCATTCTCATGAAATGGCAGAAGATAATGCAGAGCAAAGCCCCAGGAGCAGAGGGACACTCCAGAATCCCCCACCTTGTAACTAAAAGTCACCTCTGGGGACTTTAATGTCCCAAGACATCTTCTTCTCAGTTTTCTCAGCAGATCCTGACCAAAGAGAAAAGCAATTCACCATAGCATGCACTAGATGGACAAGGACACCTGAGAATCTTTGTGAAGCCGGTATGCCCTGGAGACTTAGGAGGGGCTCAAGCATGCATCCTTAATATCAGGCTCTCCTTGGAGATGCTAGGGTTCCTTCACACCTCCCAGCCCAAGATTCAAAGCCCCATCTGCCACCAGGGTCACCGTGGTTAAACCAACACTATCCTCATCGTACCAGGACTTTTCCAGCCTTTCTTCCTCTCAGCGTGAAAGGTGTGTAGGGAGCTGAGCATGGTGGCTCATGCCTGTAGTCAAAGGCTGGGGCAGCCTGGGCTTCTTGTGAGCACCTTGTCCAAGGACGATGAAAAGTGACTATAGTTTCTAGAGTCCCTCGGATACTTCATGGACATCCTTCTTCCATACCTCCTGTGAGCTATTTTGTCCTGGTTACAACTTTCCAGTCTCTGGAGAGGGTTTGGCAGAATAATGAGAGAATCTTATTGGAACATGGGGGAAATGATGAATCCACTGCAGTGTGAAAAGTGTGCAAGGCAGGAGTCTGCTGGGGTCCTTCTCTTGAGAATCGAGAAGACAAATCGTTGTGACTTAGACAGTGAAGCCTGGCAGAGAGAAATGACTTCAGACTCTTGTCACAATTCCCAGACTTATCTGAAAGTGCACCTTCAACCGTTTGGAAAGCTGTAGGATATATAGAACCATAAACTGAGCGAGGTAGTTTATTTTTGTGATTCCAGAATTTGAAAGGCCGGGGCAGGAAAGTCTTTAGTTCAAGGACATTCTGCGATGTATAGTGAGACTCTGTATAAAAGAGAGAGAGAGAGAGAGAGAGAGAAAGAGAGAGAGAACAAGAAAGGAAGGAAGGAAAAAAGGAAGGAAGGAAGAAAGAAAGAAAGAAGGAAGGATAGAGGGCTGGAGAGTTGGCTCATTGATTAAGAGCACTGGCTCTTTTTTCAAAGGTCCTGAGTTCGATTCCCAGCAACCACATGGAGGCTCACAACCATCTATAATGTGATCTGGTGCCCTCTTCTGGCCTGCAGGTGTACATGCAGGCAGAACACTGTATAAATAATAATTAAATAAATATTAAAATAAAAGTTAAAAAGTTTTGAAAAGAAATAAATAAAAGAGAAGAGGGGCTGGGGGTGCTCCAGAGCGACAGAGCACTTGCCTAGAATTCCCCAGCGAGGAGCTGGGGGCTTGTGGTGGAGACCTGCTTAGGTCCTGACTTCTGCCTTCAACACTGTCACCGAGAAATAAACAAATAAATAAAATCACAGTTCTTGCTTATAATTGCAAAACATGGGGGGGGGCACAAAGGAATACGTGTAGCAGCTCTGTCACGAATTATACTTATTTTGCTCTAAAATTACACTCGACCTAGCAAAGGAGTCGTGGATTCACTTGCATACCTCAGGAGCATGATTCAGCCCTTCTCGATGCTAAAAGTGCCATTTTTCCTCTCCAACACCCTAAAACAAATGGATGTATTTATATCCTTCTCAATCTGTAAATTCTCAGGGCGTGAGTGGGCTGTTTACTTTAAAGCCCAGACAGAAGCGAGACGAACCAAGACTGTTCTGCTCCAAAGGTTGAACGCTCCGAGCAGGCAGACAAGAACCTTCTGGGTCCATGTTGTATAACTTACTCTTGGGGGAGAAGGTGGCCTCTTTGGGGTGTGGCGCTGAGGGGGCTGGGTGTATAACCAAATCCTATCACAGGTAAGTTCACAAACATTCTGCTTGGCCCACAGGAATATGGGCAACAGCCTCTCACTGAGTACTCCTGCTGTGATTCAAACCAGGCCCCTTGATGTTGGGTTTTGCTTTGAGGCCATGACTTTCACTGGCCTGGGATTCACCACATAGGTTAAGCTGGTCAGCGAGCACAGAAGTCTTCCTCACTCTGTCTTCTGAGCCTTCTGAGCCTGCACCACCGGGTCCAACTTTTTCACATGACTTCCGGGGACTGAACTCTTGAACTCAAGATCTTTCTGTTTCTGCCTGCAGATTGCTGGCATAGGAGGAGTATGCCACCACGCCTGGCGACCCACATTATTCTCTTTTTTAAAATATTACATTTTATTAATTCTCACCCCCTGTTTCTCCCCTTAACGTTTCCCAAATCCACCACTTCACCTTTCCCCTATCTCTCCTTCCCCTTTTTTCTAATAACCCACATTTGCAAGATAACCACATGGACTGACTGAGTTCAAAGGAAATGGTCTCTGCTCAGTAAGGCTGGAACCACTCAAGGGTTGCAGCACGTAAATGCCCACAGCAGTCAATAAAAGAGCCCCAATGGGCTGCACTTCCTGTGGGATGCCGCGCTGAGCAACCTGATGGAGAATCAATGGCTGAATGAGTCATATCCCAACATTCACATTAAGAAAATACTTGAATGGCATATTGGGTTCTAGCTGATTCTCTAGGCATTGCCTTGATTTCTTTTCCATATGTTTGCCATATTCTTCATTTTGTGAAGAGTGGACTCGTGACCTCTCTCTCTCTCTCTCTCTCTCTCTCTCTCTCTCTCTCTCTCTCTCTCACACACACACACACACACACACACACACACACAAGAGAGTGCACGCCACAGCACTATATGGAAATAGGAGGACAACTATCAAGTGTCTACTCTCACTTTTCACCACGTGAGACCAGGTGACAGGGGCCAGGTTTGACAGCAAGCTCCTTCTCTGGCTGAGCCAACTCACCTGCCCTCCAATAGGTATATATTTTATTTTATTTTATTCTATTGCAATGAATTTGTATTGGGGGAGCTGATGCGTGTTTGCAACTTATACGTGCAACAATTTTGCTTTGTTTTGTTTTGTTTTGTCTTGGTATTCCAAACACCTGATATCTGGTGACAGCTGCTGGGCACAGTATGGGGAATGCAGATAGGCCCAGAGCCACTAACCAGAGATGCAGGTGCCATGGAAGTGAGCTGTGGTGTGCTCACACTTTTCTGCCAGGCCCAGCACTGAGTTCAGCTCAGTGGGTGCTCCGAACCCTTTATCTGGCTGGGGATGCAGCTCAGTCAGGAGAGTGCTTGGCCACCACACGTGAAGCCCAGGGTTGGAGCCCTCGCACTACACAGAGCAGGCACAGGAGCACACACTTGGGAGGCAGAGGGAGCCGTATCAGGAATTTAAGGTCATCTTGGCTGCATAAAGGGTTTGAGGATAGCCTGGGCTACATGAAATCCTATCTCAAAAAAAAAGGGGAATTAAAAAACAACCTTGAATCAAATGGATGGATGAACATGCCTGACAGAGGAAAAGAACATATGTCTCAGACATGCAGTGGCACTTGGGGAGACAGAGGCAGACAGATCTCCGTGAGTTCAAGGGCAGCCTGGTCTACAAATCCAGGACATCTGGATGAGAAGAGAATTGGATCTCCGGAGAACAGAACGTTTTACTAAATTGTGGATAATCCTGCACACAACCTGGATGAGGCAACAGGGGGCCTCGGCCTGGGAGACTGAACAAAGCTGTAAAGAGTGGACAAAGGGCTGTGCATGGCAGTCTGTCATTCTAGCACTTGGGAGGCTGGGCCAGGCCGATGAATTCAAAGCAAGCCTGGGCTACATACTAAGACCTTGCTGCAAAATCAGCAAAGTCATGCTGTGGTGACATGTACTTATAAAATGAGCAAGGGGCTGGGAAGATTGCTCAGAGGGGAAAATGTTTCCCCTCTGATGCATAAAGGAAGACCCAAGTTTGTGTTCCCAGCACCCAGGTGAAAAGGTGGGTGTGGCAGGAGGCAGGGACAAAAGGATGCTGGAAGCTCACTGATGAGCCAGTGTGGCCAAGGAGGAGCTCCAATTTCAGTGAGAGACGCTGTCTCAAAAAAATTTGGTGGAGAGTGATAAGCACATTCTTCCTCCCTTGATGAGATGGCTGTGAGGAAGGGGGGTTGAGTGCTCTTGTTTTTTTGAGACAGGGTCTCTCTACATCAGTGGTTCTTAAGCTTCCTAAAGCTTCAACCCTTTAATACAGTTCCTCATGTTGTGGTGATCTCCAGCCATAAAATCATTTTTGTTGCTATTTCATAACTGTAATTTTGCTACTATACCGAATCATAATGTAAATATCTGATATGCAGATCGTCTTAGGTGGCTCTCTGAAAGGGTCATTTGACCCCACCAAAGGGGTCACAACCCACAGATGCTTTCCAATATGGGAGAGACCTTCCTTCCATAGAACACATAGCTCTCACCTAGCAACCAGCTGTTCCAGCCCCAGCACCTTCATGTTTTGACAGCTGCTAGGGCGTTCCCAGAAGCACCAAAACAAATTTGTTTGTCTCATGTAAAAAGAGAAAATATATGTATTATTTTTCTTTAAGATCCCTGTTCTCCTGACAGCTTGTCTCTGCTCTTCTTTGCAGTGAAACGTTCTGTGAGTACGGATTGCTTCCATGTTCTGCCCAAATGCCTCTCATTCCATGCTCTCCTAAACCCCTTAGCTTACCTGACGATCTCCAAGGGTGTATGTAGTACTTCCTTAGCAAAGCCCCACGGATGTGCCAGGGAGAAGGCACCTTGGTAAAGTGCATGCTTTACAAGCATGAGGGCCTAAGTTCAATACCCCCTGAACCCTTTCAAAAGCAGAGTGTGCTGGTGTGCGATCCTAATCTCAGCATGGACAGGGGAAGCAGAGACAGGAGGATTCCTGGGGCTCAATATCTTGATTATGTTGAGGTGGGAAAACCTGCCCAGCGTGGGTGGCACTATTTCCTGGGCAAGGGATTGTGTAAGAGTAGAGAAACTGAGCTGAGCTGTGCACGCTTGGATGCATTCACCCCTCTCTGCTCTTGAATATGAATGTGATGTGACTAGATACTGGATTACAACTTGGAACTGTGAGCCTAAGGAAATCCTTTCTCCCCTCAAATGCTTTTGTTGGAGTACTTTATCACTAAAAAAGATAGTGATAAACTATCTCTTAGATATCTATTTCTCTTCTGTCTCTAAGAGAAACTAAGACAAGTGTGAAAGGTCAGGGATGATGACACCCATGTCATGCTAGTGTGGAGGCTGCGAAGGCAGAGTCAGGAGGCCCCTCAGAGCTCACTGGCCGGCCCAATCAAACCAGGAAGTTCTCATTCCCAGTGGGAATCATGTTTTGAAAGGCAAGGTGGATGGTGCCTGCATCTTTTCCGGCCTGCTCTGATTCCATCTGCACCACAGGTCTACATCATGACCTCCAGGAGGTATACCTGCAGTTTGGGCAGGTGAGGCAAAATGCTCAAGGTTGCCCGCTAGCAGGACGTGAAGCAAGCATTCTAACCCAGGACTTTTCCCACTCTGGTGTGGGAGTGGAAACATTGAGAACTCCATCCCTAACCCTTCTCTGTCCTTGGTGCACGTCCCCAAAGGCTCAGCAGCCGAGTCCCTGAGCTCTCATAGATCCCAGGGCAGTCTCGAGGACAGAACTCATATTTTACCCGGAATGGCAGGGCCCTGTCTCCGTGGGAGAATTTAATCTCAAAGCAGAATGCCCTTGTCGAAGACGCCATCCGTCCTGGCGGCTGCAACCCAATAAGCCTCTGACTGAATTAGCCTCATAGGGCTGTGGTGCTGGTGTGAGGCCCATGGAACGGCTGGCTGATGGTTGAACAGAGAAATCTCAGCAAGAAAGACGAAAGACAAAAGAGAAAAATAATATAGCTGGATAGGGCCAATTTCTGTAGGAGAGTCTGGAATGAGAGGGTTAATTCATTCCAGGATAGTATCATTTCTTTTTCTTTTCTTTTTTTTTATTTCTTTCTCTCTCTCTCTCTCTGTGGGTGTGTGTATGTGTGTGTTTGTGTGTGTGACAGAAACCTCTTCAGAACTGGTTAAAAATCTTTACCAAGGGCAGGGAGATGGTTTCCTCAGTAAAGTGCTGAACGACAAGAGCCTGAGGACCCAAGTTTGGATCTCAACTGCTCACATAAAAAGCCAAGCCCGGCAGTGCATACCTCTAACCCCTACACTAAGGGAAAGGAGACAGAAGGATCCCTGGGGCTTTCTGGCCAGCCAACTTTAGTTTTTTCAGTGAACTCCAGGTTCAGTGACAGATCCTGCCCCCAAAATAAGATGAAGAATGATGGAGGAAGATACCAAACATTGATTTCCATCGCACACACCCGTATAAACACACACACTCACATATTCCCCTACACCTATTTAATCACAAATACATGTGCATGAAGATTAAATAATTTATCTGTTATTATATATAAATAAATAAATAAATATATATATATATATATATATATATATATATATATATATATATATATATATATATATATATACCTAGACCTGGAAATGTTGGCACAGACCTGGAATCCCACAACTAGAAGGCAGAGGCAGGAGGATCACTAAGTTCAGTGATATCCTGGGGTACATAGTAAGTAAAACTCTTCCTTAGAAAACCTCACAAATCTCTGTACAAGTCAACAATGTCTGCATTTTGATCCCCTGTCAAGGTTTACAGATAGAATCTACCAAGCTCATTTTAGCTATGATGGGTTTGGAAGCTTAGCTAGAGCTGGGGGGAGCTGGAGAGAGGGATGGATGAAGGGTAAAGGGGATAGAAGACATCTGACCCTCCACCTCTCAACTCTCCAGATTCCTCAGCTCCCACCCACAACTTTCATATGATACTGCCCCCTGCTGATCACAGCCAGCAAATGCTCCGCAGGAAGTAGTGGAGGCCCGGGTCTCCTTTAGCAGCCCCTCCTGCTCCATCCCCCCTCCCAATGTCATAAGATTTGACCTGGTGAGGCAAGAAAGCTGGGACAGTATTCCTAACCACAGACAGCTTCATTTCAAAGCTAACTTTAGATCCTGTGATAATGGCAGCCAGTCCCAAGTGGCCAATTCTATCTCCCAGAGTCCTTTCTTTCGCCTAGGGATGGAACCCAGAGGCCTTGAACAGGCAGTCCACCAATGAGCCACACCACAGCTTCCCTTTTGAAAGTCCTGAGGATGACCACACCAGGCCCTCATGCATGCTAGTAAGTGCTTTGGCACTGAGCTACATCTGCAACCCTGAGCCTTTCATTTTGGAATCACAGAACGCCCAAGGTCATAAGTCTCCTAGGCCCAAGTTCTCCCAATAGATCCCAGGAGCTGTTATAGGTGGGGAGCAAGAGTGTCAGAGGCCAGAAAAGCCATCATCTGGGAACAGGAGTGACAGCATTCCCCAGACAAAAGTGTTACAGCCACTAAGGACCTCTTACACACAGTCAATGCTTAATACACACGCACACCTGTTCAGATGGTCAAGGGTACACACCCACACCCACACTTTGTGTTTAGATTTCTGCTTCGTTTGCACATGTGTAACCTCAGGGGAGAAGGAAAGGGTTTGGCTTTGACTTACAGCTCCAGAGGGGATGTAGCCCTTTGTGGTGGGGAAAGCACAAGGACAGCAGGAGTGTGAGGTCACGAAGAAGCTGCAGCTGGGAAGCAAAGAACTGATGAATGCTGGCGCTCAGCTCTCTTCTCCTTTTCCCTTAATCTAAGGATGGTGTCGCCCAGATAAGGCACATCTTCTCGCTTCCGTTAATCTGATCTGGAATCTCCCTCTCAAACACCCTGAGATTTGTCTCTGAGGTAATTTTAGATCCTGACAAGCTGACCATATTAGTTATCACACCGTTTATCCACAAATGGGCCTGGGGGTCTGGGAGGCCCTGTCCTGAGATACAGCTCAATCGGGTTTGAAGGTCATCATCCTCCTGCCTCAGCTTCCGGAGTGCTGAGATTACAGGTGTGCACCACTGACCTTGTTTGTGCTTGAAGCATCACTGCTCGGTGACCCGGATTTCCCCCGCCCCCAACCCCATTGGCATTTTTAGCTGGATCATAGTTTAGTTTGCTACTTCCAATTTTGTCCCTGGCTACACTTTGTCCTTTTTTTAGTTCAATTAAAATGCTAATTAAAATTCTTTGAGAGGAAATAATAATAAAAATAGACCCGTGTCCTCAAGGCTTCTGTCTTCAGAGTTGTGTTGACGAATTATCCAAGAACCCAGCGTGGACAGGCTCTGACTCCGGAACACAGTCGGCAGCAACTGGCTTGGGGCCAGCTAGACTCCAGTTGGCTGTCAATCACAAATGCCACTCAGCTTCTGGGTATTGGATTCTTCCCACAAAGATGGACATGACGCGGTGGCTCGTGCCTATAAGCACAGCACTTGGGAAACCTGGAGGCAGAAGGATCAGGAGTCCAAAGTCATCGTCATCATTAGCTACATATTAAGTTCAAGGCCAGCTTGACGCTGTCTCAAAGAAACAAAACAAGTGGTAGTACACACAAACACACACACACACAGTCTCACACATGCTAGGCAAGCACTCTATCACAATGCTACAGCCCCACGCTTGAGTGTGAGTCTGGCCACCTTTCAGTGCCCAGTGGGTCTATTTTAGAAAACAGGCTAACAGGGGCTACGGAGATGGCTCCGTTGATTAAGCACTTGCTGCTGAAGCATGAGAACCTGAGTTCAGATCCCAAGCTCCCTTGGAAAGCCTGGGCACCACAGCATCTGTCATCCCAATGTAGAGAAAGACAGGCGTATCCTTGGAGCTCACTGGCCAGCTGCTCTAGCCAAGCCATCGAGCTTCAGGTTTGGTGAGAGACCCTAGTTAAAAAAAGAAAAAAAAAAAAAAAAAAAAAAGACCAAGGTAGGGTGTGGCCGAGGAAGACATCCAACATCTACCCCTGGCCTCTACAAATTTGTGTATACATGTATGCCTGCAACATACATGGACACACATATATTTGCATACAAGAAAAGAAATGACGTACCAGTCTATATTTGTGCAACGAGAGTACTCTAAAGAAAAAGGCCTATGCCCCACCCCACCCCCGCCCACGTCAGCTATTAGATTATAGAAGCCATGGACCTCAAGAAACCAGAACTCCCCCCAGGAGTCTCAGAATAGGGCAAGAAAAGGCTGAATCCTTGGGCCAGCGACGGGACGAACTTGTCTTCTGGGAAGACATTTCACACATATCTGACAAATTTGTCTAGGCACCTTGCAGGAGGGACTGGAGCTGACCCAATGACGGGCCAGTGACCGGCAGTGCTGCACCCTGACCAGGAAGGCCTCATGATGCATAACTCCATGGCCCAAAAATGGACTTAGCGGGGTGTAACTGCACCTCTTTATTTGTTCTTCATCTCTAATGAATTTACATGGAATAACCTCCTTTCTCTGCTGTGTGTGCATGTAAGGGGGTGCATATGTTCTTAGACATGTGTGCTCATGTGTGAACATGTGTGTAGAGGCCAGAGCACAGCTTGGATGTCATTCTTCAGGTGCCATCCACCTTGGGTTTTTTTTTGTTGTTGTTGTTTCTGTTTTTATTTTTGTTTTTGAAAACATGGTCCCTCACTGTCTTGGAGCTTGCCAGTAAGTGAGGGTCTCCCATCCATGAATTCTGTCTCCCGCTCCAAGCCACTGAGATTACTTCACCTGTATCTTCTACACAGTTGTTGGGATCTGCAGTGGTTTGAATAAAAAAGGTCCCCTTAGGCCCATTGGAGCGGCACCATTGGGAGGTATAGCCTTGTTGGAGAAGGTGTGGCTCTCCTGGAGGAAGTACGTCAGGAGGGGGGGTGGGCTCTGAGGTCTCAGAAGCTCAAGCCCAGGCTCAGGGGCTCACAGTCTTCCTGCGATCCAGATGTAGAACTCTCAGCTCCTTCACCAGCACCATGTCTGCCTGGAGGCTGTCGTGCTTCCCGCCATGATGTTAGTGAACTAAAAGTCTCAACTGTAAGCCAGTCCCAACTGAATGTGTTCCTCTACAAGAGTCGCTGCGCTGTGGTCCTGGTGTCTCTTCACAGCAATAGAAACCCTAAGACAGGATCCAAACTCAAGCCCTTTGCAAGCGCTTTTCAGGCTGAGTCCCACCCCCTTCTCTGCTTCTCACTGCTGTGTGTCTCTTTAATCACCATATTGAGGATGGTAACAGAACCTGGCTCAGGCTGTCATCTTTGAGACCATTTAGAACTTTCACTGAACTTCGACAGATCTGGTCCTAGGAGTGGTCGGACTGGTAGAAACCCATTTTTCTCAGAGGAACACAGACCACTTTCTCTGAAGAAGGAGACACACAGGTGGATTTGCTCCACAGCAAACTCATCCTCGCCATTTCAAAGATGACTCAATACTCACCAGATTGCCCCAGGCTGAGCAATTGCTTTAAACCTGGGAGGAAGTTAAAGCTGGACACAGCTGTCCGGAACAACTATAAAGGGAGCCTTGAGAGGCCCAGGCTGCCCATCATCAAATGATCATGGCCAGGTTCTACGGACTGTCTGCTCTGGGCCAGCCCCGGCTGCCAGAAGCCAGCCTCCCTGTTTGGTACCTGGAAGCCTGTTAAAACGGCTGCTGTGATTTCCTGATCAAAAAAAGTAGACCAAGGAAGTAGATAGACTGTACCCAGGCTGAGGAGATGCCAGGTTGGTAGGTCACCTCCTGTGGAAGCATGTGTGCAGAGTTCAATCCCCAAATTCACTAAAAAGCCAGGTGTGTGTGGTATGGGTACAGACAGGAGGCTCCTTGGGGCTGGCTGACCAGCCAAGCTAGCCTACTTGTCAAGTTCCAAGCCAGTACACATGAGTGTATACTCGCTTATCAATATACACACACACACAAAGAAAGTGAATGGGGCCATGTGGAAGGGTAAAGTCATTGTAAGAAGGACCCAAACTGAAGTCATTTTGAGTTAAAAACAAAAACAAAAAAACTTCCATTTTGAATAGGGGGGATCAAATAAAGTTTAAGTTCCCACGACCTCCCTGGGTAAGTCATCCTGCTAGGCAGAGAGAAAGAGATGTCCTTGGATAACTGACATCCTGGCTGGCAAGCTGAGACTTGAATGCTAGGCATGTCACCCCGCCACAGCTGAATAAATCAACCAATGAGAACAGGAGAAGTGTACCACACAGACATGTTCCTAGGAAAGCCCCCTATCCCTGAATCTTGATTGGTGGAAAACTGTAACTGTAACTTGGCACAGATGTTTGTGGTTCAGACTTATATGCTCTGTAACATTCTGGCTTGTGTTGCAAGCTCCTATGTCTGTTCTGCATCCCTGACTGATAAGTATCAGCTTGATTATGATAAATTTTTGACAAATGGATTGACCCGGTGTTTGAGTTGTGTTGGATCTATGAAGGCCCCCATAGCAGTTGTGTGTTAGTGTTCGTGGAAGGGGGACATTTGAGAGCTCCCTCCGCATGGGCTGATGGAGGATGTCACAGAATAAGAACTGAGTTGATGCTGAAATGCCGGTCTCCACCACCCTTTTGAAGGCCCCTCCCCTCACACTAACAGCTTTGTTTAGGTAAGACTGGACCCCAGGCAGACAACAGGGACTGAGAAGAAAACCATCACTCACAAGGGAAGGTCAGAAGACCCTCTAACCCCAGCTCAGATGTCTAAATATCCCTATTGTGTAACTATTTCTTCTGAACTGAAACATTCCTTTAAGGCCCAACAAGCTCCTGAATTTTACAAGATTCCCAAGGCCTCCTTGCAAGTCTATATGAATATTCACATACAGTTAACTGTATGGTTAACTGTTGGTTAGGAGAGGAGACTTTCGACCAGTGCAGCTGCCTGTGGGTTGCAGCCATTGTGAGTTCTTCCTAGAGCTAGGTGTGCTTGTGGGTGCTGCAGCTACCTCTGAGTCAGCCAAGCTCCTATAAATAACCCCTCACCCATAGTCCTCTAAGTAACCCCATTAACTCACTGATTCACTAAGCTAGACAAATGTGGAATCACTTCTCTGATCTGTAATATGTGCCCTCTCTGAGACATGTTTTTTTCATCCTACATAGGGAATTCACAAAAGACCAGAGTTAACAAAGTTATACCAAAGTTATACCAAAGACCAGAGTTATACCAAAGTCCAATTTGATGAACCAATGAATTTATTGGGGGTGACTTACAAAAGCAGAGATTACTCAGGGAGACAACTGAAAGCTCACATTACTATCAGTGAGGGCTCACAAAAGCCGTATCCCCAAGTCTAACCGACTGACATACAGCTCAACAGGTCAGAGCATCTCTTACAGGCAGCTTCACAAGTCTGAGTCTCCACAACAGTCCTTATTGCTTATATAACCTTAGGGAGGAGGGACTTGTGAATATAGTCAGTTTTAGGGACTTCCTGAGATTTCTGAGTTATTTACTTCCTGAATCTTAAGGAGCCTCCCTCCAGGACTGAATGTTTCAACTCCTAGGAACTTTCTCAGAACTCCCCAGGAAAAGTCACACAACAACTCCCACCTAGAAAATCAAGGAAGGAACAGCAAGGAATATGCATGGAGAGATGAGGGGAAGTGGGAAAAAGGAGTCGAGAAGGACAGCTGCGTTCTTGTAAACTTCAGCAAGTGTCAATACTCACTTTTAATTTGACAAGAAAAGAGACAAGAGTTTGTATTTAGCTGTTTAGCATTCCAGCCCGACCCACCAAAGAGGCTCGGATAAAACTTACTCGACAATTTTGTTAGATCCCAAACACCCACCCCTCCCTCCGCCACTGCCCTCTCATCCACTCTTCTCTGTCTTTGTTTCCTCTTCAGTTGCTTGAAAAAATATCCTGATGCTAAGAGATCATGATATATTGGCTCAGACCAGGTTCTCGGCACAAAGGAGATTTATTTGCCCTAGAGGGACAGAGGTCAGGGAATAAGAGACAAAGACGGAAGATGACAGAGAAGGGGAAAAGAACATGGAAGAGGGGGCAGGAATATTTGGAGTGGGGGATGGGGCAAAGAACTGCCTGTAGATAGGGAGGAGACAGATGTGACCTACAGGCAAATGGCAGCTGATAAAGGAAAAGGAGGAGACCCCTGTTACTGTGAGGGCTTTCATTTTGATTGGGCATGTTAATTAGGTAAGCTAACGGGGGCTTTTGGTTGCTAGACTTCAATACTTTGATAGCTGGATCTTGGGACTGAACCTCGGGAGGAGGAGATGGGCAAATTAAGGGTACAGACCTTGGTGGCTAGCTTCAGGGATGTAGTCTAACAGGTTTTAGCCAGGCAGAGAGAAGGGAGAAGGGCAGAGTGTGCCAGAGCCTCATGTTCAAATGGGCCGGTGTCCCTTCACCGACAAAAGCAACAGAGGAGAAAAGGGTTTGTTTCCGCTGCACCTGCAGTCATGAAACAGAAATAAGTGTCGGTGCTTGATTCCCTCTCTCCTTTCCATTCAGCCCCGGGCCTGAGCCATGGTGCCACCCATGCTCAGGTTGAGTTTTTCCATCTCAGCTGACCTATTAAGAAAACTCCTCACAGGCCAGCACCAGTGCACACAATTTCTCACTGAGACCGCTTTCCCAGGTGACTCCAGATTGTATCATTTACAAGTAAAACTAACAAGTACACACACACTCTCTCCTCAAATCCCCCTTCCATGCTATCCTTGGAGGCTATCTTTTCTATTCTTTCACCGTAAGCTAATTTTCCTGATGTTTTTATAATTTCCACATCACTGCCCTTTCTTGTGGTTGGTGTCTGAGCTGGGGTAGCCTGGTATCTAGTTGCTGGTGTGGTACTCTGTAGCGCAAGGACATATGCCCAAAGATGGCACTGCCGTGAACTCACAGTCTAGAGGGCCTTCCGAGATGCTTCCAGATGTTTCTAGAATTTTCTGTTTTGTTTTTGGTGTTTTTGTTTGTTTTGAGATGGGTCTCAGGGTAGCCGTGAACTCACTGTGCATCCCAAGTTGGTCTTAAACTTGTTGTAATCCTCCTGCTTTGACCTTCCAAAAGTACTGAGATTACAGGCGTGCGTCAATGCTCTCAGCCTTGTGGGCTCTCTTCCTTCTTACCTTCTTACCTTCCTTCCTCCCTCCCTTTCTTAAGATAAAGCACAGGCTGACCTCAAACCCACAATCCTCCTGTCTCAGCTTCCTGAGAGCTACCTGTGCACTACCATATGCAGCTAAGAAATAGAACTTTGAACCACTACAGTCAGCTATGTTCTAGAATTTTCTTTGCATCTCAAAGGCCAAAGAATACCTCAGTAAACCAAGGAACACAAGAAGGAAGAATGACAGGTATAAAACAAAAAGACTTTTAAAAATTGTATTCTAAAGGAAAATTTCATATATATCCTAAAGAATCTTTTATAAATACAGATATATTTTATATTATATATATATATATATATACACACACACACATATGTATGAATCAAAGAGGCCAACAAGATGGTTCAGTGGGTAAAGGCACTTGCTACCAAGTCTGATGACCTGAATTTGATACCTCAGACCCATATGGTAGAAGAGAACTGACTCCAGCAATTGTTTTCTGACCTACACACACACCACACACAAAACTGTGGCATGTGTTCACACTCACAGAGCAAATAAATAATGTATTTAAAAGTGTGTGTGTGTGTGTGTGTGTGTGTGTGTGTGGTGTGTACTAATCTAACATTAGAATCCAGCTGCGCCTCAGGTCACAGTACCTTGCAGCAGCCCCTCCCTCTCACAGACACTGACAGGTACCCCACTGAGACAGGCTCTGCTGAGGTCTTTGCCAACAGACTGCCTGATCTCCCATGTGAGAGGTGAGCTTACATGAAGGGAGGGAGGTTTTGGGGGCCACACATCCTGCTCCCCGTACCCTTCCCCATCTCCTGCCTGGGCCCTGAGAGTCTTGCTCAGGCTTGTGCTGTGAACCTCCATCCTTAAAAATTTGTAAAAAGAGGCCCCTCTTGTGCTGTTTGGCTCTGATTCTCCTCTTCAGAGAACCCTCAGCCATCTGTCTCTGGCACTGTCTAAACTCTCCAGAGTTCCAGAGAGGCTGTCTTCTTCACCTGTCTGTCCTTGGTGAGAAATCTCTCAACTTCTCTCGAACCCCTGCTTGGAGACCTTTCAGTGTGTGTGTATGATGTATGTGAGCACCACTCAGAGACCTTTCAGTGTGTGTATAAGGTGTGTTTGACATTATGTGCAAGTGGATGTGGCTATGTGAGCCTGTGTGTAGAAGCCAGAGGAGGCCTGATCTAGCAACCACCTTCCTCTTTGAGCTTGGAGCTAGACCAGCAAGAACCAGCAATCCTCCAGTCTCTGCCTGCTTGGCCTGCAACACTGGGGTTCCAAATGTACCCTAGCCATGCCCAGTGTTTCATGAGGAAGCTGGCATCCAAACTCATTCTTTCCCAGAAATCTCTCTTGCCCACAGAACCATCCCTCTGTCTGTCTTCCTCACACTCCACGCCAAGAAAGATCTTTTTTTTATCTAAAGTAAGAACTTTGGCCACTTACAGAGGAGCAAGCCTCTCCTGTCTTCCTGATGAGTCACAGCGTCCCTATGAGTGGCTGCCGGGACGGTAGGCAGCACATCTTATTTAATTAGGAAACGATTAGATAAGTGAGATCAGAGGTGTGAGGGATGGGGTGCTAATTGCCTTTCCTATGCAGGCTCACTTCCTGCTGCTTGACTTTGAGCAACATTCTCACCTGTCACGGGAGGAACCTCCGACCAAGAAGGCATGACCCTCCTTTTTCTCATCCTGCCTGGCCTGCATTTTCGAGGCCAGACTTCCCTGCGGATGAAGGACATCCAGCAGGACCCACCTTGAACACTGCACATCCAGAAAGCCAAGGTCGTAAGGCAGAGGGGGGAGTACTTGTGGGGCGAGAACGCTGGTTTTCTGGGTGGTGATGATCTGCTCTTGCCCTGAGATAGAGGGGTTTTGCCAGTATAGGATAAAAACACAGCACCAAACACTCTTGCTTCAGTCTGGATCTAGCCTGAGAGCTTGGTCCTCAGTGTGGTGGTCTAAAGGGAAGATATTCACACGCTCCCCAGCCTCAAGACCCTTGATTAAAACAAAGCTGGGCATCGTGACACACCCTTTTGAACTTTACGGAAGCGGGACAAGCAGGCATCTGAGTCCAGCCTCATCTACTTGTGAGTTCTAGACCAACAAAAGATACAATCTCAACAAACACAAGGTAGGGCCGTCAAGACGGGTAAGGCGAATGAGGCCAAACTTAACAACCTAAGTACGGTCGCAAGAAAATAACCGACTCAATGTACCCTCTGACCTTCACATGTGTTCCACAGCATGTGCATATTCACACATATAGTCACACATGCACACAAAATAAATAGAAATGTTTACGTTTAAAAGAGGGTTTGGAGAGACAGCTCAGTACTTAGGCATATTTCCTGTTCTTCAACAGGGCCCTAGTGAAGCTTCCAGGACCTGTGTCGGGTGGCTCCCAACTCCCTGTAATTCCAGCTCCAGGGGATCCAATACCCTCTTCTGGTTCCCACAGGCATGGGCATACATGTGGTACACACACATACACATGTAAATATAACATAAAATAAATCTTTATGTATACAGAGAAGGATAGAAAATGAATGGTTTTAAAGAGGAAGTAGAACCTTTGAGAGGTGGAAACTCACGGGAAAGAGTTGGGTCTTTAGGAACACTGCCCTAGGAAGAGATTAATGTAGCTTTCAGAAGACCCTCATTAATTACTACCAAAGCAAGTTATTATCTAGACAGACAGACTGAGTTGTGAATCACTCTGGAGTCTAGTCTCGATATGTAATTGATCCCACCATGTGATACCGCCTACCATGAGGCCCTTGGGGCCTGAACAGATGGAGGCCACCCAGTCTTAGACTTTCCTAAAGTGTAAGCGAAATACATCTCTTTTCTTTATTTATAAAATACCCAGCCTTGGGCATTTTATTATAGCAGCAGAAAATATACCAAGACAGGAATATACATATCCATATACATCCAGTGGAAATATTCATATTTAGATGAATATACCTATTTTAGAATACAAATGGGCAGTGTGTGTGCGTGTGCGTGTGTGTACATATGAGGCCAGAGGACAACCTCAGCTACAATTCTTCAGGTGCTGTCCACCTTGTTTGCTTTACCATCCTCACTGGCCTGGATCACCAAGTGCCCAGGGATTTGAATGTCTCCATCTCCACAGGCCTGGAACTACAGATGGGCTTTTTTCTTGTCTGGGTTCTCTGACATTGAATTCAGGTCCTCATACTTGGGAGGCAACTTTAACCAACTGAGCCATCTCTTAATCCAGCAACCCGTTTTGTATGCGCGCTCTTACACTCTCTGTTCCTTTGGGGGAACTTTGCACACATAATTCCCTTATTGATTTAGCTAATAAACACTTCTTTTTACACGGGACTTGTTACATACTGGAACCTTTATAAATATAACTAAGGGCTTTATAACTGTGATTCATTTACTTACCTAAAAACATCCTGGGGCATGTGTTTTAGAAATTTTTCAAGAGCATGTTGTTTAATTACATATTTATTTATTTTCATGTGTGTATGTGTGTTGGGGTCTCGTATAGATATGTCAAAACATGCACGTCAGAGAACAATGTTCAAAAGCCAGTTCTCTTCCAGCTTCGTGAGTCACTGGGACAGAACCTAGTTCACCAGGTTTGTAGGCAAGCGATATTCTCTCCTGAGTCCTCTCACTGAGAACACATGTTCAAGGTAACTTTTCAGCAATGGACTTGCTGTACACAGATGTGCATGAAGAAGTCCAGAAGAGGACATGAGGGGCCCCACTCTATCACGCTCTGCCTTGTTCCCTTGAGGCAGTGTCTGTCTCCGAACCTAGAGAGAGGCTGCTGGTCAATGAGGACCCTTCACCTGCTTTGCAACTGCGAAGACCAGAGTTGAATCCCCAGGATCTCGTGAAAAGCCAGTGTGGTGGTACGTGGGTTGGTACATTCTTGCTACAATGAGGGTGAATTGGAGACAGAGACAGAAATGCATAAGTCAACCTGTGTCCACCAGCCTAGTGCTGGGCTACAAGAGTGTTGTCATGCCTAGATTTTTTTTTTACTTAAACATGGCTTCTAGGAATTGAACTCAGTTCCTCATGCTTGTCTGACAAGCATTTTACCAACTGAGCCATCTCAACTGTCCTGTGAGACCTTCTTAGAGATATAAAAACAGCCCATGGGGCTTACACGCTTGAAATACCTTGTTTTACATACAGGTCAGGTTCCCTGAGGAAATAGACTCCCAAGCAAATGTATACCAACCAAGGGAGCAATTGGGTTTCTCTGTCAGGGTAGAGGGGTCCAGGGCTCTCAGGTTCAGCACAAAGTAGGCACAGACACCACGGAAATATTTTTGCATTTATCATCTTGTTTAAAATTCGTGGACTCCTGGGGCTGGAGTGTGCTGATTCCCAGCCCCCACACTCGGCGCCTCACAACCTCCTCTAGCTCTGTTTCTTTGCAGCCCAGTGTCTTCTTCTGGCCCCCACGGCCACCTGCACTCTCATGCACATAGTGCTCCCACACGGTGGGCATATAAATAAAAACAAAATGCATTTTTAAAAGAATTTAAACTTCATAGAGTTCTGATAGACTCAGTGCAAGGCCCGTGGAGTTTGCATGGACTATTCTTATGCCCACTGAAAGGCCTGTGTTGTTGCCATCACACAGAATAGAAAATTAAGGCTCAATTGGTAAACTCTTGTCTCACAAGCATGGGATCCTGAGTTTGGTTACCCAGAAAGGACACAAAAATGCCAGATGTGGTGGTGCCCGCCTGTAATCCCAGCTCTGCGAGGCAGTGATAGGGTGATTTCTTCCTAATTGGCACGCTCCAGGCCCATGAAAGATACTGTCTCAAAGAAGTAAATAGCATTCCTGAGGAGAGCAGCTGAGCTTATTGTCTGGCCTCCACACATATTCACACATACGTGCACACATGCTAGAATACTTACACATGCTTCTATACATACACACACACACAAGCATAGATTTCTGATAGAGTCATTATTTTCATTGGTAAGCATGTCACATAGATTATTTTGCTCCTCGTGAAAGCCTTGTTCCCAATGTACGTAACAGAAAATAGAGAGCCTGCCAATGGGCACAGTGGGTACAGGCACTTGCTGCCAAGCCTGACAGCCTGAGTTTGGTCCCTGAGATCCCCATGGAGAAAGGAAAGAAACAACTCCTGAGGTTGTCTTCTGAGCTCCACACATGCCATGGCATTGTGTGGCATGTCATTATGCATATATACACATACATGTGCACATACAATAAAACAATAAATGTCATATTTTTAAAAAAAAAGGCAAGAGGCTCAGATAACCTGCCCAGATCACAGCTAAGGAAGATGCAGGGAGAGACTTGAATTAGTTTTGATTGGCTCCTCCATCCTCCCTCTCAGTGCACACGAGACCCTCTGAGTTAAGCCTGGCTGTGTCCCTGGACTGGACACTGGCCACCGACTGTAACTTAATAAACTAAACTGCTGGCAACAGCTTCCATCTGCAGCCAGCCATAATCCAAAGGCCTTTAATGCAATTCATCTAATCAGCATCAGGTAAAAGGAGGCTCTTATCTCCATGTTACTTGGGTAGAGATTTCCCGTTCTCCCCTGCGAATCTGAAGATCTGAATTTAAGCTCCTCTGAGCCTCTATTTGGTTGCAGAGTCATTAGCACTCTACAGAAACCCTCCTGGGACATTTCTAACCAGCAGCCACAGCTAACAGGGAATGATGTCAGCAACTTCACTCTCAGACTGGAAATGAGATGCCTTTCTTTCTGGATACCCAATCCTATTACTTCTACCATCGGACCATAGCCAAATCACCCTGGTTTCTCAGAGGGAGGCCTGTACATGAGAATTCAGGTTTCAAGTATCCACTTCGCAACCTATCAGCTGAATGAACATGGATGGACAAATTGCACAACCTTTCTAACCCCTACTTTTGCCATTTAAAAAGTGATGTTGGCTTGACTGTATATAAGAAGGCACATATTTAGATTTTCAACTTTCTAAAAAGTTTATTTTTAATTATGCACCTATGTCTCTGCACGGGGTTATATGCATGTGAGTGTAGTGACCATGGAGGCCATAAGAAAGTGTTGGATTTCCTGGAGATGGGCTTACAGGTGGTTGTAAGCCCAACAACGTGAGCGTTGAGATCTGAACTCAGGTCTTCTGCAAGAGTACTATGTGTTCTTAATTGCTGAGTTGCATCTCCCATCTTGGCACAATATTTAGAACAGTGCTTGCCTGGGGAATGCTATATGTGAATGCAAGCCATTGGTACTGTCACTGTGGGTTTTTGTTTTTGTTTTTGTTTTTAACCACGATTGCAGGGGTTGGGGATATGGTTCAACTGGAAGTATTTGCCTAGTATGATATTGATTGTCAACTTGAGACGACATAGGATTTCCTGGGAAGGGAGTCTGAATGAGAAACTACTTATATTAGGATGGCCTGTAGTTACATTTGAGGGTCTGTGTGTCTTGATTATGTACATGAATGCAGTGACCATTGAGGCCAGAAGAAACTGCTGGATCCTCTTTGTTGTGTAGTGTTGGCAACAGTTTCATCCAAGACTGAAACATTCCATCCTGCAGACAGCTTCCTAAGCAGGAAAGCAAACAATGCAAAATTAGCTTTAGGAAGTCCCTGAAACTAAGTAGATTCACTAGGCGCCTTCCAGCTGGAGTAAGCGCTCAAAGCTGAGAGTCACTCTGGGACTAGAGGAACAGAGCTGCAAAGAAGACTCTCAGACCGGCCAACCCAACCTGCCTGGAAGAGACCAACTGAGACATCTGGAAAGGACACTCTCTGACCTGGTCAGCTGCCTACAGGCTATACGTATGCTCTGTGAGTTCCCTGCTTCATGAGCTGTCACCCATGTTGTGGTGAGTTTTGGTGACCCAGCTGTCTTTGAGTCATTTCTGCTCCTGTAAGAAATCCCTCACCCATATACCAATAAAAGTTATTGATTCACCAAGTTGGACTTTGGCCTGTTGTGAGTTCCCTATGTGTGTAGAGAATGTGGACTCTGTGATGGGGAAACCAGCATATAGCTAGAGTGAGGTTCAGATGTGTTCAGACCCCCAAAATCTCAATCTCGAGTAAGGATCACTCTTCCTGTTCTGTGTCTTCGTGCCCTAGCGCATGTATTCTTGCAATCCCCACCCTCGCGAGACTGGAAATAGTAACAGAGCCTAGCACCTGGATTTCCTGTCCATGCAAATGAAGCATTTTCAGCACCTTAGCCCCAGCCAATGATGTTCATTCACTCAAAAACCCCTACCCGATTCCCCAAGGTTTAGATAACCCTATTCCTCCCGATAAAGAGAGTGGTTTCAGTGGGAGAGCTGTGTCGCCAAAAGGGCCGCAACACAGAAAGAGCTGTACCGGAGAAAGCGCCCCTACCCCGCCCGGGCATTCACCGCTGCACTGGAAACCTGCAAACCCATCCTTCGGGCCCAATGCCTGTACGCATAGGGAAAAAGTGGACCCCAGGCTCTGGATGACAGATATGCCTGTTTGAGTTTCCCCAGGAAAAGTTTTGTCACACAACAAGTAGGAAGACCAAGACCACTATAGATGGCACCATTCTGGATTGTGGAGAGAGCACTGAGGATTAGCGGGCATGCATTAATTTGTTGCTCTCTGCACTTGACTTGTGGTTGTGATGTAAGCAGCTGCTTCAAATTCCTGCCTCCCTGATTTCCCCACAACGATGGACTGTAACCTAAAATTTTCTCCCTTCAGTTGTGTCAGGCTGTTTGATCATAACAACAGGAAGTGAAACCAACTCACCTATGTACATGAAACCCTAGGTTTGATCCCTAACTCCACGTAAAACCAAGCATGGTGGCTTATGCCTATTCCCTGCACTTGTGGATTCTAGAGTCAGGAAGCTCAAGAGCAAGGTCATCCTATGAATTTTAAGTCCATCCTGAACTACATGAGATCCTTTCTCCAAAGGGGGACGCAGGGTAGAAGTATGGCTCAGTAGTAGAACAGTTGTTTAGAATCTCCCAGTGAGGGGCTGGGCTATGGCTGAGTGGTTAGAGCCCCTGCCTAGAATTCCCCAGTGAGGGGCTGGGGATGTGGCTCAGTGTAGAGTAGCTGCCTAGACTCTCCCAATAAGGGGCTGGAATGTGGGTCAGCAGCAGAGCATTTACCTAGCATGTGTGAGGTCTTGAGTTCAATCCCTAGTACCCAAAACAAACCTCAAAACAATATAAAACTACTGTATTGATTTAAGCAGGACCATGATCCCACCTTCATTCATGTCACTAAAACACAGGTACCTCTGACTCCAAAGGAGCCACTTGGAGCCAGAAATGTATTTCAAAATCTAAGCTAGTGTTAGTAGGAGGGAACTGGACCTTGAGCTTCAGCTATGAATAGTGCTGTCCAGCAAGAACATGACATTTGTACCACATACAATTCCCATCTGTGCCTGTTGGTATATGCAGGATTTATTGCCTCCCTTGGAAGAGTCGGGGGAGGCAGCACCTGTTTTCCACCATTATGCCAGAGACACAGAGAGGGTAAGCATGTTGGTTTCTGAACAAGGTTAGGATATTCCTGGCTCACTGAGTCCAGTTCATACCAGCCCCATATGAATCCCCATTCCCCACCATTGTCCCATGTGAACCATGCCAAAATGGACTGCCATTTAGAATGGGATATATATATATATATATATATATATATATATATATATATATCACAGTATATATACATCATTTATATGATATGCAGCATATAATACCATATATAGTATATCATATAATATATTATACATCATATACAATATATAATATAGACACATAATACAATATAATTTATTATACATTGTATATATTGTATATCATATACTGTATGTTATATATATATATATATATATATATATATATATATATAATGTGCATGTGTCTGCTAGTGTGCTCATCTTTGGGTGTTCATGAGGCCAGAGGTCAAAGTCAGGTATCTTCCTCATGTGTTCTCTATCTTGTTTTTTGAGACAGAGTCTCTCATTGAACCTGGAGCGCACCATTTTGGCTAGGCTTACTGGCCAGTGAGCTTCAGGGGTCCACTTGTCTCTACCTTCTCCAACACAAGGTTACAGGTCTGCACCCGGACACCCAGCTTTTTACATGGGTACTAGGGATCCAAACCCAGGTCCCATGACTGTATAGCAAGTACTTTACCAACTTAGGCACCTCCTCAGATCCCCTTTTGTAAATTTTATGACAGATTTCAGGCAGTTCTGCCCTTTAGCAGGGCTGGTGGATGAGGCCTTCTGTCTCAATCAGATATCTGAGTTAATGGAGCATCCAGCTGTACCTTACACAGATCTCCTGTGCTCAGACAAAGATAGAAACAGCACTAAAACCTTGCTGCCCATAATTTAATCTGGCTGTGATAAACACAAAGGCTCCCTAGGAATTTTGCTGCTGGAGGGTCATAATTGTGGGTATCAGTTCCTATTTGTGCTGCAGATTTGCAGATGGGCTGGCTGATGGAGATTTCTGGTGGAGAGAACGCTGCGTTAACCATCTCTTAGGATATATGCTCTCTGCTACCTTGAGAAGCAATGCATACAAATGGAAACAGAACCTCAGGCTGCACAGAGATCTGTCTTAATGAAGTCATGCACTATCCTATTTTTTCACCTTCATGCCCCCCAAAAAGTTTGCCTTTGTGTTTTCCAACACACTGCTGTTCCCAATACCACCAAATGCTTTTGCACTCAGCTTAGATAGGAGTCTTTTGTGTATGAGAATGTGTGTATGTGTGTGTGAGAGAGAGAATGGATACATGCCACAGTGGTCATGTGAGGATCAGAGGACAACCTCAAGTGTTGTCTGTTGTTTTCCATGTTGTTTGAGACAAGTTCTCTTTGTCGTTTGCCTCTGCGTGCACAAGGCTAGCGGGCCCGTGAATGTCTGAGGTGCCTCTGCATGCACAAGGCTAGCTGGCCCGTGAATGTCTGAGGTGCCTCTGCATGCACGAGGCTAGCTGGCCCGTGAATGTCTGAGATGCCTCTGCATGCACAAGGCTAGCCCGTGAATGTCTGAGGTACCTCTCGTCGACTCCCATCTCACTGTAGCAGTCATGGGAATGTAGATGCATATTATCACAGAGGTTCTGGGGATTTGAACTTGGGCCCCCACACTTCTGTGACAAGTGCCTTACCCTCTAAGTCATCCTCTCCAGCCCCTCAAAGGGGATCATTAGCTACACATATGTCTTCCAGGAAGCCAGGAGATGCTTGAAAACCAGCAGCTGGCTACCCAGATCATTCTGCTCTTGCCAACTGTGTTGTCACTTTTCACTGGTGTGACAAAAATCCACAACAACTTCAAAGAGGAAGGATTTATTAGGCTCATGGTTTCAGCGGTTTCAGTCCACAGTAGGCTTCTTGCATGGTTTCTGGGCTCATCATGTAGAGCACAGGTAGAACAAGGCTGCTTACTTCATGGCAGTAAGAGAAGGGGACAAGTGGAAGATACGGCTTTCAGCCTAGGAGATGGCTCAGTTAGTAAAGTGCTTGCCACACAAGCTTGAGGGCCTGCGTTCAAGTTCCCAGGAGCCACAGAAAAACGTGACACACCATAACCCAGGCCTGGGAGAACTGAGACAGAGTCCTTGACCTTGCTGACCAACCAGTTCAACTGAGTTCACTAGCTTTAGGTTCAGTAAAAGACCCTGTCTCAGAGAGTAAGGTGGGAAGTATTGTATGAGACAGTTCCTAGGAAGACATGACATACATGCATGTGTCTAACTCATTCTACATAAGGAACCAATGGTGGACCAGAGTCCAATTTGGTGGACAGAAGAGTTTATTGGGAATACATACTTACAGAAGTATGGGTCAGCGGTTACTTATAGGAGTATGGATCATTAAAAACAGTTTTATCATATAAAAGCCCTGTGTAGTAATGGCTCGCAAACACTACAACCCTAAAGCTCTTTTCACAGCTTGAAAACAGCTCAACAGGTCAGAAACGCTTCCCAGCAGTCTTTACTGCTTATATCGAGAGGGAGAGGCCTCAGGGACTTCCTGAGACTTATGAGCTGCTTACTTCCTGGGTCATAAAGAATCTCCTTCTAGAACTTCATGAGTCTTCAGGAAGTTCCCTCCAGGATGGAATGTTTTAAGTCCAAGGAAATTGCTACATAACCAAGGCTGACTGAAGGACAAATGACACCGACCTCTGACCTCTGTACATGTGTGTGCGCGTGCACGTGAACCCGCCCACCTCTGCTCCTCCCATATACATTCAAGAAATACCTTGCAAAGGCAAGACCCCCAAATCCTCCAACTAGGCCCCACTTCCTATTAGCCTCTTGAGTGGCTAATTATCAGTGAAATTAGCTGGGCATGGTGACACACATCTTCAATTCCAGCACTTGGAGGCAGAGGCAGGCAGATTGCTGAGAGTGTGAGGCCAGCCTGGTCTACGAAGTAAGTCCAGGACAGCCAGGGCTACATAGAGAATCCCTGTCTCAAAAAACCAAAAACCAACCAAACAAAAATCAGTGGAATTACCCATTGAGGAAGTTATAAGCCTCACGATCCAATCTCCTCTCAATAGCATCATCAACTGACAACCAAATCTTTAACACACAACGGGAGGTGTGTAGATTCAAGTTGTGCCGTAGATGGACCAGCTAACACAGGTCTGCTTCATGAGGCCTTCAACAGTAACCCAGTGGGCTAACACTTCAGACAAATACAGCCAATTTTCAAATAGTTCAAATTCATCTCACTGAGAAAGGAACATGATGCAGCTCAAGACAATTTTAATATCAAACAGACACAGTAAATTTTATTTTTATTATTCCATGTAGATTGATGTTCTCATTACATACTGCACTGGCATAGGATAAAAACACAAGTGGAAGAATGTTCTGTTTTCCATACAGAGGACCTCATAAAATGTATTAAGGATGTGATCATTGTACTTACACATTTTACAGTTATGTTTTCTCAGCAGCCAAAATCACTTTCATTTAATATTAATAAAACAGATGTTTGGCAGAAAACCACATGGCTTTTATGTTTGTGGAATGGCAGTACCTTCCTCTGAAGCGTTCTCTAAGTGCCCACTATCTCTCCAGCCTAGAGGGACAAGTCTGTGACAAAGACCCAGGCAGGTTGCTGTAGTCCTGGTCTCTCTCATCTTTTCTCACAGCCCTGAAAGGTGGAAAAATAAGAAGAGTAGAAATCTTATTCTATCTTCAATGGAGTAAAAAGTTCTGATGCTCTACATTGCACAGAAGGATGAACAGAGTTGATGATTATGTACTATTTGATTGGGGCTGTGACTTAATAGTACTTACCTGGAATCCCCCAGTGAGGGGCTGGGGTGTGACTCAGTGGCAGAGTGCCTGCCTAGAATTCCCCAGTGAGGGATTAGGTTATGGCTCTGTGATAGAGCACCTGCTGGAATCTTCCAGTGAAGGGCTAGGGTGTGGCTCAGTGGTAGATACTTTGCCTAGAATTCATTAGTGAGTGGCCAGAGGTATGGCTCAATAATAGAGCACTTACTTAGCTAATACAAAGCCCTGGATTCCACTCCTCGCACTACATTGATAGATAGACAGACAGACAGACAGACAGATAGATTTAAGATTATGTATGTACTATGTATTTCCAAAGCTACAAAAAGCTTTGTATGCCTTGACTATAGGTCCTTGAAAGGATAGATGTAGTTAACATGATTTAAGCATGTGCACACACACACACAACCCACATTCACATAGTGTAAACTAATTAATTTCAAAAATTAAGTGTAATTTAATTTTTTTATGGAAGAGCTGTGGTGCATGCCACTCATCTCAGCACATTCGAGACAGAGGCAGAAGGATGAGGAAATGAGGAATTTGAGTTTGTGCTCTCTCTCTCTCTCCTCCCTCGACAGGATCTCACTATGTGCTGCAGGCTAACTTGGAAATGGAGATCCTGAGTGCCGGGTTGCAGGCATGCACCACCACACCCAACTGATTATATACTTTTTAAAGATGACAGTGATAGCCGGTTGGTAGTGGTACACGCCTTTAAGCACAGCACTAGGGAGGCAGAGGCAGGTGGATTTCTGTGAGTTTGAGGCCATCCTGATCTACAGACTGGGTTTCAGGACAGCCAGGACTAGGCTGAGAAACCCCATCTCAATAAATAAATAAATAATTTAATAACAAAATGAAAGAACTCCATTTAATTACTTAGTGTCCTAAAGGTAAGAGGTAGGGGAAAACAAATTGTTCTGTTATCAGTCTCTCTATTAGAAGCGAGTTTAATTTTGAAATGAAATGTAGAAATAGCCTTGGAGCATATTTACCTCAAAAATAAGCTATAGTCACATTTGTAGGGTAATGGAGGGGTCATATATGCTATGACATATTGTGAGCATCTTTAAAAAGAAGAGTGTGGGCCTGTGCTTATGCACGAGCGTGCAGTGCCTGTGGACGGCAGCAAAGGGCACTGGGTCACCTGGAGTTAGAGTTACAGGTGATGTGGGCTGCCCATCCTGGGCACAGAACCTGGGTCCGTTACCTCCTCTTAGCCAGAGGTACCTCCCCAGCTCCGTCCTCATTTCAAAACAAAATCTATTGACCATTAGTCAACATTCCAATTCAATCAACAACTTGGATGCTTTCTCTCTTGTCATCGCGGAGAAAATCATGTTTGTTTGTTTGTTTAAGCATCTAGTTGAGTAAAATTCACTGTGGCGAACTCTTTGCTCAGTGTCATGCAGTTCTTTTCCTGGAGAGATACAATACGAATGTCTATTCATCCCAAATAGAGAACTCACAACAAAGCAAAGTAATAATATACCAAAGTTCAATTTGGTGAACTAACAAGTTATTGAGGTGACTGACAGGAGCAGAGATGACTTGAAAGGAGCTGCATCACTGACGTCTACCCCAGATGAGTGACATCTTATGAGGCTGGTACCCTGGAGCTGACTGCACAACTTAAAGGCAGTTTGACAGCTCAAAGAGTGTCCCTTGCAGGTTTCAGCTGCTCTGAGTCTCGATAGCAGTCCTTACTGCTTATACAACCTTGGGAAGGGAAAAGCTTAGTGCATCTGGTCTGTTTCAGGGACTTCATAAGGCTTTTGAGTTGGCCACTTCCTGTTTTAAGGCGTCTCCCTTTATAACATCTTGTGTCTTAAAAAAACAAGAAACAAACAAACAAAAACAAAAACGCTCTTTTAAAGAATATGGAGCCTGAACTGGCCATCTTCTGTAACTAGGCAAGGCTTTTGTTCGTGGGACTGGGACACCAACCCAGCCACAAAACCTCTGGCCTATGACCTATCCTGCCTGCAGGCTGGGGCAGCAGTGGCTCAGAGCTTGTGGCGGTGTCCATCCAGTGACTGATCTAACTTGAAGCCCATGCCTTGAGAGGGAGAGGGAGCCCATGCTGGACACTGCCTGGATGTCCAGAAACTGGAAGCTGGATGGCCCAGAGACCTAGGATCATTGCCTAGCCCAATGGTCATCAGCAAGGGCTCCTCCAGCAGCTTATGGGAGCAGATGCAGAGATCCATAGCCAAACGTTAGGCAGAGCTTGGAGAATCCCACAGAAGAGAGGGAAAGGAGATTGTAGGAGCCAGAGGGGTCAAAGACACCAGGAGGACACAGCCTACAGAATCAAGTAAGCAGGACTCACAGGGGCTCACAGAGACTAAATCAGCAGTCACAGGGCCTGCATGGGCCTGCACTAGGTCCTCTGCCTATATGTTGTGGTTGTTTAGATTGGGGGAGAGGTGAGAGGAGGTGGAAAAAGTAGAGGGAGTGAGGAGGTTGAGGTTGAAATATATTGTATGAGAAATTTAAAAAAAAAAAAGCCTCCTTTAGGACATGCGTGGTCTTAACAAGCCTCAGAAGAAATTGTCACCCAACAGACTCAAGACTTTCGTCATGTTTGCTCTACAATAGACCAGAAGATTGGAGTTGGTGTATCCCAACTCCAATAGAAAGGAAAACCCCACCCAGGTGACACTGAACTACAGCTGACTTCCTAGCCTTCTGAGCACAGCAGGATCTTACGGAGAATGCCACCCAGTGCAAGCCGGAAAAGGATGAGAGAGTGGAACAGAGCGGGCCAGGTTTATCAGCCTGTCACGGAGCACTGGGAGTGACTGAGGGTCAATGAGTTCAGTGCCATCTGACTTTTTACCTCAAGCTGGAAAACCTCCTCAGGGCCTGGAAGCTCCCTCCAGAAGGTCAAGGTTTGTGTAGGGTTCCTTTGTAAGTTTTTGCTGTGTATGTACACTCATGTAGCATGCCCATGTGAAAGTCACAGGACAACCTCCAGGAGTCAGTCCTCCTTCCGCCAAGGGTACTTACTGGAAACCGAAGTCAGGTCGTCAGGCCTGATGGCAGATGCTTTACCAGAGGCGCCACCTCAAAGGCCAGCAGATGGATTTGTAATTACATTGTTTGTTTGTTTGTTTGTTTGTTTGGTGTAGGGGGTGCACCCATGCCAAGGGGTGCATGTGGATGTCAGAGGACTGCTTTTCAGGAGTCGGTTCTGTCCCTCCACCGTGTGGATCCTGAGATCGAGTTCAGGTCCTTGGGTGGGTAGCAGTTGCCTCTTCTCCACTTAGCCTCATCCACACAGGCCCCAAGCGGCAGTTTTGATGGATGGCCTGGCCGGTTGGCAAGAAGCCACTGCAGAAAGCTTATTTTTGCAAGGGTCTGACCCCATTCAAATGTGTCATTCTGCACAGGGACTTCTAATCCACAGGGACCCAGAAGCCTCCAATTACCCTGGTAACCTGGCCTTCGGTGGACAAATGACTGGGGAATCTTTTACTTGACACGAAGCAAGGGGTCGGATGTGAGACGGGTGTTTCAGTAACACTCTTAATGAATGAAGGGATGAACAAATGAACCGGTACAAGGACACCACAGCTTCCTTGAGGAATGATAAATCCGTTCCCCAAGCAAGCCATGCATGCAGTCAGGACTGCTTTGAAGGGCTGGAGAGATAGCCCCAGTGTGTGAGGCGCTTGCCACCCAGCGTGAGGACTGGAGTTTGGCTGACCAGAGCCCTGTAGATGCAGAGTGGGTGCAGTGGCCTGCCTGTGATCTCCAGTCGAGGTTTGATTGCTTAAGAAGGTATGCCCTGTGGCCGCATTCCCAGGCCCTGTCACAAGATTTGGACGCTTCTTAAAGGTACGTGTGTGTGTGTGTGTGTGTGTGTGTGTGTGTGTGTGTGTGTGTGTGTGTGTGTGTGTGTGTATGTGTGTGTGTGTGAAGCAAAGACAGCAATAGGGGGAGGAGGGAGAAATTGAGAGAGAACACACCTGTATGTGGTGTGGAGATGAGAGAGGGTGCCTTGAGTGGCCCTCCACAGGTGCCTTCCATCTTTGGCTTGAGTCAGGGCCTCTCAGTGGCCGGGAACTTAGGCAAGCAGGCTGGACTAGTCCTGCAGAAAGCTCCAGGGATCTCCCTTCTCTCCCTTCCTGAGATTACAAGCAGACGCCACCACAGCCAGCTCTTTACACTCATTCTGGGGATCTAAACTCAGGTCCTTACAGTCTCAAGGTGGGTGCTTTCCTTAAGAAGCCATCTCCCCAGCTCCAAAACAGTGCTTTTCAATCACCACAGGCTACGATAGCGAAACACGGCAGACTGAGGGGCTTACAAATTAGAAGTGTACTTCCCAAAAGCCCAAGGATGGAAGTTTAAGATCAGGGTGTCAATTGCTAGGCTTGACAGGGTTATAGGAGCCTGTCTAAAATCCCAGCACTTGGGAAGCTAAAGCAGGAAGGTCCTGAGTTCAAGACCAGTCTCCATTACACAGTGAGTTCAAGGCCAGCCTGGGCTACATAATGAGACCATGTCTTCAAAACCCAAAAATAATAACAGCAATAAGAAAGAAAGAACTAGCTCATGTTTGTAATCCCAGCACTTGGGGTATGGAATCAGGATGATCATGAGTTCAAGGCCATCTTCACCTACACAGCAAGTTCAAGACCCTGACTCAAAACCAATAAAAATAAAAAAACAACCGCAAGAAACAAACAACAATAAAACCAAGGTGTCAGCATGGATGGATGGCTCTGTGGAAGGCTCTCCTCCTCGGTTAGATAGAGTTTCTGTTTCTCCTTTCCTGCCTGCCTTCCTCCCTCCCTCTCCCTCTTTCTGTCTCTCCTGTCCTCAATCCCTCTCTCCTTCCCTTCTTAAATTGTTGTCATGTTTATTATTTAGTGTGTACACGTGGCTTTGAGTGCATTTACACACGTGCCATGGTGCATGTGTGGAGGTCGGAGAACTTGAAAGGGTCAGTTCTTTGCTCACACCATTGCAGGTTTCTGGCACTGAACTCAAGCCATCCCATTGCCTCATCCCTCACGAACTGTTATGTCATTCATGAGGCTCCACCCTCATGACTTAATCATCTCCCAAAGGCTCCACCTCCTAGGACAGTCTAGTTGGAAATTAAGGCTTCCTCAGAAGAATTTGGGGAGAGCATGAACATCAGTCTGTAGCAAGCTGAACTTCTATCCACAGTAGGACAGCCCTGTTTCCTCAGCAGCTCCCCGACAAATGGAGGAATGGGTTGGCTCACAGTCATGGCCTGACTCCACAAAGAAATCAGCTTAAATACAGAAGCCACACTGGCCAGCCAGAGACACAAATGCCCTCCCACCTCAAGCAGACGGCCCGAGGCTCTGTCTGTTTGACTGAATAGTCCCTCATCTGCTTTGCCCACCCTCTTATTTGTATGCTATGCTTTGGTAATTAAATTCTGGACATTTCCATGACTGCCTGAGCAGACTGCAAGGTTTGAATCCAACAGCTGTAAACCTCCTTTAATCCTGGAATCGATAGCCATTCCCGGCCCAGGGCACTGGGCGCCCATCCACCATGACTGTGGAGCTGGCCAGGAACCTCTCCCAGCTTCTAAAGCAGAAAGAGAACAGATAGTGTGGGAAGCCCAGAGCGTTTCAAGGGAGGGAGGGATGGAAAATGATGCTTGCATTCCAAAGGTAAAAGTGGATTCCAGATGAATAATGGAATGGTCTTCAATAATCCATTGGTTTATATTAAAAATTGCAAAACTGATATAAAGTATATGAAAGCATGGAAAATAGTTATGCTGTTTTGGAAGAAATGGAAACAGGTTGGAGGGCCCCACAGTCCACACTACCTCACACATGCACCAGATTCTGCAGTCACAGCATTCAGACCCCATCCTGACCCTACTTTCTTCTCCCAACAATTGCCCCAATTCTTTGCTCCAATTCCTCCTCCTGTCTCCTGTTAACCCATGTTTAAACACTCTCTTCCCTTCCCCACAAGGGATTCATTCTAAGAACTCAAGCCTGCAACCATGGATAGTCCTAAAGTATATATACACTGATTTTTTTCCATATGTATGTATGTGTATATATCCATATACATATACATTTGCATTTCTGCATGCACAAACACAAATATACATGATAATGCTTAATTCACTAATTAGGTAGTGCAAGAGATTAAGGACAATAATAAAATAGATGATAACAATATCCTTTAATAAAAGCTACGTGAGCAAATATCATGTCTCTCTTAAAATATTTGGTGCTGTACTTTGCCATTCTTGCGAGGCTGTGCATGATGTCATCAATGCCTATGGGATGAGGTGTGGTGAGATGAGTGATGACATTATGGCACAGGCACTGTGATGCCCCAACAGCTGGTCTGATAACTGGGGTGGCTTTTGAATGAGCAACGGGAGGGTACTATCCACAGCACCGCTATGCTCAGCAACATGATCTGATAACTGAGAAGGTCGGCAAGTGGCCAGTGAGAGGTGGCCCATACATTGTGGATGTGCTGATAAAGGATGGGATGGGATAGCTCCAGATTCCATCATGCTGCTCAGAAGGACTTGTAGCTTAAGAGGTACGAATTGTCGATCTATGGAATGTCCCGTGTGATGCTCTCAGGCCACATTTGACTGCAATGTTGGTTGATTGACCTTCCTGTCTCAACTGCGCATCATCACCATCCCTCCTCTTGGCCCCCCTCTCAACCTTTTCCATCGCTCTCTCATCTCCTGGTAGCCTCTTGAGACCCTTTGATGTCTCTCCCTCTACTTCCTGAGAGTGATGTCCACACTCACAAGTCAAAGTTATTTCTTTTTTTTTAAGTATGAGTATGTTTATTTTGGAAAATTACCCTTTTCCAAGTATTGTGTGAGTTTAAAAATTGTTTTAAACTCAAAATCATATAGGTTGTGATTCAAATAACAGAATCAAAAGGAGAAGAAGGGGCAGCAACCCCAGTTGTTCAAAGTAGAAGAGTAGAACAGAATACAGGAGAATGTGAGCAAGGAAGCTTGTTTTTAAAGAATTAAACTCAATTATTTTAAATTCATACCTTGAAAAAAAGATTGTGAATAGTTAGTTTTATCCCTAGGAAAATTAAAATTATTGTTAATGCTTATACTCTAATGCTATTGGTAAAATTAAAAAGAATAATTTTACTTTTTAAATCCATAAATAATAATCTGGCACAATGTAACTAATTCACAGACATTTGTGTCTTTGGTTGCATATTTAGAGGGAAATGCAGTTGTAGTTAAAGTACAAGTGGTCAGTGTTAACATCAACAGATACTTTTTTCCTTTTTATTATAATCATTTATTACAGTTTATTCAATTTGTATCCCAGCTGTGGCCACCTACCTCATCTCCTCCCAATCCCACCCTCCCTCCCTCTTTTCCCCCTATGCCCCTCCACCTAGTCCACTGATAGGGGAGGTCCTCCTCCCCTTCTATTTGACCCTAGCCTATCAGTTCTCAACAGGAATGGCTGCTGCATTTTCTTCCTCTGTGGTCTGGTAAGGCTGCACCCCAGACAGACAGAGATGATCAGAGAGCTAGCCACTGAGTTCATGCCAGAGAAAGCTCCTGCTTGCCTTACTAGGGACCCCACTTGGAGACTGAGTCTATGGGCTACATCTGAGCAGGGTTTTTAGGTCCTCTCCATGCATTGTCCTTGGTTGGGGTATCATTCTCTTCAGAGCCCTCAGGGCTTAGTTTTTATGGCTCTGTTGGTCTCCTTTTGGAGCTCCTGTCCCTCCAGGTCTTCCTATCTCCACTTTCTTTGATAAGATTCCCTAAACTCTGCCCAAAGTTTGACTATGAGTCTCAGCCTCTGCTTCAATACCTCAATCAGAGAGTCTTTTCAGAGGTTGTCTGTGGTAGGCTCCTGTCCTGTTCCCTGTCTTCTGCTTCCGATGTCTATTATGTTTGTCCTTCTGAATGAGGATTGAGCATCTTCCCTGGGGTCTTCCTTGTTGTTTAGCTTCTTTAGGAGTATAGATTTTAGTATGTTTATTCTATATTATGTGGCTAATGTCCACTTATGAGTGAGTATATACTGTGTGTGTATACTCTTCTCTTCTGCTTCTGTGTTACCTCACTCAAGATGATCTTTTCTAGTTCCCACCATTTGCCTGAAATTTTCATGATTTCCTTGTTTTTAATAGCTGAGTAGGATTCCATTGTGTAAATATACCACAACTTCTGTATCCATTCCTCCGTTGAGGGACATCTAGGTTGTTTCCAGCTTCTGGCTATTACGAATAGAGCTGCTATGAACATAGTTGAACAAATGTCCTTGTTGCATAGTTGAGCATATTTTGGATATATGCCTAGGAGTGGAATAGCTGGATCTTGAGGTAGCACTGTTCCTAATTTTCTGAGAAAGCACCAGATTGATTTCCAAAGTGGTGTATTCTTTTTCTCAGTCCTTGCAGATGCTACTCCATCACCATCTTACTCAAGGCTCTTGGTGAATCCAAATCAGGACTCTTGGGCCTCCAGGAAAACTCCACTCAGCTTTAAAAACATCTACTCCAAAATGATGGCTGTTGGACTGTGTCCTCTTCCCCCAGGACTTCTAGCTCAGCAGGAATGTAGGCGTCCTGTCTCACCACCTGCATGGCCATCATCTTAAACCAAACCACCCTCATCTCTTTATGAGATGCCATGGGACCACCCAAAATGGCCTCTCTATTTCTGCATCGCTCTCCACTAAAATCCATTGTCCACATATCAGCCAGAACAATCCTGGGAAAACATGTGTCAGTTCAAGCCATGTCCCTAGCAACAGTTTTATCAGATTAACAACAGCCTAGAGCAGTGGTTCTCAACCTTCCTAATGCTGCGACCCTTTAAAACAGTTCCTTGTGTTGTGGTGACCCACAGCCATAAAATTATTTTTGTAATTTTACGGTTATGACTCATATCATAAATATCTGATGTGCAAGATATCTGATATGCTACCCTCCCACAAAGGATTGCAACCTGTAGGTTGAGAACAACTGGTCTAGAGCATCTACTCTTCAACTAGTTACTCAGTCTGTTATTAGACTTACAGGTAACAGTGTAGCCTGGTACAATTTGAACATGAAATGTCTGTCACAGGGTCTGTGTTTAAATACTTAGTCTCCAGCTAGGTGCTGTTTTGAGAGGTTATGAAATCTTTGAAACAGGGAAACAGTGGGTCACTGAGGGACACAGATAGAGCAATTAATATATCACCATGTCACTTTGAGAAAAGCCCCAAGTTCGTGGGGGCTGCTGATTGCTCCCTACTCTAAGTCTGATCACTTCATAGAACAGCGTTTCTCAGCCTGTGGGTTGCAACCCTTTTGGGGGTTAAATGACTCTTCCACAAGAGTCCTCTAAGACCATAGGAAAACACAGGTATTTATGTTACATTTTGTAACAGTAGCAAGTTTATAGTTATGAAGTAGCAAGCAAATATTTTTACGGGTTGGGGTCACCACAACATGAGGAACTGTATTAAAGGGTCGCAGCAGTAGTCAGGTTGAGAAGTCCTGTAAGAGCTTTCCTCCTTTACCTCCCCCAGCATGCTTAGACCACAGGGCCACACACTGCTCTTCTCTCTTCCTGAAATGGTCTCCTCCCACCACAGGGCCCCTTCCCTTATTCCTTCCAAGCTTCTGTTTCGGTGTTATTGGCCATGAGGACTCCCCACTACCCTCTGAAAACTGCAGAGCACTGTGGGGAATGTATTTCAGTAGTAAAGGATTGGTTCCGTGTGGGTGAGGTCCTGGGTTCAGTCCCGCATAAGAGTAAATAAATTCATATAACTGCAAAGTACTGTATCTTTCGGTTTCAAGATTATGATATCATTATATCATGTCTCCTTCCCTTCCTCCCTCTAGCTCCTCCCATAAACCCCTCCTTGCTCTCATTCAAAGTCATGGACTCCTTTTCATTAATTGTTGTTACTTACACACACACACACACATACATATACACATATATACTTACATATATATGTGTGTGTAGTTGTATATGTATGTATACATACATGTATTCATAAATACAGAAATACAACATGCATAATGCTACTTGCATATCTGTTTTCAGGGCCAGTCCTTTGGTACTGGATAACCAATTAGTATGCTCCTCCTTGGGGAAGACTGTTTCTCTTGCTCTCAGCATTCCTTAGTTACCTATAGTTCTTTGTGTTAGGGCTGAGAATAAATATCTCATGGGAATAAATACAATTTAAATTTTTAAAAAATCAAAAGAAATAAGAAAATAAAATCAGGCACAGTGGTGCACACTATAATCCAACACTCAGGAGACTGAGGCAGAAGAATCATGAATACCAGGCCTGGGCTACAAAGTTAGACACTGTCTCAAAAAACAAAACAAAACAAAAAACAGGCAGAAGCTAAATACACAAAAATGAAGAAAGGCCCACCCATGGCTATCCAAATGGTTTCCTGTGCAATAGGAAGCACATTCCTCGATGAGGCAAGTAAACATTATTTCCAACTCCATGTCCCTGTGTGACTTAGCTTCAAACCAAGTTTCAGATCCGTTTAACACACCAGAGGAGCAGATACTGCTAAAATGAATCTCAGAAATGATGTGCCTAGGGGCTGACAACAGACGGAGAATCATCCAATTGCCCACACACACACTGGGCCCCATCGTGAGAGTCCCAGGATGTGCTGCTGTTCTGTGAATGAATGGTAAACCGTGAATGGGTGTTGGGTGGTGTCGGTCATAAAAGGGGAATTTATCTCTTCTATTATAAAAATGTTGACAGTCATTGTTACCTCTTGCTGCTGTTCTGGACAGTAGAGCTGAAGGGGGTGAGGGGCAATAGTCTGGTATACCGCATAAGACCCTGTCCCCATCCTCACGGGTTCCTGTGGTAAGCAAGAAGGCTCCAAGCCCAGTCCCCATTTGGCAGCTAAATCCTGTGTGTGTGTGTGTGTGTGTGTGTGTGTGTGTGTGTGTGTGTGTGTGTGTGTGTATGATATATGTGGACATGATATGTGTGCATGTATTATGTGAGGGGGTGCTAGGCCACTGTCACAGCATGCATATGGAAGACCCAGGACAGACTGGGGTGGGGGGAAGGGGTCAGTCTTCACCATCCACCTTGCTTGAGGCAGGGCCTCTTTGTTGAATGCTGCACTAGCTGCCCCAAGGCCTTCTGGAGAGTCCCCAGTCTGTACCTCCCATCTCAGCATAGGAGCACTGCATTACAGAAGGACGCTACTTGCCCTTGACCTCCTGCGGGTTTGTCGTCATGGATTCGTCGTCATGAGCACTTTTTCCCACTGAGTCATAGCCTCTGTGACTCCATAGTAGCTTAAGTAGCCTGTGGACCTCAGTTCCTCCCGCCTCCCCATCCTGAGCACTGCAGTTGCAAGGGTACACTACCACATCTGTGTCTCTGCCCCCAGACACTTCTGATGTCTCTGCTTCTTCTCTCCTTTGCTCTTCTCCACTGCAGGATGATAATGAACTTCTGTGATTTGCTTATTTGAGTATTGTAGCACCAGGGTTGAACCTGGGGCCTCATGCCTGCTGAGCATGTGCTCTACTGTTAAACCACATCCATCTCCCCTCACTGGTAGATTTCAGGCAGCCCTCCCACTGAGCCATAGCCCTCACCCTTCACTGGGCGATTCTAGCCAGCTGCTTCATCACTGAGTTCTGTCCAGTCCCTCGCTGGGGCATTCTAGGCAGAAGCTATATGATGAAGCTACACACCCAGCTCTGTTTCTACTTCACTGTGACAAGGTCTCACTAAGGTGCCCAGACTGACGGTGAACCTGTGATCCTCCTCCCTCAGCCTCCTGAGTAGAGGCCTGAACCACCAGGCTTGGCTTTCTTGCATTTCTTTTAAATGCTCATTTTCAAGAGTCCCACCAGGGCCAAGCGCACTAATCTGGTCCTGGCCAATGGAACTTTGTAGAAGGCTGAAAATATCCTCTAGCTATGCTGTCTAATATGGCGGCTACTGGTCCCCTGTGATGGCTGAGTGCTTGAAATGTGGCCAACGTGACTGAGAACCGAATTGCAAATTTCACTTAACGTTACCCAGCCACACATGGCCCACAGCTGCCAGCTGGACGAGCACCACTGACTCTCTCTCCTCTCTATCCTCTCCATGTGCATAAACGACAAACAACAACCTCCAAGCAAATGGTGTCATATGTAGGAGGGTCACTGGAGCCAAGTGGAGGTGGCGTTGGATGGGCGAGGGAGGCCTGCAGCCTCCTCCGGACACTGCAGGTGGCCTGGATGTCAATGAGGAGACAGTCTTCAAGTAACTCCTCGGCTGTCTGAGGCACTGAGAGGGGCTCCCTTCTCTACACTCAAATTTTAACTCTCTTGATTCTGTGGAAATCTTGTGTGTGTGAGACCACTTTTTGCTCTGAGAATTCATGTGTGTAGGAGCTATGTTATATCTGGAGACCAGCTTTTCATAGCACCCCTCCCATTCTCTGGCGTTTATCCTTCTGTCCACAGTTGACGGCTGCCAAGCGAGGGAGAGTCATTTCGTTTGATGGAGGAGGTAACCATGGTAGGTTACCTGTGCCCCAGCAGGTGCTTTTACACACACATGTGTATACAGGCAGCACTAACTGGACTAAGTTGTGAAGGTCACTCTTGGCTGTCAACTCAACTACATCTAGAATTAACTACAAACCCAAAAGGGAAGGGCACGCCCGTGAGGGGTAACTGCTCAGTTTGAAATGGGAAAATCTGCTTCTAATCTGGATCTTTGAGGCAGGAAGACATGCCTTTAACACAGATATTTAATCCAGATCTAATATGGGCCACACCTTCCACTGAAAGCCTATTTAAGGACATCGAAGAAGGAAGCTTTCGCTTTTTGCCTGCTTGCTCTCACCTTACTGGCAAGTCCACTCCTTCAGCAGCATTGGAGCCAGCTTCTTTGGGATTCTAACAAATACTGAAGACAGCTGAGACCCCACCTCATGGACTGAGCAACTACTGGATTCCTGGACTTTCCACTTATAGCCATGCTAGTTTATCTGGACTGTAACCTGTAACTCCTTCTAATAAATCCCCTTTCTTTCTTTCTTTCTTTCTTTCTTTATTTATTTATTTATTTATTTACTTACTTACTTACTTACTTACTTATTTCCTTCCTTCCTTTCTTTCCTTCCTTCCTTCCTTCCTCTGTCTTTCCTTCCTTCTTTCCTTCCTTCCTTTCTTTTTTTCCAAGACAGGGTTTCTCTATCTTAGCAACCCTGATTGTCCGGTCCTGGAACTCACTATTCAGACCAGGCTGGCCTGAAACTCACAGAGATCCACCTGCCTCTGCCTCCTGAGTGCTGGGATTAAAGGCATGTGCCACACAGCAAATCCCCTTGAGAGAGAGAGACTCATTCTTTAAGTTCCGATACTCTAGAGAATCATGACTAATAAATACACCAGTATATTATGCCTTTAAAACAGCATGAAATTAGCAGGAAGATGGAGAATATGATGGGAGAAGGGAAAGTTAGATGGAAGGAGTGGGGGGTGATATGATGATACATTCTGTACATTATACATTTTTTTAATTTAAAAATTATATAACTAAAAAAGTTAGTCATCTGTAAAGCTGGGAGATGGCCTTGTGAGAAAGTTGCTTGCTGCACATATGTGAGGACCTACTTTGAACCCCAATACCCACATGAGAAGCTTGGTATGACTGTCTGCATCTGTAAGGCTGACCAAAAGACATAGCTCCAATCTCTGGAACTCACTGGCCAGCCTAGCTGAATGGATACACTTCAGGTTCAATGAGAGACCCTGTCTCCCCAAAACAAAACAGGGGAGGGAGAGGGAGAGACAGCTCAGTGGTTAAAGCACCTGCTGTGCAAATGTAAGGACCTGAGTTCGGATCCCCGGCACCCACATCATTTACAGTAGTGTGCACCTGTGGTCTTAGCTTTCCTATAGTGGGGTGGTAGGCAGAGACAAGAAAGTCACAAGATCACACCCAGTTAACATGGTGTGCATAGCAAAGAGCAAGAGTGCCAACACCCTAAGCTGTCATCTGTACTCCTTAAACTCTCCGGCACTCATGCACATGAACACACAAATGCACACTGTACTGTTGGAAGTGTGGGGTGTCAGAGCCAACAAAGAGCACAAACAGTCGTTGGGATCTGACAAGACAGATTTTACTTCCGCAAAAGTAAAGGAGGAGCAAGCACTGAAGTGGCCAGTCAGCTGGCCAGTCCCCTTGTCTAAAACAAGGGGTGCCTGACCCTCGTCTTCACTGCCTCAGTTGGTCAGGAACAATGCCGAGGGAGGGTAGGAAGTCAGAGGAGTGATGGGAGAGTTGGCAAGTCCATAGTTGTTTTCCTCTGTGAGATTGACACCTGGAACCTTGATCTTAGGCACAATCTAAACAGTTACTTCTTTGAAATAGAGACCATGTAGTCTGAGAGAAACAACATATTTCTCATAATACATACACACACAAAAGTGGAGGAAGAGTGAAGAAAACACTCAAAGTTGGACTCTTGGCAGGACATAACACACACACACACACACACACACAAAGTCATCCCAAAAGTGAGCCAAACTAAAACAGGGTTCCGATGCATTAAAATCTGGGGTTCCTGAACCCAATATCCAGGCTCTTTTGAGTCAGGTGGGAACATGCTTTCCTTGGTCCAGTAGCACTCGAGACAGCCATGGCTGGCTCAGACTTGCCTGCACGATAGCATCCTTGCTGCTCTGAAACCAGATTGGAATTTACATACAGAGTGGAGCTGCTCAACAAAGAGGACAGCCAAGGGCCGCATCAATAATAAATGAGCAGCCGCAGTCTGCTCAGTGAGCCTTCTCGTCCTCCGAAGCAGACACAGTGTCCAAAAATCCTCGGACCCAGAGAGACAAGCAAGCCTTCCTCCCTCATCCAGGCCTGACAGGGACCCACCAGGGCAGGCTTTGTACATAGCACAAACTCTGCCTTCCAGGGTTAGTCTGCAAAACGGCTTCCTCTCTCTTCCCCATTGGCTCCCTCTGGCTCCAGATGTGGGATTGAGATAATAAAGCCCCATGACTGGCTTCTCACACCCTACCCATGATGGCCACGGGCTACGCTGGAACCGTTAGACTCCCCAGCAAGAAGGACAAAGAAAGAAGTAGGGAATGGAACAGGGGGACTCAAGATGAGAGATGAAACAGCAGAGACTACCACAGCCTACAAGCCCCCAGTGGGGCCCAGGGATCCCAGTGGTCCGTGAACTGTGCTAGGGACACTGGTAGGAGGCTGTATACAAATGTCATCCTTTGTTGGCAGGCCTTCAGTCTGGAGGTTGCATCGTGTTGTGACTTTTCATGGGGAGATGTGAACCAATGTCTTCTTCAGATTGGGCACCCCAGATGGTGTCTACCCAAGTCTAGCTTAGTAATACATTGCAGTTTACTTCCAGAAGCATAGATGATCTAGTTTTGTTTCATTGCAGTGACAAAACACCACAACCAAAACAACTTAGGGGAGGAAAGGGTTTATTTGGCTTACACCTCCAGGTCATAGTCCATCGCTGAGGGAGCTCTGTGCATGATATGAGTGTAAAGACCATGGGAGGACACAGAAAGAAGGTTGGCTGTCATCTGAGTGTGATGACGCAGGAATCTGGAGACAGCATAGCATTATCTCTGACCAAAAAGCTCACTCATAGCCAAGGAAATACAACAGAAATCATGGAGGAGCGCTGCTTGCAGGCTCGCTCACAGGCTCAAGCTCAGCTAACTTTCTTATACGGTCCAGGGCTACCTGCCCAGGGAATGGTGCCACCCACAGTGTGCTGGGACCACCTATATCAACCAGCAATTAGAATATTCCCCCACAGGCATGCTCACAGCCAACCTGATCTAAGCAGTGCCTCAACTGAGACTCCTTTCTCAGGGGACTGAAAGATGTGTCAAGGTGACAGTGAACGCTAACTAAGACAACAGGTGATAGATTACTCGCAGGATCATGAAAGACTCAAAGACAGCTGCACCACCAAGAATCCCATTCCAGTTGAGGTGACGGTTCATGAAAGCTCCTTGCACAACTTGCAGGAAGAGTCTCCTTTCCCCAGATGTTGCCACTGCTGTTCGACAATGGAAGAGCTTTGTAAATCTTTTAAGTTTCAGGTACTTCCTGAGATCTGTAAGTTGTGTTTATTTCCTGGGTTCTTAACAGATTATTTCAATCCACAGGAAATAGTAATACAACTGTTCAGTATTATCTTCAAGCAGACTGGAGATAAGGGCTCAGGGGACAGAAATCATTTCCTGGGAGGTGCCCCCATGGAACATGTTGGGAAGATGGAGAAATAAAATAAAACCAAGCACCAACGTTCACGTCTCTCTGCTTCCTGGCTGTGGTTGTAATGTGACCAGTGGCCTTACGCTCCTGCTGCCAAGCGTTCATCACCCTAAAGGACCCTCATACTGTGAGCCAAAATAGAATCTTTGTTTTTCCTTAAGTTACTTTTGTCAGATATTTTATTAAAGCAACAGAAACATAACTAACAGTCACTGACTCTGACACAGGATCTCAAAACCCTTTGCTATTTATTTCCTGAGCAATGACTATGGAAGAGCATCTGACATACCCATCCTGTCTCTCAAAGCTTCCAGGGCTTTGGATGGTCTTGTTCTAATGCAGCGGTCATCAACCTGTGTGATATTGTATCAGATATCCTGCATACCAGATACTTACATCGCTATTCATAACAGCAGCAAAATCACAGTTATGAAATAGCTACAAAAAGTATTTCATGGTTGGGGGTCACCACAACATGAGGAACTGTATGAAAGGGCTGCAGTGTTAGGGAAGCTGAGAAGTGCTGTTCTAATGAGACCATTGTTGAAAGTGAGAGGGGCTGGAGATCCAAGCACAGGAGACAGAGGGCTGTGACAATAAAGTGCCAGTTCCCAAACTGAAGGCTCTGGAGAGTTTCCGGGTGCTGAGAGGCATATATTTCCCCCGCTGGAGGAGGTGCCGCCAAGCCCATGGAAATGGAGCTCCTTTCCTGGAGCACTCCAGACCTCCCCCTAGACAGCCTTTCATCTGTCAGTACACCTGTGTCCTCTAACACCCTGCATGGCAAACAAGCACATTCTGAAATTTTGTGAGCTGCTAAGAGAGTAGAGGGGGGTTCATGAGCAGCTAGTCAGAAACACATGTGTGGCAGTCTGGTGCTTAGAAGTGGCAACTGAAGTTGGGGGCTGGGAGGCAGCCTCGTGAGACCAAGCCCTCAGACTGTGGGAGATGACACTGTGTCCAAGTGCACAGTGCAGGAGCTGCCTTGAATTAGAAGACAGCATGCTGGGGACAAAAGGAGAAGCTGCTGGATGAGGACAGAGGCTCGTGCCTCCTGCTCACAGAATTATGTTGAGCAACTATGGTGAAAGAAAATGAAATGTTTATGTGGTATGTGTGTGTGTCTGTCTGTCTGTCTGTGTGTCTGTGTGTGTATCTGTTTGTGTTTATGTGTGGGTGTCTATATGTCTGTAACTCTGTCTGTGTGTCTGTGTGCAGGTGCACAGCGAAATGCCATCTTCAGGGCATGATGGGGCATTGCATTCATAAGCTCACAGAAACTTTTAACAAGGTTTACAGTAAGGCATGGATTCCCTCCTTTGAACAAGCTCTTCTTTTTACATGGGTTCCAGAGATCAAAGCAGGTCTTTGTGCTTCTAAGGCAAGCACTTGACTGACTGAGTCATCTCTCCAACTCCAGAATGTTTGTTTTTATGATACATAAATCACCAGCTACCTCCTTGATCAGCCTGTCATAACAGGACAATAGTTCCTGTACCCTGAGCCTCCCCAAGGCCATGTACCAGATACCCAGAAATCAATTCTATATCCCAGAGCCCACCAGCAGTACTCAAACTGGCCAGTCTAAACTCTCTACCCTGCTTCACATTGGCTTTGGAAAAAAAAAAAAAAGAACTTATGAAGGCTTTGAAACAAAGAGAAATATTAAATAAACTCCTGCCCTTAGTTCAGGAACACACCCTATAGATTTTATCTCTGCTAACTTTAAAAGCTTTTTAAATTGTTTTGTATGTATGTATGTATATGTGTGTGTCCACATGAATGTAGATGCCCTCAGAGGCTAGACAAGGGTTTCAGAACCCTGAAGAAAGTTATGGGCCGCGTGTGATATCTGGCATGGGAACCAAACTCAGCTCCTCCACAAGAGACACAAAACCCCTAACCACTGGGCCATCTCTCCAGTTGTACTTTCAGGTGCTCTGGGGAGAGCACAGATCACACCTTTGCCTTTAGGGTCAGGAGGATGACAGGCAGATAGATACACCAATAGCCCTCACATCTGCTGCTCCTTCTTCTTAGTTAACCCCTAATCTCTAAGCATCATCCTCTGCCCCTGGCCCATGGAGATCCCTGCACTCCAGCCTCCACGGAGCAGTGTTGAGATTCAGGTCTCCCATCTCCTCATTTTGGTAATCTGCAAAGCCGTTCGCATCAAGCTGGTTCAGCAGCGGTGTGAGTCCCTGCTTCTCCTTCCTCCCAGCTGCCTCCTGAGCCCAGGGTGGCACTTCCTAGGTGTGGTTGTGCCTGGGGTGCCCTGCATCTTGTTTCCAGGGCAACTGTGACTAATATTAAACTTAAAAAAAATGTTGAGACAGTCTCAAATAATTCAGGGTAGCCTCTCACTATGTAGTTGAAGATGGCCTTGAACTCCTGATCTTCCTGTCTCTCCCTTCTAAGTACTGGGATTACATGAGTGTGCCATGACTTCTGGGTTTTGTGGTGCTAACAATTGAACCCAGGAGTTTGTGCATTCTAGGCAAGCACACTACCAACTGAGCTACATCCCAGTATAGCATTAGGTTGTTTTTTTTTTCAACATTGCTCTCCTGGTGCCAGACTCAGACACCATTTATAAATGAAGACCTGAGTAGCAATCATAAACCAAGACAAAGTTGCGGGTCACAGAAGCTTAGAAGGTAAAGGAGCCAGGCCAGAGGTGATGTTGGCATGCACTGGATGTCACCAGACACCAAGTAAGGTGACCAGCAGTAGCTGGACTAAGCAACCCGAAGTTCAGTGGTGGATTTTTGATCAGCATTTTGTCCAAGACAACTGGTAGCTTGGAAGAAAGTTCATTCATGGGCAACCCATTCAGAAACTGCCACAAAGTAGGATCCCACCAGAGGGGCCAGGCTGGCACAAGAAGGGAGGTCAAGGGTGGCTGCTTAAAGAAGAAGCTCATGTGTCTGTTGCAGGTGGGCAGGAAAGGCCCAGGGGGGAAGGAGGAGCTCCATAATGCCCCTTCATGCACCTTCTCATGCAGCCCATGCTGCTGCTTCCCGGAAGACAATGAATAAATGATTAAAGGTCAGCATCGATCCACAGACCTGAGGCTTGTTTTATTTCTGATTTATATCTTTCTGAGGGTTACCCTGAATAGCTACTGAAGAAGCAACCCCTGTATCCTAACAAAAATAGCAGGCTCTCCGGTGCATGTGAGACGCTTTCTGGCCAGATTGTGGCATTCTTTTCCAGCCATTAGCTCCTCTGTCCCTAGCAATAGGCATCACACTCGCGCGCCACAGGCTCTCCTCCTGCGTGTGACAACACATTGTCCCTGCAGTCACACTCATTCTGACTGTCAGGACGGTGCAGGGGCAGGGCTAGGAAGGTGACTCAGGGGTTAATAGGGTGTGCGGTATAAACATTCGGGCATGAGTTCAAATTCCCAGCACCTACATAAAAGCCAGGCACGGCCCCAACTCTTGTAACCCCAATATTGAGGACTGAGTCAAGTGTATCCCAGGAATCGCTGGCAGACCCATCTACCCAGTGAGCATCAACAGTGAGAGGCCCTGTCTCAAGGAAGTGTGTCAGAGAGCTCTAGGAAGAGACATTAGTGTCTTTCTCTGGCTTTTGCATATGTACCCATACGTGCCCATGGAGACAGACAGACACACACACACACACACACACACACACACACGAACTTGCAGGGAGAGGGATGGAAAAGAATATGGCCTATCTGTCAAAAGCCATCTTTGTCTTGCAGAAACCTGGATGCTCTTTTAGGCAAGCCAAGTCTTCAGAAAAAGTATCCTTTCTGAGACGGTTCTTCTTCAAAAGCCAGAGTCATGAGATGCTTTCCTCAGGTACTTACAAGGCCGTAAATTCTCCACTCTCCTCTCCGCACTCAGCGAGTTACAGCAGTTTCCTCGTCACTCACTATTCGTCATTATTACGGGTGGCACATTCAGCCGTCTAATTCATTGTCTTCAAGCGCTGACTTCAACCCCTCTTTAAATGCCCACCCAGCTGGAATTTCTTCTGACAAACTCCAGGTCCCATTTTGGAATAATCTTTCCCCAAACAGGCATGATCCGTTTAGGACTTTATTAGAGTTCTCAGAGAAAGGCCCTTCAGAAGCAATCAAGAGCTCCGTGTATCACCCACCCATCATTTAGCGCGCAGTGAAGACAAATGAACGTTAAGTAAAGCTGCCTGTTCTTCCTGCAGTGGAGAAAATTCAAAGGCACCATCCCTGCAAGCCTCTCCCATCTCAGAAGGCTCCAGATGCCTCTTCTGGGTTGAAAGTTACCCCTGCTAACCACTGAATCTTAAGGTCGAGTGTGGATACGATGATGGGGGAGCCAAAGCCTTGAGTTTCCATGTCAGCTCGGGTGGAGGGGTTCTCAGACCCTGTGCAAGCCTCCGTTCCTTCTGAGGCCCCCACTTCCAGGAGGCTCGGCCCCCTCCTGTGGATGTGCCTAGACCATGCTCTGAGACACCCCTGCTATGACCCCCAGCTTCCATCCGAACTGTCTGCTCTAATGATCACTAAAGACACACATACATACCTGGGAGGTTGAGGCAGGAGGATCATTGTGAATTCAATGGGTTACATAGTGTCAGAGGTACACTTGGCGTGGGGGGGGGGCGGTGGAAAGGAGAGAGGGGAAAGGTGGAGGAAAGGGAGAGGTGGGGGAGAGAGAAGAGGAGGAAGGGGCGTGAAGGAGAGGGGAGGGGAAAGGTGTCACAAGGCAACAACAATTTGATTCTCTCTTCTGCCCAGGGAACTGCTAACAGTTCTCAAATCTAGAAGCGTCTTTACATTTCCTTAAACTCCTTTTCTTTTTCTTTTGATGTTTTAATCACAACTCCTTCCTTCCTCCATTCCTATTCTTCTTTCCTTCCTCATCATCCTCTCTCTCTCTCTCTCTCTCTCTCTCTCTCTCTCTCTCTCTCTCTCTCTCTCTCTCTCTCTCTCTCTCTCTCTCTCTCTCTCTCACCAAGGTCTCATTATGTAATCCTGGCTGGGATGGAATTCCCTTGCTACCATCTTGCGTGTGTGTGTGTGTGTGTGTGTGTGTGTGTGTGTGTGAGAGAGAGAGAGAGAGAGAGAGAGAGAGAGAGAGAGAGTTGGTGTGCACACCACAGAACGTGTGTGAGGTCAGAGGACAACTTTGTGGAGTCCATTCTCTCCCTCTGCCTTTATGTGGGTTACAAGCTTCGGTGGCAGGCTTGAGGGGTGGGTGAGTGCCTTTACTAACAGAGCACCCTCTTTTCCTTTTTCATCTTTTCTTTCTTGCCTTCCCTCCCTACTTCTCTCTCTTCCTCTCCCTCTCCCTCCCTTGGCCCACTAAGGACTGAACCTAGGACCTCATAAATGCTAGGTAAGAGCTTTGCTGCCAAACAGCCCTGTCTCTCCTTTTACTTTTTGTCTTGAGACCCAGGCTGGTCCTGACATCAGTCTGTAGTCCAGGCAGGCCTCTAGCTTGCAAACCTCGTACTTTAGTCTGTGGAGGAGCTAAGATTACAGGCCTTCGCCACTAGGCCTGTCATGTCTGCCGTCCTCCTCTTCTTCCTGTGCTTAATGGAAAACAGGGATTTGTGCATTCTGGGCAAACCTTCTCTACCGCTTAGTCCCACCCGTCCCCATTTTCTCCAGTTTCTTTCTGGATTAAAAAGAGAAAAATACACACACTGACTTTGCAGTCCGATCACGTGAATCCATCCACAATGCATACAGATATGCAACGTGGAACTTTACTCCTCTATAAATAAGGCCTGTAAATACCTTCCTCCAAAGTCCTCATTCCATTTGTAGCTCGAAATAAGAGGAGAAGGAGGCAAGATTCAGTCTAATGCTGTAAGTACAATCTCATCCAGTGGCCTAACGGACCTGTAGAACGTGCTTCTTCTCAGCCCCCTGTCCTCAGCTTAACTCCCAGCACTTTTTATTTGCAGATCTCCTTATTTGTCGCCACTGAACAAGTTACAATGTTTCTGACAGACTCATTTTTCCCATTTGTAATACTAAGATAAGAGCCCCTGAGGTCCTCAGGATGGTAGCCCAACACAAGGCATCTACCATAGAGACTGAACCTTTCCAACAAGGCAGGGCCAGATAAACACCATGTTAAAGTCAATCAGCCCTAAAACTATTACATCCCAAAGGACTCCTTCAAGGAAGAATCTGAGTCCCTCCATTCGAATCTAAGCATCATCTATCCAATGAAGTGGGTGCTTCTAGATGCCCTGGAAACCTCCTCACGACAATCTACTCTTCCCAACTCACCTGCCAGGCAGCAGAGCCAGAGCCTGATGAAATATGAAGTGAGTCTGCCTTTATAGCCGGGCATTCATCTTCAGAGTTCTTGGCATATGAGTCCCTCCAAGTTATTTTATTATTTCCAAGAAACTGTAACTGAGCCTTTTTATGTACCGTCTGCTGTCGAAAGAGTGATCACACATAAAGCATGTCAAGCCAAGAGGAGAGCAGCATCCGTCATCCTGTTCACTGTTTCCCGGAGACAGATGCTCTCTGACCTGATTTGCTGATCATCTCTTTTATATCAAACATATTTATTTGTCAGGGTCTCGTGTAGCCCAGGCTGGCCTTGAACTCATATGTAGCTAAGGATGACCTTGAACTTTTCTTTTTATTTACTTCTGTGTGTGTGATTTCATGTGCACACATGTGCCACGTTGAATGTGGGAGTGTAGAGGCCAATTTGCAGGGATCAGTCTCTCCTTCTACCATGTGCGTCCCAGAGATGACCTGCATTCATCAGGGGATTGTGGGATCCCTGAGTTCTCTTCCCTTTGTACGTCTTCTCTGCTTTGTGGCTCATGAGGTAAGCAATTTGGGGCCACCAGGTCTTCCTACCTCAGTTGCTGCCTCATTTGGCACCCAAAGCAATGAGGCCATTTGATTTGTGCTGAAACGAAAATCTGATAAGCCAATTATAGAACCTCAAAAACCATCAGCCAAGGACTAAGGGTATAACTCAGTTGGTACAGCCCCAAATTCCATCCCTAGTACCTCATTAAGCTGATATGTGCTTATTTATAATCCCAACATTCAGGCAGGAGGATCAAAGTTCAAAATTATCCCTGGTTACATAAAGAGTTCTAGGCCAACCTCAACTACGAGAGATCCTGTCCTCCCCTGACCACTCCCTAAAAGCACAAAACACTTTTTTACTTTATAACTTAATTGCCTCAGGTATTTTGTTATAATTCCGAGAAGATGATTAACACATCTTTCCTACAGCTCTAGACCACGATCCCAATTCTTACAGGGTATCAAGGTATCCTTGTTCTGTTGATAGAGTTCCAGCTCACCTCTCTGAGCCTCAGTTTCTCAATCGTTAACAAGGCAAAGAGGGGAGAAAAAAACTGCTAGATGTTTTCTGTTTTCATTCCAAAAGGATCAAATAGGTGGTGGAGACGAACGTTCTCTGTTAATCTCCCTGAGATAGCCATCCTTATTCCTTCTCCTTCGTACCTGTGAGTTCCAAACATTGCTCCCTCCAGTCCACAGACCCTGAGGTTTGCAGATAAACACTGAATGTTTGTCAGCTCAGGTCCCCAAAGAATCGCTCCTTCATTGAAAGATTCAGTGCTATAGCCTTGCAGAAAACATTTATGGAATCAGTAGGCACCAGCCTCCTGCAAGCCATCTCCTACTCCCAAAGGTTTTAAAAATGATTTGGGAGAAGGAGGAAAAGATGACAGTCTAAACTAGGAACAAAGATAGAGGGTAGGCGAGATGGTTCAGCCGGCAAAGGTGCTTGCTTGTCATACCTGACGACCTGAACTGGATCCCCTGAACCAACATGGTAGAAGGAGAGAAATGACTCCTGCAGGTTGCCCTCTGACCTCTCCACACACATACAAACAAACAAATAAATAAATACAATAAAAAGACAAACACATTAAGGATATTAAAGAACTTAAAAGAAAATTTAAAAATTTTAAAAACTACCTCTGGAAAAGGCAAAATGACCTGGGAAGTAGATAGACCATGACCCTAGTCAAAAAGAGTGAGAGGCAGGGCCAAGCAGGCAGGGTCTCTTGTAGGGCTAGGTGCAGCCTTGCAAGAGAGGTACACAGAAGGGCCTGGGCCTGCTGTACAGGGACCAGGACAGAAGGAAGGCCTCAGGCAGGATGGGACCACTGGGCATGGAGGATGTATGGGAGGACTCCTGGCAAGGCAGAGGGGCAGGTAGTCAGACAGGTGGAAGGCTGGGAGGATTTTAGGTTCTGCGGGTGGGGATGGGGACCAGAGGACTCCAGAGCCAAGTGTTATCCTCTCTTAGGTGGGCCTAGGTGGGCACCAAGGATAAGGATGCTCTGGTCTCTTAAACAGGAGAGCCCTGTGAGGAAGAAAGAGTTTGATCCCCAGAATTGACATGGTGGAAGGGGACAACAGGCACTGCAAGTTGTCCTTTGACCTCTGCATGTGAGCGTATGTGGGCATGTGCACATACACAAAAATAAATTGCTTTTTGTTTTTTGTTGTTGTTGTTGTTGTTTTGTTTTGTTTTGTTTAGGGAAGGGGGTGGTTATTTTGACTAACACCTCACTAGTGCCTTCCGTCACGGCATTCCACCATGGTGGCAGGAGGCAGCTGGTCACGTGGTGTGCACAGTCAGGAAGCAGAGAGATAAGCGCTGGAGTTCGGCTCACTTTCTCTTTTTCATTTACAGGACCCACAACATGGCACCATGCTACCCACATCCAGGATGGGTGGCCCCTGCTCTGTTAGGCTTTCTGGAAGCACTCTCATATAGACACACCCGAAGGTGAGTTTCCAACAGTGATTCTGAATCTAGCTAAGTCAACAGTGAAAATCAACCGTCAACTTTTCCCAAGAACGGGAGGAGCTAGGAGCCCTTCCCAGGGGATGCAGCCAGGACCCCTGCCTCAATGTCCTGGTAATGTAAGGGGATTTTTTTTCTGTATTTGGAGAAGGGAGCCATTACAGTAAGATCTCAGAGTCTTCACAAGGCAGCAGTCCTGCACTTTTTTGCTTTAGTTGTCAATTTATGGTGTTGGAGGAATGGCTCATAATACTTTTGTAGAGGATTTGGGGTTTGTTCCCAGCATCCATGTGCACCAACTCACAACTATCTGTACCTCCAGCTCCAGGAGACCTGGCCCCCTCTTCTGAGCTGCGTGGACATCTGACTCCATACCTGTACAAACCCACACAGAGACACTCAAAATAGAAAGGATCTAAATTGGTCGTGTGGATTTATATTTTATTGCCTGTGATCACTAAAGCGAGAACATGTGTCCCGGGGTCCACGGGAATGTGGGTTTTGTTATTACTTGGGAAAGGGGGATGGGAGATGGCTAGATGGGAGAGAGTGCTTGCTGCACAAGCACCCAAACTCAGATGTCAGCCTCCACATATGAAGTCACATATGGTTGTACACATACCTGTGATCCCAGTGGTCCAGAGACAGGAGGGCTGACAGGGCTTGCTGGCTGTGAGCCTAGCTGCAGGGTCAGAGAGAGACCTTTGCCCAAGAGAATAAAGTGAAGCATGAGCAGGATGTCTGATGTCCTCCTCTGATTTGTGTGAACATGCATGGGTGTGAACACCCACACATGTATGTAAACATACACCAGAGCAGGGGGGGGGTGGCAGGGAGAGAAAGAAAGGGGGAGGGAGGGAAAGGGAGAAAATGGAAAAGGAGGGATAGGGAGAAGGGAGAGGATGGGAGGGAAAAGAAGAGGGAGAAGGATATGGAGGGAGAGGATGGGAGGGAAAAGGAGAAGGAGAGAGAGGGAGGGAGAGTGCAGGAGAGGGGGAGATTAATACATTTGCTTGAGAGGGGGCTGAAAAGGGAAGGGATGTTGAAAACGGGGGTAAACCCAAACCCCACTCTGCCGTTACTGGATAATTTCCCAAAGACAATACATCACAGGGGTGCTTGCCCATCAGTTTATTGTGGCACTGTTCACAATAGCTAAGTCATATAACTGACTTGGTTGTCCATCAACAGAGGAATAAAGAGAATATGGTGTACACCCAACGGAACGTTTTCAGCTATCAAGAAAACTTAAATTATGTCACTACTGGGAAAATGGATACAACTGAAGACCATTATACTGAGGCGGTAACATGAAGACAAATATGTGTTTTCCCTGGTTTGCGGCCAGATGTGGTGGTGTACATCTGCAATCCCAGAGCTCCAAAAATGAACTGGGAGGTGGAGATGGGAGAATAACCTAGAAGCTCACAGCCCACCTCGTCCTGAGTACAGAACACAGCGGCAGGAACAAGAGAGGCCCCGAGTTACAAGGTGGACCGCAACGGACTCCTGAAAACTGTCCTGTGACCTTTATCCACATGCTGTGGTACACATGTGTACGCACATACTACAAGGGAAAGAACCCAAACATCTGAGCTACTATGGCCATCTGAGTAAGACATGGAGTTCAAGAACAAGGAAGGGAGGAAGAGAGGAAAGGATAGAGGGGGGAGGATATTGGCATATTTAGACAGGCTTACCAACAATGCTATACAACATTCACAGGGATGTGTGAGGACACACACCTAGGCTTCTGGAATTCTCTGCACTCAGACTCCATGCTCTCTGCCCAGAGCAGGACAGCCACTCCCCTACCTGGCACTTGGGATTTCATGCCTGCCTGGGTCTGACCCTCCCCCAATAGGCTTAGAAATCTAATTTTCCCTTCATTCGGGTGCTATTTACTGAGCGGTGGCTCCTTACCAGATGTTGATTTTCTGGGCACAGCAAAATGGTTCCATCTCTCTCAGAGATGACCTGGCATGAACCAAGTTCAAAGAAGCCGACGAATAGAAGCCACGGTGCCAATTTAATAAGTTACTCTGAGAGACAGAGCTACTAGGTGTGGGAGGTAACAGACTGGTGCTCTCTCTCCCTTAGGCAGGCTCTCAGGATCGTCAAGTGGCCATCAGCTGGCCACTCTGTCAGACAGACTATCTTGAAAACTAACTCTGCTTTCTTCTCTTCAAAAAAAAAAAAAAAAAAGTACTGTGTGCATGCTTGTGTGGGGGTGGGGGGTGGGGTGTGTGTGTGTGTGTAGAGGTGTGTGTATGTGAGCAGGTACACGTGCACACCTGTGCAGACACGAGGAGACAGTCTTGGTTGTTACTTCCCAGGAGTCATCTGCCGTGTTTTTAAAGGCAGGGTCTGTTGTTGACCTGGAGCTAAGCACCTTGGCTAGGCTTGCTGACCTTAAGCCGCAGGGATCCTCCTGGCTTTGTCTCCCAGGCCTGCTGCTCTTGCAGAGGAGCAGAGTTTAGACTCTATGTTGAGCGGCTAAAAAACCACCTGTATCTCCAGATTGAGGAAATCTAATACCTTTTCTGGCCACCGTGGGCACCTGCACTCATGTGCACATACCCACACAGAGACAATAGTCAAAAATAAAGCAAATCTTACAAAATAAACAGTACAGAAGCCTTGTGTTTGGGGGATCCAGCCCTGGAACAGGTTGACATAATGGTTGGAGACACAGATAGGACTTTCAATTTGTAGGTTATATTTGCTACTTTTCCAAAACTGTGAAGGACTGCTTAACAGAACACCCTAAGGGAAGCTGAATCTGCTCAAACAGTTTGCGGGGCTATGGTCTATCATGGTGGGACTATCATTTTCTCTTTCTGTTGCTGTGACGACAAAACAGCTTAAGAGGGAGCTGTAGGGATGGCGCGGTGGCTAAGCACTTGCTGCTCTTCCAGAGGCCCTGAGTTCAATTCCTAGCACCCACATCTGGTGTCACACAGCCACCTGAAATTCTAGCTTCAGGGACATTCCTCATCTCGGGTCTCTGAGGACACTGCATATACCTACCAACATAGACACACACAGAGACCCTTTCTTTGAGGCCAGTCTCAACTACAAAGTAAGTTGCAGGACAATTCAGGGCTATGTAGAGAGATCTTGTCTCAAGACAAAAAAAATAAAATTAACTCTTTGAAGAAAAAAAAACATTTAAGAAAGAAAGGATTTATTTTGGCTTACAATTCCAGAGGGATAGAATCCAATACACTGGAGAAGATATGGTAGCAGGCAGGAAAGGGATGACAGCAGAAACAGGAAGCTGGTTGATCACATTGCAGCCACACTCAGGAATCAGAGAAGGAACAGGAAGTGGAGCCAGCCTATAAAACCTCAAAGCCTGTACCTACTGACGTATTTATTTCCCCCACCTAATACCCCCATGACCTTCCTAAACATCCCCACCAGCTGGGAACCAAGAATTCAAACACATCAGCCTACGAAGGATAATTCAGATTCAAGCCACAACAGTAGGCATGGTGGAGGGCTGCACCAGCTGCAGTACCAAGAGGTTTTTGCAACATTGGCTCATGTCTCAATAGACCAGGAAGCAGAGAAAACAAAATGAAAAGAGACAGCCCACAATCCTCAAAGCCTGTCCCACACCCCCATTTGTCAGCTAAATTGAATGTCCTACTGGTTTTACAGCCTCCAAAACCAGCACCTCCAGCTGAAGACTGAATTCCAAACACATGAGCCTGAAGGAACATTTCAATTTCAAATCATAGTAACTCTTCCACATTTAAAAACAAAAAATCCTGATTTTGGAGAGCAGTGATATAGCTCAATGGAAGTCTCAGTTACTTTCCTATTGCTGAGATGAAACAGCATGACCAAGGTAACTTATAAAAGAACCAGTTTAATTTCACTTATGGTTTCAGAGGATTCGAGTCCATGATGGCAGAGTGAAAGATCAACAAAGAGCTAACATCTTGATCCACACTGGGGACCAAGTATTCAAATATGTATGAGTTTTGAGAGCCTCTCTCTTTCAAACCACCACCATGGGTAAGGGTTCTTGCAACCAAGCCTAACGACCTGAGTCCAAGCCCTAGGACTCACAGGGTGGAAGAAAAGAATTGACTCCCACAAGTTGTCCTCTGACTTCCATATACTGTGGCTGATACATTCATGGGCATGAACATGCTCACACACATGCATGCATACATGATAGATAGATAGATAGATAGATAGATAGATACATACATACATACATACATACATACATACATACATACATACATACATAGATTTTTAAAAAGAAAGAAAATACTGGGAATATAGCTCAGTTATTAGAATGCTGACCTAGCATGCATGTGGCTCCGGGTTCAGTCCCCAGAAACCCATAAAGCCAGCTGTGGAGACACATGCTCTTAATCCTGGCACTCAAATTCTTAGCTACGCAGAGAGTTTGCAGCCAGTCTTGTATACAAGGACAGGTGGGGGGTGATAAAGTGCATCTGTGGGATGTGAAGGCCCTTCACTACAGCTAAGGACACCTGCCTGGTTGATATTGTCACGTCTTCCCTTCTTTTCAATAAAGAGAGAGACTTTCATCTTTTAATAACACATCTTCCCAGGGACATTTTTAACATGAAAAAGAAAAGAAAAGAAAAAAGAAGAAGAACTCTCAAAACTTTAAAAAATCACATTAAACGTTGAATCGTGAATTTCTGTACCTCCCCCTCAAGATCAAAATACTGTATTTTTGCAAATGACAGAAATATCAAATGTCTTTCCTCAGTCATCTGTCAGTCTGACTGACACATCTCAGAGAAAGACAGCCGCACTGCTTAATTTTTGCCTTTATGTGTTTTAATGGGCCATGTGCAATGATTTTGATCTGATACGGAAGCTTCCATACAGCCACATGGACATCATTTGTAATTTGGTTGATTGTGGTTGCCCTACATGGGGTGTTTCTTTTTCATCTTGTACTCTATTTTGTGTCCATTCGATCCCTTCCTGGCTCATTCCTGTGTAAATCAGGCTCAAAATCTATCTTCCATTTAGTATAAAATCTGGTGTATCTATGGACAAGTACAGGAGGGCTGGTAGCCAGGGGCCTGTTGCTATGGGAACGGGTGCTAGTTCTCTGGATGCTGTGAACTTCACCTCTAAATATGTTTGATTATGTATTATGTGCGTGCATGTGTGGGGGGGGGGTGTGATATGAAAATGGGTACTTGCAAGTCATAGCACAGATGGAGGTCAGAGGATAACTTTTCTTCATTTTCAAGGATGTATTTATTTTTAAGATTTATTTATTAATTATTTATACAGTATTCTGCCTGAATATGTGCCTGCAGGCCAGAAGAGGGCATCAGACTTCATTATACATGGTTATGAGCCACCATGTGATTGCTGGGATTTGAACTCAGGACCTCAGGAAGAACAGCCAGTGCTCTAAAACTCTGAGCCATCTCTCCAGCCCCCTCAAGGGTTTTTTAATATGTAAATTTGTGTATATGTGTAGGTCCATGTAAATGAGTGTGGGAATCTTGGAAGACCATAAGAGGATGTCAGACTTCCTGGATCTGGAGTTTCGGATGGTTGTGAGCCACCTGAAGTGGGTGCTGGGAACCCAACCTGTGTCCTCTGCAAAGACAGTGTGTGCTCTTAACTGCTGAGGCATCTCCAGGTCCCAGAGAACCACTTCTGGAAGTCCACAAGTTATTTGTTCTCTCCTTCCACCTGGTTGAGGCAGAGTCCCTCTTTGTTATTCCTGCCATGCAAGGCAATTCGCTATCCCTGCATTCCCTCTTACGATTGTGTATGCACACAAGTGAGTCCAGCTCTCATACATGGGTCCTAGAGATTGAACTCAGATTGTCAAGCTTGCAGAGCTAATGCTTTAATCCCCTGAGCCATCCTGCTGGCCCAAGCTTCACCTCTAGTCACTGACCTCTGACACCCCTCACTTACAAGATCCAGACCTTTCAACTCACAGCACACAACACCTCTCCTCCCCTTTGCAGAAGCCACCACCCCTATGAGCAGCAATCACAGAACTAATGCATGATTCATAGGCTGCTCTTGGCCTGGGAGTGGGCACTGGGGGAGGGGATCAGGAGGCCCAGGGAAGCACTTCGGTTCAGGGAACATTCATTCACTGATGCACATCTGGGCTGCCTGGAAGTGCATTAAGGAGGATGAAATGTGCTGCTCCTTTTAAAATAGCTTTTGAATGTGCAAAGTGCCCAGGGAGGGTGGGGAATAGAGGGAATCTGATGAGGCTCTGGGATGGGAGAGGGCTTCATTCCAGCTTTGTCCTTGAAGTGAATCACAAAGTGCAGTGTGCACCGAAGTGGCCTTCCTGGGCATTCTGGGGAGGAGATAAGCCCATCTCAGTAATAGTAGGGCCACTAAGCATGAAAAACTCCAGGGTTTCACTCTGTCACCAAGCAAGGTGAGGATTCTTTGAGAATCATCACCCTGCCTTGGCAGGGAGATCCCAACTGCCTTCATTCCATAATAGCCAAATGGCTTCATATCCTGTCTCGGCTTCAGCTCTACCATGAACCATCAGAGGATTCTAGGAAAGTCACAAATCCTGGTGACCTAGTTAGCCTTAATTGTGAACTTGACACAGCCTAGAGACATCTGACCAGAAAGCCTAGATCAAATTGGTCTGTGGGCTGTCTTTTGGGGGCCTGTCTTCATCTGTAATTGATGTAGGAGGGCACAGTGGGCAGCATCATTCCCTAAGCACATGGTTCTGGACTGGATAAGAGAGCTAGCTAAGCTTGAGCCTGAGCTAGCCAGCAAGCAGTGTTCTTCCATGGCTTCTCCCTCAAGTCTCTTCCTGACCCCCCTGAGTGATAGATCAAGACCTAGAAAAATAAACCAAATAAACTCTTTCCTCCCCTAGTTGATTTTGGTCCATTTTATAACAGAAATAGAAAAGGAACAATAACACCCAGGTGTCAACAGAAGTGTGTGCTGTTGATTCAAGAACTTCCATATGGTTCCCCACCAACTGTGACTTGCTGGTCTCAGTGCACATCCGGTATTGTGAAGTTTTCAGGGGATCGATTCTCAGGGAGACCAGACTTACAGCAAGTAAATCCTAGGAGCAGTGGGTCAAGAAGGCGGAGATAAGAATTAAGCCCAAGATACAGTGTCAGCTGTTGCACGCAGTAGCACATGGTAGAAATTCTAATACAATCCTGTGCAAAGAGAGGAAAACTCAGGGCTTGTCATGTAGCTGAGCTGGTAGAGTATTGCCGTGCACCTGTACAACCCTGGATTCTGTCTCCAGCACTGTCTGAGTATCCTGTAATCCCAACATAAAGGAGGTGGAGGCAGGAGAATCATAATGAGTTCAAGGCCAGCATGAGTTGCATAAAATCCTGTCCCATCAAAAATATTTCACGATATGGGGGACTAATAGCATGGCTTAGTTGATAAATTACTTGCCACACAGCATAAGGAACACACAGGGCTTTCACATAGGTGCAAGAGGCTGATCCCTTGATCCAATTAGTTGGCCAACCCAGCGGAACTGATGTGGTCCTGCCACCATGAATGATGCCTGTCTTCCCAGCCATGGTGGACTGAAGCCCTCTGAAACTGTGAGTCTAAACAAATCTTTCCCCGTAAGTGGCTCCATCAGATCTGTTGTCACCACAACAAAACAAAAAGTAACTAATACATAGACCTTTCTAAACAGCTTTCCTGTGGGAGCCCACCTTAGTCCCCTGGCTATGAGTGGTACCTGGCCTTCTCTGCCAGTGACCAAGCAGAAGCCTGGAGAACTGGCTACCTCTGAGACCCCAGCTGCTGCCCCCAGCCACACCTTAATCAGCCCTCTGGGCAGCTCAGCCTCTCTGCAGGTGGGAAAGCCAGAGGCAGGCCCTCCACAGGTACAAAGGATGGATCAAAGAGAATCTGCAAGCACCCTGTGAAAGTGTGATTCTATAAGTAGCTACAGCTTTTCATTATTTATGCCTGCCTGTGGAAGAAGCTTCCAGAAGCTGAGCTGAGCTCTTACTGGGCTAGCTGTGCCTAGGGCAAGCCTTGGGAACTCCCTGGGAGTTTGTCCTTTCACATTCTTCTATTTTTCCTACTTAGTTCTTGGTTGAAAAATCTGCATTTCTGAGCTCATCTCCCTCCTATTAGTTCCAGAGTCCTTCCACTTGGTGGAAAAGGCCCTTCTCGAAACCTGGAAGGAAAAAGAAAACACACAAACACACAAGCACACACACACACACACACACACACACACACACCCTTATGGCTTCCCTGGGTAGGCCAAAGCCCAGCCTCAGCCCTGCTGCTGTGTGTACAGGCGTATGTGCATGTACGCCAGCATGCATTCATGGGAAAGCCAGAGAGCAGCTTTGGCTATCATTCCTCAAACAATATCCATCGTGGTGTGTGTCCAAGTGCATGCACGCACACACACAAGCACATATGTGGAGGGCAGAAGTCAACATCAGGAATAGAGGAAGCTCTATTGCCCTCTGCCTTATTTTTTAAATGTATTTTATGAATTCTTTGCGAATTTGACATACGTACGCAATGTACTTTCATTTCAGCCGCCTCCTAGTCCTCCCTTTAACTCTTCCCAGGTCCATTTCATCTCTTCCCTCTCCAACTCCATGACCTCTCTGCCTGTTTTTATAACCCACTGAGTCCAATTAGTGCTGCCCACATTCACATGGCCGTGGGGTCATCTACTGCAGCATGGCCGACCTGCCAGGGCCCACGTCTTTAGAGAAAATGGACTCTCCCCTGCCCAGCAGTCATGGACTGTCAACGGCTCCTCTTCAGCTAGGGGGTACCTGAACCCTGTTCACTGTTCCAATTAGACTGGCTGGTCAGCCAGATTCCATGATCCTCCGCTCTCCACCCCAGAGCTAGGAGTATAGCCATGTGCTGCCGAGTGTGGCTTTTTACATGACTGTTGGGAACCTCAAATCAGGTCCCTGTGTCTATGCAACATGCACTTTGCCCACTGAGCCATCTCCCAAGGCCCCATCTTGCATTTTTTGTTTGTTTGTTTTTTGTTTGTTTTTAGGCACCTAGTTTCATTATCTCCCTCCCTAACGCTGTTACTAGGGGAAATGGGGTTCCTTTTCGGGCTTCTTAGTCTCTTAATTTAAAAAAAATTAGAAATAGATTCAAAACAAAACTCAGGAATAATTTTATTAGCATGTAAGACATAGTGAAACTCCTGGCAGCTGCCAGGAGATAAAAGAAAAGGTAATCCTTTACGTTAGAAATGGAAAAGAAAATAGAGATAGTTTATTAAGAAAAAGGTACCTACAAGACTGAGCCGAGAAATAAGCCCCCAAAGTGCCCAGCGATGTGGCATATGGTCTTTTATAGTCCTCTATCCTATTTCTATTCCAAAGGCATCGTTTGTGCATGCTCTGTCCATTGGGTGATGCTACTGAAGGAAGGGCTTCCCGTCTTCCTCACATGTTCCTCTTGGTTCAGAGTTTTCTACTCTCCTGTCACAGTGGGGCGGCCTCCGCGCCCTACTCTGCATCCATGTCCTGGCCACGCTGCGTCTGGCCACTCTCCACCGCCTCTAACATCAGGTAGCTTTTGAGTCTCCAGCAAGGAAGTGACCTGAGAATCATGTGATCCGAGAAAGGCTGGGGAAGGGTATTGGAGAGTTCACAATCTTGTGTTTGAGAATGGTAGAGATGGCCCTGAGAAGACAGTGTCCTTGCACCCACCACCACCTCACTACCATCAGACCACCCCATTCCCATACCCACACCCCGACCACAGTGCATATCTTATTGGCTGATCTGAGGTCACATGAATTCACATGAATTCACACAGGTCTTTTCTGTTCCCAACTAATGCTTCTAATGGTAAGAATTCAGAAGAGAAAATGAGCACTTCAAGGTTTCTCTTTGTAGCCCTGGCTGTCCTGGAACTCACTCTATAAACCAGGCTATCCCCGAACTCAGAGATCTGCCTTCCAGGTGCTGGGATTAAAGGTGTGTGCCACCACTACCCAGGTATATATTTTCCTGTGTGTGTGTGTGTGTGTGTGTGTGTGTGTGTGTGTGTACATACAGGTGCATGCGCAATGTATGAGAAAAGATGCTGGCTTCTTGCGTCGCTCTTCAAGCACTGTCCACTCAGGAATTAGGCTAGGCTGACTGGCCAGTGAGCTGCAGGGATCCTCCTCTGTCCACTCAGCAAGGGCTGGGGTTCCACACACACACCACCATGTTTAGATTCTTTTTTCATGGGTTCCTAGCATCGAATTGTGTCTGCAAGACAGCACTTTACCAACTTATCAATCTCCTCAGCCCCATTTTCTTCTCTTTGAGATGTTCTTCAACAAATCAAATTAAGTTCTTTGGGGACCAAAGAAATGACCTTTCCCCAAAGGTACCTGCCACCAAGTGTGTCTAACACCTGAGCCGGATCCCCAAGAGCCACATAGAGGAAGAAGCGAACCAACGCCTGATCCCTGTAATATACCATGACACACATATGTGTGCACATGACACATACACACATAAGCATAAATAATTATAATTTGAGAGGGTAAATATCTAGCTCTTCAGTAAAGAGAGGCCCTGACTTCCAAACTCTCTTCTGCTCTGCAAGGGGCGTGCCCCGAGGCGGTCTTAGCGACCAGGAAGCAGTTGTCAGCGCCCTTTCTCCATCCAGCGCTTCAGAAATGGGGCAACTCTCCAGATGCCAAATTTCACTCTCCAGCCTTCTAACTCACAAAGCGTTTAGACTTCCTTAGTTTGATGAAGTTGTGTGAAAATATGGTCCTCGCAATCTGTGTCTTCTCCCGAAATAGCAGTTCCGATCTCAGTGTGCTCCTCACGAGGCCAGCCCCTTGACTCTAGTTCCACGCTGTGGAGCCCTTCAGTAGCACAACAATCGGCAGCTGGGTAGCGCGTGAGGCACCTGCCACCAGGCCGGCCCGACGGAGGAGAAACCCTCGAGAGATGTACGTTCTCGGTGGGGGGAGCAGGATGTGCTGTTCTCGTGGCTCGGCGGTCACTGCAAGGACCGCTGCTGACCGCTCGGTGCTCGTGCCAGGCTCCGGGGTTTACCACTCACGCGTGGGGAAGACTAACGTCAGAAGTTGGCTTCAATTTCGCATGTCCTGGGCAAACCTGCTCTTCTGACCAACAGACTCAAGTCACAAATTTGGTTCAGCTGTGTTCCAGAATGACCCACAGAAAGGACTCCAATAAACTTTGTGCGTGTGTATGTGTGTTGGGGGGAGGGGGCGTGCGTGCAGGTGCTAATGTGTATTTGTCTGTACAACGGTGGGTGTCTTCCTCAATCCCTTTCCATCTTATTTATTGAGACAGCATTTCTCACGGAGCCCAGGCCTATAAGCCCCAGAGGTCCCCTGTCTTCACCTCCCCAGCTCTGGGATTACAGATTCATGACATCGCATCCTGATTTTTGTTCATTTTTTGATATCTTTTATTTGTTCTTCGCCAAATCCATACATACGTACAATGCATTTTCATCATAATCTCTCCTCTTACTCCCCAAACACCCCTTAACATGTCCTCCTCCCACATCCACGCCGGCCGCTACCCCCTCCTCTCCTCTTTGTGACTCACTGACTAATTAGTGCTGCCTGCTGGAAAGCTGTCCTGCATTGCTGGCTTGATCCTATGCAGATCTTGTGGTGCCCCCAAAGGTTCTGAGAGCTCATGAGCACAGCAGCCGTGTCATGGCCAGAAGACAGCATTCTTCAGCCATCCTTACCCACCTCTGGCTCTCCTGTCCTTTTCGAGTCCTCTTCTGAAATGTCCCCTGTGCCTTGGGAGGAAAGGACCAATACAGATGTCACATTTAGGGCTGACCACCCAACCGTCTTTCATTCTCAGTGCTTGGAGCATCAAGAATTATGTGTTCCCCTGAAGGGGAACAGAGGCTGTTTCTGACATGACTCAGTGGCTGGCTCTTTGATCACCTCCCCCGATGGGGGGAGCAGCCTTGCCAGGCCACAGAGGAAGACAATGCAGCCAGTCCTGATGAGACTTGATAGGCTAGGGTCAGAGAGAAGGGGAGGAGGACCTCCCCTATCAGTGGACTGGGAAAGGGGCATGGGAAGAGATGAGGGAAGGAAGGTGGGATTGGAAGGGGCTGAGGGAGGGGGCTGCAGCTGGGATACAAAGTGAATAAATCGTAATAAATAAAAAAATTTTAAAAAGAATTTTTATGTGGGTCCTGGGAGATCAAAGTTGGGTCCTCAGGTTTTCACGGCGAGCACTGCGCTGACTGACTGAGCCATCTCTACAGGGCCTCTGACCATTGGTTTTATTATGAAGGACATGAACAGTACCAGACTAGCAAAAATATACAGTAGGCAGGGCCTGGGAAAGTGTGGAATACAGAATTTCCGTGTCTTACCCACGGAATCTGGCACAGCTATGTGTCCACCCACCACGAAGCTCTACAGAGCTAGTATATATCTCTAGCTGTTATTAAGGTCTCCTCATAGACACTGTTATGGCCTCAGTGTGCACGTGATTGAACTCAAGCTCCAACCCACTCTGGTCTGGTCTATAGGTCACAGCCAGCACTCACCTGAGTTGTGTCTTTAACATAAATTCAAGTACTAACTTGTTTTGAAGATCCCATTTTGAATAGCATGTGTCTATTACTAGAGAATTTTTAAAATTTAGAAGCTTGGGGCTGAAGAGGCAGGCAGCTCAGTTGGCAAAGAGTTTGCCATATGAGCAGTGGGGACCGGAACTCAGTCCTTAGAACCCACATTAAAAGCTGGCTCTGAAAGCCAGGCGTGGTGGTACACACCTTTACTTCCAGGACACAGGAGGCAGAGGCAGGCAGATCGCTGTGAGTTTGAGGCCAGCCTGGTCTACAAAGCAAGTCCAGGATAGCCAAGGCTACACAGAAAAACCCTGTCTTTGAAAAAAAAGCTGGGTATGATGGCTACCAGCCAAACAGTCTTGCCAGATCAGTAAGCTCTGGGTTCAGTGAGAGACTCTGTCTCAAAAAATGAGTGGAGAGTGATAGAGGAATAGCTGATGTCACCTCTGGCTTCCATATACACATGCATACACACATGTACACATACATGCAACACACATACACACACACACATTGCAAAAATTTAGAAGTTCTCTTCCAGCGATTTCTCCAGCCTCCACAAATACATTTTTTAAACTAATGAAATGAAGAATTTCTCCACCCAACCTGGAGGTTTTATTTCACTTTCTTTAGGGTTGTTATTGCAGTTGCTGTTTGTGTTTTGTTGAAAGACAGGGTTTTGCTATATAATCCAGGCCAGCTCTGAACCCTTCATCCTCCTGCCTCAGTCTTCCGAGTCCTGAGATTATAAGGCTGCATGACCACACCCAGCTTCTAACCTGAATTTTAGAAGACATCTGTTCTTGTCTCCTCCAACACCCAGCCTCCTGTTTGATTACAGCAGTTTGTACTTGCTCAGTGATACAATATACAAAGACGGGGTATCTCACTCACCATGAGCTTCCCTGCCCTCTTGGAGGATCCACAGGACACACATTTCCTTTCTCCTGCTGGTACTGAGGAAGGCACTGCAGGTCAGCACAGGTTGCCTGCAGTCACCCAGACAAGAAGACATCAGAGGCAAATTCCAACCTGAGTCCTCTGACCCTGGAATCAGGGCTTTTCAGAAGAATATGTGGAAACTTCACATGTAAAACCCGGTCCCAGGTGGGCTGCAGAGATGGTTCAGTTGGTAAGGAGTTTGCCTGACAAACACAGGGTCCCTAGCACCCACGTAAAAAGCTGAGCATGAGGCTGGGCAGTGGTGGCACACACCTTTAACCCCAGCAACTCAGAAGGCAAAGGCAGGTGTATTTCTGAGTTTGAGCCCAATCTGGTCCACATGGCAGCCAGGGCTACACGGAGAAACCCTGTCTCAAAACCAACCAGTTAAACAAACAAACAAACAAAGATGGAGTGCACTTATAATTCTAATGCTGAGGTGGCAGAGACAGAATTCCAGCCAGGCTAGCCTGCTTGGTGAGACAGTAAAACACTCTGTCTCAGGAAAAAAAAAAAAGTGGCGTGTCTGGCTTCCATGTGCATGCACACATATTCACACACAGACACACACATATACAAATTAAAATGAACCACTGCCCCAGAAAGGGTCTTCAATTATTCAAATGAAGATGTCAGCACATTTTTTCCACCCCATTTACCAACATGGACATTTTCAATATGCATCTGGAAGCTTTTTCTACAATAAATACCATACAATAGCTCAGACCTTTAAACCAAAAAGGTTTCAGATGAGTGTTCAGTAAATGAAAACCAGGCACCCCTTGACCCCGTCCCCATTTCCTGAGCCTTCTGGATCTAAAGAGCAATTAGTAGAATTTCAGTTTCTACCAAATGCACTCCCTGCGTCTTTAACCATTCCAGGCACTCATCATCTGAAACGAGGACTACTCTTTGTGCCTGCCTGGTCTGATCACAAACAGCACCTCTCACATAAGGGAAAATTCTTCCAGACATTCCAGATCATTCTCCTTCACAGTTTAACCCAAAAGCTAATGCAACCCAGGGTTTCTCCCCTACCTACTGCCGCTTCACAGAGACTTTATTATGTTTATTTTACAGCATGGACTAAGGACATAGCTTAGCAATAGAGTCCTTGCTTAGAATCCTCCAGGCATGGGGCTGGGTATGTGGCTCAGGGGTAGAACCCCTGCCTAGAATCCCCCAGTGAGGAGCTGGGGTGTGGCTCAGGGGTAGAGCACCTGCCTAGAATCCTCCAGTGAAGGGCTGGGTGTGGATCAGTGATAGAGTACCTGCCTAGCATGTATGAAGCCAGAAATTCAACCTCCAGAATAAACAATTTTTCTTCTTTTTTCTTTCTCTTTCTTTCTTTTGGAAAAAGATAAACATAAAGAATAGCAAGTTTAAAAAAAAAGAAAGAAAGAAAAAATGAATAGCAAGTTTAAAGTCAGTCTCTACAACAGCAGCCAGTCACAGTGATGCGTACCTGCAATCCTGACACTTGGGAAGTAGAGTCAGAGGAGCTAGAGCTACAAGGTCGTTCTTGACTATATAGCAAATTCAAGGCCAAGGGGCTGACATGAAACTTTTATCTTTAAATAAATAAATGACAAAGAAAATGTCCGGGTGTGCTGCTGTACTTTGACATACTTCTCTGACCCTTCAAGAGGGCGTATGAAGAGGAGCTGCTATTCCCAATCCCATCTTCTTTACTGCAATGAGAATCTTATGCAGTAAAACACAGGCAAGGAGCCACCATGCTTCAGAGTGGCCTCCCTGGACCCTCTTCCTCTCCTTGAGGTAGATTTGATGGTACCCAGGACTCAGTGTTCCTCCGGCCAGCCTTGGAAGCCCTCTCAGGATAGGCTGAGAATTAACCCCTCCCATGGAGCAGGCTTCTATTGTCCCCATCGCCAATTCCAGTCAAAGCCGGCATGTCCCTCCCTCACCGCTCAGTCGTGGCAACTTGAGAAGCTTCCTCCACCCATTGATCCTCCAAGCTTTGTTGTTAGGGTCAGACTTCCCAAAAGCTGAGGAGAAACAGGTTAGAATTCTGTAATCCTCAGGGCAGCATCCCATGCTGGGATGTTGCATAGCAATTTCCTCTAGGTTGAAAAGTGAAGGGCAAGGTTTTTGGGAAAGTTGAACCTTGCAAAATCCCAAGGTTGGGGGAGCAGTAAATAACAGCTGGGAACTGTGACCACTCCAGATGTCAAGAGAAGATTCCCTGGCCTGTCCATAGGCCTGCAAGACAGGCAGAGCTGTAGTTTCTGTGAGTTGTCACCTGTATTGGGGTGAGCTTTTCTGAGGCAGCTGCCTTTAAGTCATCCCTCTCCTGTTAGTTGCCCCTCATTCATACTCCTGTAAGTAACCCCAATAAAACATTATCCCTTGATACTGGAGAGATTGTTAACAGTGCTGAGTGCTACTGCAGAGAGCAAGGGGTGGTCCTACTACCCACCTAGGACGGCTCACAACCGCCTATAATGCCAGATTCAGATCTGTCCAGTACCCTCTTCTGGCATCTTCAAGCACCTGTAATGCGAGTGTACATATAGGTTCACACACCCATACACATGCACACATGCAGACATACACATAATAGAAATAAAAACTAGATCTGAAAAAGAAAGCCTCATGTGTTCACCAAGTTGGTAGAATTGTTACTTTAATCTGTTGTGAGACGTCTATCTGGGATATATAGATGTGGGTAGGGAAGGGTTGGTATGTGGTGTGGTGTGTGTGTGTGTGTGTGATGTCTCACCAAAAGTCTCACACAACATGAGGGTTCTGAATGGGAGCCAGCACCTCCAATGCCCAACTGGGATCAATTTGGCAGAACCACACAGAGTGTGAGAAAGTAATAAGATCCATTCAGCTGGAAAGCCAGCAGTGTACAACTGTGTCCATTCCCAGCCCCCCAAGAAATTTCACACCTTGACACCAATGAAGAGATTGTAGAAAAGAGGATTTAACATTAATTAGCCTTTCCAACCTCAAAGGGGGCTATGTGAAAATGTCCCTTCTCTTTCACTACATGACTAAGACAGTAGCACTCTTGAGATACACAAAGGAAACTTCCTCCCCAGGGAAATGTCTTCAGAACAACAAATCAAAAATTAGGGCACCTCAGAAGGACATTGGTACTCGGTGACAGCATTTCCTGCTTGATGTCTCTCAGTCAGGCTCTCACTATGGAGCTCAGGGTGAACTGCATCTGGGCATCCTAAGGCCTGAGCTTCCTAAGTGCTGGGATTACAGCTATGGGCCACCACGCCCAGATCAACAGTACCATTTGAAGGTAGGTCAAGAACGTTACCTCCAGGCATAATTTAGTCTGCACTCCCTGACAAACAGTGGGTATTCACAATAAATGTTTGATGGCTGGATGAATGGCTGGGCGGATGGATGGCTGTTCAATGGTCCCATATGAAACCAACACCCATTAAAGTCTTGCTGGGTGAGGAGGGGTTGTTTATGGGAAGAGGCCAGAACCCAATTTGCAAAACCCCTCAGTTGGCTTCACAATAATTTATGCTCATCTGCGTCTAATAAAATATGGAAGCAATTTTACAGGAACATTTTGTGCTTTAGCGATTCATTTAACTATTTCCTCCAGAGGGCGAGGCATATATTCTCATCCAGATGTGTGGGGAGTTGCATGAATAAATCTGCACACATCATGATGAGATGCCCCCCCAACCCCTACTCCCACTGCGCCCACTCCGAGCCCGACTGCGGTTAATGAAAGTGGAGGCCTACAGGACTCATCCCATTCTCCCTTACGCTTTTAGGGGCTGTCATGACCCTTGTATCTATTCTGCCCCTCCCTCAAAATGCTGAAGTGACCTGAAATGCTAGAGGAGATGATTTGCTAAAGCCATTTTCCTCAGAGAACTTTCCAGAACTTCTCAGGGCCTTGGAGAGATGGGCCACTTTCCACTTCATCAGCCCCCAACCAGAGACCACGCAAATGCTACAGCCACTGCCCTTTGGCCTTTCAGATACCACATGTGGCCCCCTCAGGAGCCTGTGCTACCTGCACAAGCCGCCCCTAATCTCCCCAAAGGGGTTAGAAGCTGGTGAATACCAATGAGTAGCACCTGCCCCAAGCTGCCTGCCACCCCATTCATAACTTGATTTTTCTGGGTCACCAATTTTTTTTAATTAAACTTTTCATTTTGAGATGGTTGTGAATTCACAGTTACAAGGAGGGGCTCTGAGAGCCCATGACTCCTGCTACCTGTTTGCTCCAAAACGATGGCCTCTTGCAAAACTATTGGGCTATCGCTGTGTGTGTGTGTGTGTGTGTGTGTGTGTGTGTGTGTGGTCGTGGAGGGGCAGGTTATACGCACGTGTGTAAGCCAGAGGACCATATCCAGTGTCTCCCTCAGTCACTTCTCCACCTTTAAAAAAAAAAAAAAGATTTCAGTGTCTTGCCTGCATATATGAACTACAGTTACAAGTGGTCATGAGACACTAGGAATCAAACCTGGCTCCTCTTCAAGAACAAGTGCTCTTAACTGCTGGGCTGACTCTCCTGCCCGATCACTGGTGTATTTTTTAACGTTCCATCCCTGTCTCATAGTGTTATTAGAGGTATATTTTCTCCAAAATGAGACAGATTTTGGCTTTGTCTTGGTTCTTCATAGGCAGAATCTCTGGCCGAGTTGCACAGGCTGCCCTTGAGTTCACTGTGGCGAGCCAGACAAGCTTTCTGTCTGTGATCTACCTGCCCAGCCGCCCCACAGCTGACAGGCCTGCTCCCTGTGTCACGCTCACCGTGTGCCCCTTGCTCTGCTCGAAGCTGTGCAGTGTAATTTTCATGCCTACTTCTATGACTGTCCTTGTGCCAGATGGGAAACTAAGGCACAGGGCATTTAAGCAGCTTGCTCGAAGTCACAGATCCTGGAAGTGGTGAAGCAGATCTGGGGGTCCAGGCAGTCCACCATCACGGTCCGTGTGGTTAAACTTTTTGGCTTGACAGCTGGGCACGGTGGCGCATGCCTGTGGTCCCAGCACTCAGGAAGGCAGAGGCAGGTGGATCAATATGAGTTCGAGGCCAGCCTGATCTACAAAGGGAGTCCAGAACAGCCAAAGCTACACAGAAGAACCCTGTCTTTAAAAAAAAAAAAAAAAACTTGCTTGACAAACACAAGTGTGACAGTGAATGAGTCTACCAAACAAATGAACATCCCAGAAATGTGTGAGAGGGAAAAAACAAGAAGTTCCCTCTTTGTATGCCCCTTACCCGCTAAGCTAGCCTACCACTTCCCCCCAAGGACTGGGGGATAGGGACGGAAGAGACCTGGGGACGAATAGAAGCTGTACAGCAGAAGATTCTAGAATAGGTTCCAAGTACTCTGGCTGCTCTGGGTTTGTATGTAAGCCCTCAGCGAACCTCCTCCCTCTCACCCAAGGCTGCCCTGAGCTGCTGGAAGGAAGGCTTTGGTATGTCCCAGTGGTTCCCTCCTGCCAGGCCCTCTGCCTCCTACTACCCCAGCCTGTGGTCATAGCTCACCTGCCTCTCCCCCACAGAGCCTGGCAGCAGGCATTGGCATGAGAGATTCTTTTCTCTACTGAATTTTTCTGTAGACCAGGCTGGCCTCGGACTCAGAGATCAGCCTGCCTCTGCCTCCCGAATACTGAGATTAAAGGCATGCATCACCACTGCCCGGGCTTGGCATGTTTGGTAAACATGAGCAGCCTGTTGCAATGGTCAACACTCCCAAGAGCTAAAAAATGAAGTGGGTGCATCAAAAAATCTTTGGTGGGGAGGTGAGACAGGATCTCATGCAGCCCACACTGGCCTCAAACTGCTTAGGGGCATGAGGGCAACCTTGAACTCCTGGTCCTCCTGCTTCTGCCTCCCAAGAGCTCTGATCACATTTATACACCAGCATGCCTATCGAGAATAGAGTTCTTTAAAAGGAAAGGAAAAAACAGCAAGCCACCCTCAGAAAGTTCCCAGAAAGAAAGAAATTAGAGGTCACTGCATATGGTGGGTGGTCCAGCCTGCAATCCCCGCCCAAGGGAGGCTAAAGTAAAAGAGGCCAGCCTGGGCTTCTTGAAGGGGATCGTGTGGATGGGGAGAGAAAGGAGGGTAACAGAAGAGGGGACAAGAGGGCAGGGGGAGGGGAGAAGGGGAGAGGAAAAGAGGGGAGGAGGGAAAAAGAGAAGAGGTGGAGGGAAGGAAGAAGGAAGGAAAGAATAGGAGAGAGAAAAGGGAGGAAAGGAGGAATAATGGGATGGGAGGAAAGGAGATGAGAAAGAAACAGAGAAAGGAGAGAGGGGAAGAAAGGAAAAGGGGGAGGAAAGTGGGAGAGAGAACAGAAGGGAAGGAATGACAAAGAAAAAGGGGGAAGAGGAAAGAAAAGAAAGACATTTAAGGACAGCAATGTCAAGAAAATGAGGGGGAAATGGGAGTTTGCGGGGAGAAAGAGCGGACCCCCCTGCTGGCGCAGAAGTCACCAAATGGGTGTGGGGACTTCCGGGGAGCGGGGCGGGGGAGAGGGAAGGCCGGAAGATTGCCTGTCTGGCTGCCTTTGTCCCTGGCCAGCTGCTTCCGCATCCTGTCCTGCAGCTCTCATCCCAGCCCAAGGCCTCACTCAGGGTCAGCTCCAACTTGTGATTCATCTGTCGATGGAGGGTTTTGCTGTTGTTGGGTTTTTTTTTTTTCCGGTTAAAAAAATATGTATGGAATAACTCCTTGGTTTCTTCAGCAACCTCCTGCTCCCAGGCACTTCTCTCCGCCCCTAGAACGCTGTAAACACAGTTTATGGCTGCAACCGGTCTGTGTTTGAAGTCTTAGGAGACTGCGGTTCTGGTTTGTTGCTAGGTAGCATTGAAGGTGAGCTCTTGAGCCGCGAGCCGCCTCTGTCTCCAGAGGTATCAGATGCCAGTGATTCAATGCTAATGGCAGGAAGTTTTAGATAAACGATTCCATCTGCCTGGGCCATGGATACAGTGTACCAGAAAAAAAAAAAGAAAAAAGAAAAGAAAACTCTCTCCTGGTTCATTCCAGGTGTGCAAAGAGGTCTCCTCATATCTCATAAGTAGCTCCTCCCCACCAAAACAGTATTCAGGAAAAATAATTTTTTTCGATTGAAGAAATCTCCCTGGTATTAGCATTTGTTTTTCTTCCTGGCTCTCTTTAAACTCAATCCCTGGAATGGAGGTGTGCCTCAGTGCAGCACCTGCCTAGACTCCTCCAGTGAGGGCTGGAGGTGTGAATCAGAGTTAGAACACTTGCCTAGAGCCCCACCCCCACCCGACATGCCACCCCCTGAGGAGGCTGGGGTGTAAGCTCAGGAGTAGAACACCTAGCTGAAATCCCCCAGACAGGGCCTCCGGGGGTAGAGCGCTGGTTTAGCATGTGGAAGGCCCTGGGTTCAGTCCTTAGCATCAATAATGAGGATGATGATGATGACCATCATCTACATTTTTCTTTATGATTTATAAAGCTGTTTTGTAACCCCCAGCCTTTCTATGCACAAAAAATAAGAACAGTGAGAAGAATAGGTTCAACCTATTCTTCAATGTCAAGGCTGATTTGGAGCCCACTGCCCAGCCAGTAGGACCCAAGAACCAAAATGCTACATTTCTTTTCCCTTTTGTAGTGCTATGGGTTGAACCTAAGGCCTTGTGTATGCCAAGCAAATTGCTCTACCTCTGAGACATACCCCTGGCCCTTCACAGGGAGGGGGGAAGGGGAACCCAGGTAGGCACTCTACCACTGGTTGACACTTCCAGTCCTGGCTTTTCGAGTCCTCTTATGTAACATAGGCTTGTTCAAACTCATGATCCTTCTGCCCCAACCTTGCTGAGATTATAGACATGTACTGCCACTCCTGGTCTGAAGGCTCTATGTCCTTTAAAAGTTTCTCTTCTTTGAGATAAATCCCAGGGGAAGGCGGTGATGTGACTCTTGCAGGCCTGGCTAACACTGTGTACGGGCTTTCCTCCATGCTAGCATGGTGCTAGCCAGCCGTCTCCTCTTTGCTTTTTCCTCTCTCCAGGGTCAATTGGGTTTGCGGTGGAGTCTCAGACGCTGTGGCCAGGATGTTCTGCCTCTGTCCCGGTTTCTCTCTGATAATACACTCTGTTAGGAGTCACTGGTCTTCTATCCCTGAATCTAAGGAAACAGGAGACTTTGTGGGGGGTCCGATTCAGACAATGAAGGTTCAGCTCCAGGATCTGAGACCCAGGTTCAAAGATGCTTTCTCACTTAGGGGCAATGTCAGGGAGATTGAGGGGGCCAAATAAAGGCACTTCTAGGTTTCCTAATATAACAGTCAGAAAAAAATGGGGCTACCTGCGGCAACAGATAGCATAAAAAATCCCAGTGGGAAAGGAAGAAAGGAAAGCAGGGAGAGGGGGGCAGGGACAAGGGGGGGGGGGTGCGGGGAGAAAGAGATAGTGGATGTAGAGACAGCCCAATAGTAAGAGTGCTTGCTGTACAAGCGTGAGGACCTGAGTTCAAATTCTTATCACTCACCTGAAAAGCTGGATGTGGCCGTATGCACACCCGTATCTGCAGCGCTATAGGGAACGAAGACAGGAGGATTGCTGGGACTTGCTGGCAGCCAACCTAGCTCCAGGCTTGTAAGAGATCAAGGGAATGGCGGAGTGAGACACCTCCTCTGGCCTCTGCAAGTGTGCACAGGGCATGAGCGTTTGCTCACATATGTGCATGTGCAAAAATTCCAGGGTTGGAGGAGTTGAGAAGGGAAAAAAGGAGAAAGGGACAAAGACATAGGAAGAATGAAAAGATTCAAGGATGGCGAGAAGGAGGAAGGGAGGGAAAGAAGAAAGGAGAGAGGAAGGGAAAGAGGGAAGGCCTGGAGGATGAAGGAGGAGAGGAAGTGTCCTGTCGCCTTTGCTACCCACTGTAGAGCAGCTGTGGTTTTCCTCCCTCTTCTTTCTAGGACCAGGAGCAACATTCCCTATTTGGAGCAAAGATGGCAGCTGGTCGTAGCAGAACAAGACAATAGCTTGTAAAATGTCTTCTCCAACAGAACATGAATTTCTTTTGCTCCCATTTCAGTCTCAAGGCCGAGCCTGAGGGGAAAGAAGTGCAATTCTCCTGCAGAGGTAGGCCTAAAGGGAGGGGCAGCTGACTCTGTGGCAGTCCAGTTTACTGGCACCCCAGGCCCCAGTGCCAGCTCTCACGTGCATGCCCAACCTAACAGCAGGGTGCACCAGCTGTCCCAAAACAGAGGGTCTCCAACCTCAGAGCACAGGCCTACGATCCTAGCACTTACGGAGCTGAGACAAGATGATCACAAGTTCAAGGCCACCCTAGTCCACGAAGTTCGACCTTTCTATAAAAAAATAATAATAATAAAGAAAAAATAATAATGGAGGAGACAGAGGAAAGACAGTGGAAGGAAAGAAAGAAGTGAAAGGGGAAATAGGAAGAAAGGAAGGAGGGGAGAGGAGAGAGAGGGGCAGACAAGAATGAAAATGGAAATAGAAAGAAGGAAGGAAGAGAAGAAGGGAAAATGAGAAGGGAGGACGGGAAGGAAGGACAAAAGAATCTTTTGCACAAATAATTGTTAGTAACTAAAAGTAATTATTATTAAACAAAACACTTTGCAAATGAACCACAAGAAGCATTTTAAACTTTCAGTTTAAAAAAAAGTAACTGAAAGCCGGGCAATGGTGGTGCACACCTTTAATCCCAGCACAAGGGTGGGGGGCAGGTGTATCTCTTTGAGTTCAAGGCCAGCCTGGTCTACATAGCTAGTTCCAGGATGACCAGGGTTTCACAGAAAAACCCTGTCTCACTCCCCACCCCCAGAAAAAGAAAAGTAACTGGGGCTAAAGAGATAGCTCTGTGGTTAATGTGCTTGCCATGCATACAAAAATGCCCTGTGTGTGTGTCATACTTCCTCATTTTGAAGTTTTCTTTTTCTAGCCCTTTCCCCAGTTTGCCATCAGAATCTGCAAATAGCACAATCGGAAAAGCCATTAATTCACTACGTTAACAACAGCAGCAGCAGCAAAGACTAGGGAGTCCCTGCCTAGAGATCAGGTTTGTGCCCTCTTCTATAGAACCTTCTATAGAGAGAACCATGTGTATTTCATCATGTTAAAAAAAAAAAAGACAGTGATTTTGCTATATTCCAGATATGTTCTATGAAAAGATTTGACCTTTGTCCCACCTGTGTGTGCACTTACCCACACAGCAACGTTTGTCCTACTTAAACTCCATTCTAACGAGGACGTCAGCCTCTGCTGTATCTACATAGGAGAGGAGATCAAACCTAATTTCTTTCACAGAGGATAGTCTTCTTCTTAAATGGTTTCCCTCAGATCTAGCTTCCCGTGAAGGTCACTCCACCGTGAACTGTGCTTCTAGAAGCCATACCCTTCCCTCGCTGGTCCCCACCAGCCATCTCTTCCTGGCGTCTTCAGCACATAAGGAACAGTGGTGGCCAGAACTCCAGGCTCCCAAGAACTATGTGTTCGTACTCGGTAGCACCACATTGGCAGCTTGCAGTCAGCTGTTGATGGGTGTGCGCATATCATATTGGGGCCTGGAGGGGTAACAGGATGCGTTCAGTAGAACATATTGGTGGTGATTAATACTGCATGTCAGCTTGACAGAATCTAGAATCACCTTGAAGACAAACCTCTGTGAGGGACTTTCTAGATAGGATTCAGTGAGGTAGGAACGCCTGCCATCGGTTCTCAGACTAAGTGTGGAGAAAGAGAGCACTTTCTCTGTTTCCTGACTGTGAATGCAATGTGCCCAGCTGCCTCAAGCTACTGCCACCATTTTTTTTCTAGCTATGCACTGTACCCTCAAACTGTGATTCCAAACAAACCCTGTGGTTAGTGTGAGTGCCCCCCTTAGGTTCATCTGTTTGAATGCTTAGTTATCAAGGAGTGGACCTCTTTGAAAGGATTAGAAGGATTAGGAGGTGTGGCTTTGTTGGAGGAAGTATGTCACTGGGAATAAGCTTTGAGGTTTCAAAAGCCCATGCCAAGCCCAATCTCTTTCTCTCTGTCTCTCTCTCTTCCTGCCTGCAAATCAGAACGTAGCTCTCAACTACTTCTTCAGCACCATGCCTGAGTGCCTGCTTCCACGCTCCCCACCATGGCGATAATGGACTAAACCTCTGAAACTGTAAGCCAGCCCCCAATTAAATGCTTTCTCTTCCAAGAGTTGCCTTGATTCATGGTGTCTCTTCATGTGAAGAGAACAGTGACTAAGAGTGTTTATCCCAGGAACAGAAATCAAACTAAGATAAACCTTTCTTCCTCAAGGTGTTTTTGCCAGGTATTTAATCACAGCCACGAGAAAAGAACAAAGGCAACCCTCATTACAGAGATGCCTTCCTGACGAGGCCCACAGCAGCGTCACACACAGGCAATGAACCAGTACCTGAGCCTTTTTTTTTTTTAACATAGGGCTTTCTACCTCATAGGCTGGCCTCAAACTCACTGGGTAGCTGAGGATGACATTGGAATTCTAATCTCCCTGTCTCTATCTCCCCAGCTCTGAGACTGTAAGCCTGCATGACCACTTCCAGTTCATGTAGTTGTGATGTTTTGAAGGAGAGCGGCTTCCATAGGCTCACATGTTTGAATGTTTGGTCCCTGGTTTGTGGAACTGTCTGGGGAAGGATGAGGAGGTGTGGACTTGTTGGAGGAGGTGTAAGCTCTCAGCTACTGCTCCAACACCACGTCTACCTGCCTGCTTCCATACCTTCAGCTATTGTGGTCATAGACTCACCCTGTGAAACTGTAAGCAAACCCCCAATTAAACGCTTTCTTTCATAACTTGCCTTGGTCATGGTGTCTCTTCATAGCAATAGAAAAGTCACTAAGACAGCAGCACTGGGGATGGGACCCAAGGCTTTATACAAAGTAAGCGAACATTCTACCAGCTGAGTCACATCCCAAGAGACAGGAAGCACTCCAGAGCTAGTTGACCAGCCACCTAAGCCTACCCAGCAAGTCTCAGGTCTCAGAGAGAGGACAGCCAGTGGTTGGATCCACATACGTGTGTACACACACACATGCACCCACACACATCTGTGCATGCATACACAAAAAACTTACAAATATCAGTAGCCACCGCAAAATGAACCAGAGCAAGGAAAGCATTATTCAGTGAAGATGGGGCCAGATAAAAAGACCTGAATAAGTGAGACAAGTGAAGGGGCCATTTGAGATATCCTCTACAGACCATGGCCAGGCCACTGAGCCACAGTGTGAAGAGGTCATTGGAGGTGTGGCTACCAGGTGATAAGAAGCCAGGAATGAGGCAGCCCATGCAGAAGAGATCAATTCAATAGCAAGATTGGGGGACAGTCAGTTGCCAAGAGAGTGGAGATGAAATCCAGTTGGACCAGCACCATTTGTTGAAGATGCTGTCTTTTTTTCCATTGAATGGTTTTGGCTTTTTTTTTTTTTTCAAAAATCAAGTTTCCATAGGTGTGTGGGTTTATTTCTGGGTCTTCTATTCGGTTCCATTGATCCACTATTCTGTTTCTATGCCAATACCAGGCAGTAACCTAGTAAGGGGAACAGGGACTATTTCGGTCATGAACTCAATGGCTGGCTTGTCAATCGCCCCCGCCCCCAGGGAGGAGCAGCCTAACTAGACCCCAGAAGAGGACATTGCAGCCAGCCCTGAAGAGACATGATAAGCTAGGGTCAGATGGAAGGGGGTGAGGTCCTCCCCTATCAGTGGACTTGGAGGGGGGCAGGGAGAAGATGAGGGAGGGATGGGCAGAGTGGGAGGGAATGAGGGATGGGACTAGGCTGGGATACAAAATATATAATCTGGGATTAATATAAAAATAAATAAATTACTTATTTAAAGAGAGAGAGAGAGAGAGATGAATATAGGAACAGCAGACAGCAACCAGCCAGTGTACCCTCCAGCACGGCTTAGGGAGTGGGTTGTTTGGTTTGGGTTTTACTGTTTTATTTTGCTTGAGAGATGGTGTCATGTCTGGCCTCAGACTCTTTATGTAGTCAAGGATGACCTTGAACTCCTGGTCCTCCTGCCTCCACTTCCCGAGTGCAAAGACTGCAGGCTCGTGTCGCTAGGGACCAAGCCTGGGGCCCCAGGTATGCAGGCGAGCACCCTCTCAACCCAACTGCATCCCTAGCCCATGGTCGGGTGGCTGTTGCTTTATGTCTATGTCTGTGCATTTGTGTGTGTGTGTATGTGTTGGCGATTGTTTGCCACACAAGTCTCGGTACTCTCAGAGACCAGAAAAGATTGTTGGATCCTATGGAACTGAAGTTACAGGCTGTTGTGAGCCACCTGGCGTAGGCATCAAGAACTGAACTTGGATCCCCTGGGAGCAGCAAGTACTCCTAACCACTGAGCCATTTCTCCAGCCCCATGGCTAGGCTTTGAATGAGAAGAGAAGACCGTGTCTTATGACTGACTGTGGGAAGCAGGGAGCGCTCTTCCTACCTCAAACTGTGCAGGATGTGGAGTATAAGAGAAAGGAGGACCAGGTCAAAGTGTGAAGTCTTCATCAGGAGGTTGGTTTGAAATCTGCAACCCTGACAGGGCTGTCTAGTGGACAGGATGGAAATGAGCTAAGGCCTGGGTAAGCTATGTTGAGTCCTACTAAGAAATGGAAGGAACACCTAGGGTGTAGCACCCTGGTCCTTTTGTGGGGTGGGAGTGTGACCAAATTAGCAACTGTCAGTGAGGTGCGATGGGAAGAGCACTGGGAGACCTTGAGAGGGAGAGTCATTTCATCAGTTGGAAATGTGGGAGCACTAGGCAACTGTGGAGTCACTGCTCCCTCTGGTGGTCAAACTATGACATGACCAGTAAAGCTTCTGCCTGAGCACGGAGAGATCAGGTGGTGGGCAGCCAGGGTGCCCTCTGTCTTCTGCTTAACAACACTACTCACAAGAACACAAGCTATGCCTAACCCCTAAGTGCGACCACTGGAGAAATTCCAACCCACAAGTTTATTGTGAAGATGAGCCAGCCACACACCCGTCAGCTCACCCGCCAGGCAGGAGGATCAGGAGTTCACGGCTAGTGAGTTTGAGGCCTGTCTGGGCTACATGAGATCCTGTTTCAAACAAAACAAAATGAGCAAAACGAGCACAGAGACTTGGGGAATGGCTCAGTAAAGGGCTTCATGTGCAAGCATGAGGACCTGAGGTTGAGACCCAAAACTCACATTTGAAGAAAAAAAAGTTCAGACCAGAGAGACAGTAACTAAAGTGCATGGCAGAGGGACCAAAGTGGTTGGAAAGTGTGAAGACTTAGCAGGCAGGCATGGAGAGTGGCTGTAATCCCAACCCTGAAAAGGCAAGAGACAAGAGGATCCCTGGGCTCATGGACCTGTCAGCCTCCAAATCAATGAGAGACCTTGTCTCAACAACTGAGGAACACACGCATGCACACGCGCACACACACACAAACAAAGAGAGAGAGAGGTTTTAAGTATTTATGAATTGCTTATAGCATGCATTAGGAAAAGAGCAAACCTATGAATTTATGTTTGTCATATGTGATTTAAACTGCCTCCTCGGTAAGTCAATTTAAGTTTAAACAAGAAATTGATTTGAACATCCAATATTGACAGATTAATAAAACAGAGCCTCAGAGGGAAGTGGTAAAGTCAAGGTGTGTGAGCCTGTTGGAGGTCTGAGAAACCTGCTTCCGAGGATTCCGGGGAGAATGGAACTGTGGGGATTCAAAGACTGTGTGTCTAAGCAGGACACCATGAGCCAAGGAGATGGCTCAACAGGTAAGGGTGCTTGCTGCCAAGCCCGATGACTTGAGTTTAATCCTAGAACCTACACGATGGTGGAAAGACAATGGACTCTCACAATATGTCCTCTGACCTCCATGCGCACACACCATAAATAAATAAATAAATCTAAATAGGAGACTCACATTCTTTTTCTCTAAGTTTTAAATGGCTATTCCAGGACATAAAAGCAATATTTTGTACTTTCTTACCTTGTGACTTATTTGCATATTCTTTCAGTATCTTACTACATAGCATGCTTAGTTTTTAAAATATGAGAATTTATATAAGCATTGCTTTTTGGAATGTGATTTTTAGGATGATTTGGGACTAATGTTCTTTCTCCTAGAGGGACCTATCTTCAGTTTTATAATGAAAGTCAGTTGGAATATAAGATTGTGCTTATATAAAATTACCTTAGAGGCAAATTTTCAATATCTTTTTATTTATAAATGAGTTGTATTGTTATTAAAAAGAAATTTTATTCAATTGTGCTTCTTTCTTTTTCATCCTGCCTCATTCCATACAGATTTGAGGCAAGTTAAAGCAAGGATATCTATGATAGAAAGAAAAACTACAGTGCTAAAAGTTGGAAGTTGGTGGTGTGACTCTGTAATCCCAGCAACTGGGAAGCAGAGGCAGGGAGAGCATGAGTTCAAGGTCATATTTGACAGTTTAAGGCCAACCTGAGCTGTCTGGGACCCATCTCAAAATAAAAGTTGTTTTTCTTGGCGTGAAAGAAAGTAAAAATAAATACACAAACTTCACAAAGCCGAGTAACTGAGTTTCCAGCTCAGGTCTGAGCTCCCTGGCACCCAAAGAGAAAAGCAACTTATAATCTTGACATATTTTTTTCTAGGTTTCTTTCATGTGTGTCTCTGTGTGCTGAGTGTATGTATGTGCACCACATGCATGCAGGTGCCTGTGGGAACCAGAAGAAGGTATCAGATCCCCTGGAACAAAGTGGTTGGAATCTGCCTGACTTGGGTGCTGGAACCTGAACCCTCTGTATGAGTGGCAAGTGCCTTACCTGCTACGCCACCTCTCCAGCTCCTCTGTATAGATGTTTATAAAGGTTTCTTTTCATTCGTTTATTTGTATGTGTTTGTGTCCAAATGTCTGTGGAGGGTGCGGTGGTTTGAGTAAGAATGAGCCTCATAGGCTCACATAGTTGAACACTTAGTCATCAGGGAGTAGCACTGTTTGGAAGGATTAGAAGGATTAGGGGGTGTGGCTTTACTGGAGGAAGTGTGTCACTAGAGGTGGCCTTTGAGGTCTCAAAAGCCCATGCTAAGCCTACAGATCAGGATGTGGCTCTCAGCTACCACTCCGGTGCCTGCCTGCCTCCTGTGATGATGACAGACTAAACCTCTGAAACTGTAATCAAACCCCCAATTCAATGCTTCCTCTTATAATAATTGTCCCGGTCATGGTATCTCTTCACAGTAATAGAATAGTGACTAAGACAGTGGGCCTGTGCACGCAACAGCCAGAAGATGGCATTAGATCACTTGGAGCTGCAAGTACAATTATTTGCCAAATGCCCAGCTTGTTACACCGTGTAGCTGAGATTCTGAATCCTGGTTCTCATACTTGCTCAGCAAGCTCCTGTTACTGCCGATATCTGTGTGTGTGTGTGTGTGTGTGTGTGTGTGTGTGTGTGTGTGTGTGTGTGTGTGTGTGTGTGTGTGTCTGTCTCTCTGTATCTCACCCTCTCTCTTGCTCCCTCTCTGTCTTGGCATCTCCAAGACTCTGCCTCCTGAGTGCTAGGGTTCTCTTTTTACTAATTTTCTTTCTCAGCAAAAAGGAACCTTGTCAGTTGGTTCCTTAGGGAAGACAGAGCTTTTGCAAGGATGCAAGAAAACAAATAAACAAAATGTCTTACTCAGAACAGAAGGACCAGTGCTTAATGTAAGAAGCAATGTCCCCGACATTCTTCATGTGTGTTCATGTGTATCCATGTGATACACATGTGTGTGCATGCAAATGTATGGGCAGAGGCCAACCTCGGTGGCATCTTCTTTAGCCATTCTCAACATTTTTTGACACAGGGTCTCCCACTGATCTTCTAGACTGGCTGCCCAGTAGACCCCAGAGACCCTCTGCCTATGCCTCGCCAGTGCTGAGATAACAAATGTGCCACTGTATCTGGCTTTCAGAACAAACAAACCAAAATAATGGATTGTAGGGATCTGGTCCTTATACTTACACAGCAAGCACCTTACCAACTAAGTAAGCACCTTACCACCTCAGCCCACTCTGGCATTCTTAAACCAAAGAGCAAATAGTTTCCCTGATACTGCCAAAGGCACCAACAAGCTAGCCATGTTGGTTTTTCCTTAGTCACTTGAATGTCTCAGAATCTGTCCCATGTGTTACATTACTTTTGAAAGTCTCTCTTCATAAATGATGGGCGAAGGGTATTTGTTTATTTACTTGCTTATTTGTGTATGAGTGGCATGTACGTTCATGCATGTGGAGGTCTAAGAACAAACTGAGGGTTTAGTTCTCTCTTTCCACCACTGCTAAGGGTTGGTCCAATGCTTGTCTAGTGTTGCCTGGATACACCTGTACTCATGTAAACCTATCTGATTGGCTGATTAAAAGACCTATACCTGGGCAGGGAAGAACGGGTAGGAATGGCTACCATTCCGAAGCTTTTGAGTACAGAAGAATCACAGGAAAGAGATGGACCTGAAGAGAAAAGGCAGGAGATCGCCACAATGGTTTAGGTGGAGAAGAAACCACATGAGTGAGGAGGAAGGACTCTGAGGAGGGCGTGGATGGAGAAAACATCCAGATGAAAAATACAAGCAAGTATTTATAAGATTATGGATAGAAGGGAATCCAAATAAAGATGGTTAAGGTGGATGGCATTGGATGGGGTCTGGGACATGGATGGTGAGGTTATTGAGACAGCGTAGGTGAAATATCTGCCTGGCCCGAGGTAAATAAGGCAATCATAAGATCTAACTGGTGTCTGTGTGTTATTATTTATGATAGCGGGTTAGATAATACTGCCAAGATACTCTTAGGGCAAAGAATAAATAACAATGTAAAGTCCAGCACACCATTTATATTTACTACAACACACCATGTAGGTATCAGGAATCAAACTCAGGCGTCAGGCTTGGGGGGAAGCTCCTTTACCAGCTGAGCCCTCTTGTCAGCCCTCATGTCATAATCAAGAGTCTACATGTAACATGGACTTTTTCAGATCATCAGTTCATGAATAACATTTATATTCTTTCTCCTTAAAAAAAAAAACCTCTGTGTGTGTGAAGTGTGTGTGTATTTCTGTGTGTGTATGTGTGTGTGTGTGTGTGTGTGTATTTCTGTGTGTCCGTGCAGGCCGTGCACACCACAACATGTGTGTGGAGGTCAGCGGAGAACCTCACAGTCCCTGACTGTGTAACTCAGGGTCTCTTGTGTGACACTCCGCACTGCAGGCTAAATGGCTCCCGAGCTCCCGATGCTTCCCCTGCCTCTGCCTCCCACATCTGCATGGGAACACTGGAATTAGAGGTCTGTGCTGTCATGGCTTGCTTTCCGTGGGGACCGGGTTCAGGTCCTCATGCCTGTGCAAGCACTTTACCCACTGAGCCACCTGCTGAGCACCACAGTTTTAATTTCTAATTAGCATCTACTTCTTGTACAAAGTAATGACTCTGATGCTAATCACTGTCACTCTCTTCTCTGCCCTTCCTCATTCACTACGGTCCCCCTTTCATGTCTCACTTTTCAAAACATCAAATTCTACCCATGACATGTGTCTTTCTGAGCCTGACACATTTTGCTTAACACGATGATCTCCAGTCCCATCCATTTTCCTGAAAATGACATAAATTCATTATTTAAGGCTGAATAACAGATGGCGGCTCATGCCTTTAATCCCGGCACTCGGGAGGCAGAAGCAGGTGGATCTACAGAGTAAGTTCCAGGACAGCCAGAGCTACACAGTAAAACCCTGCCTCAAAAAACCAAAAGTAAAAATTCTATTAGATATATCACATCATGTCTTCCTTACATGACATGATCTCCTCACCACCCACCTCACCTCACATTCATGGTATTAGGAATGAAACCCAGAACCCAGTGCATGCTCAGCAAAGCTCTACCACTGAGCCACATCCCAGCCCCTCACTGGGAGATTCTAGACAGGTGCTCTACCACTAAGCCACACCCCAGCCCCTCACTGGGAGATTCTAGGCATGTACCACTGAACCACACCCCCATTAATCTGTGGATGGACCTGTAGGCTAATCCCACAACTTGCCTGTTGTGAATAAGGTCACAATAAACATGGATACAAGGCATTAAATGTTTATGGGTTTTTTTATTTTAATTATGGGTATATGTGTGGTGAGGGTGTGGGTTTTAATGTGGGTGCAGTACTCACAGAGGCCAGAAGAGGGTGCTGGATCTCCCAAAGCTGGAGTTACAGGCACTTATGAGCCATTGATGTGGGTGCCGGCAGCTAAACTGTGGTCTTTGCAAGGGCAGTGTGTACTCTTGACTGCTGAGCCATCTCTCCTGCCCCTGACATTAAGCTTTTGTTGTCATCTTTCCATCCGAGACTCCCAAGTTTATATTCTCCGGTCTTCAGACTTGTATGACCAGCTCCGTTCCCCACACTGCCACCTCAAATCTAACAGACACCTAAACTCACCATAGCTGGAACTGATCTCCGTGTTCTTAGCTTGAACCTGCCCCATAAGCCACCTCCCCTCTCCCCTTAGCTGATGATCAACAAGTCCTCTCATTTGATGAGAACAAAAGTTTAAGCTGTTCTTTTCCCAATCAATCCTGAAAATTCGTGATTCCACCTTTAAAATGTATTTTGGATTTGATCCTCTGACCGGTTTTGGCACTTCTAATGTCATGGCCTAGTACCTCTTGATAGATGACATCAGGAATAGACAGGACCTTCTTAGTCATATCCCCACTTCCATGTTGCCTTATTCCAGCTTTTCCCAACCAGAACCCTTCAGTAATGTAACTATGGCTCATAAATAGAGCATTTGTTTAACATCCTCCAAGGAGGGATGGGGGTGTGGCTCAGTGGTAGAGCACCTGCCTAGAATCCCCCTGTGAGGGGCTGGGGTGTGGCTCAGTGATAGAGCTTTGCTGAGCATGCACAGCATTCTGGCTTTCATTCCTAATACTATGAACATGGGAGGGATGAGGGAAGAGAGGAGATCGTGTCATGTTTGTGCTGACATCCTCATAGCTCTCAGAGAACATGATAAAGTCCTCATGTGTCTGCAAGACTGCACAACACTTGGCCTTTGTTACTCTCTGACTTCACCCTTACCTCTGCCCCACTAACACTGTCTCTTCACTGCACTTTGGACACATAGATAACCTTTGTCCTTGCCTGTTTTCTTGACCCAGACACCTGTGTGGCTTCTTGTCTTTGCAGATACCATTCTCTCAGCAAAGCGTCCCTTTGTCCACTTAGTCCTCATCCTCTGGACACTGTTCATCTACATCATCTTCTCCTTTTTATTAATTGAATTTGTCTTTAGGCCATTCCACACATGTATATAATCCCCCCCCCACTCTCTCCCATTCAACATTTTCTGTATGTGTGTGTGATGTATGTGTAGATGTGTATGGGGTGTTTATGATATACACACATCATATACATGCAGGTGTACACATCTATGTGCCTGAGTGTGGGGGCCAGAGGTCATTGGGTATCCCACTCTATTGCTCTCCACCTTGTTTATTTGAGACAGGGTCTGCCATTGAACGTGGAGCTAGGCTGGCAGCCAGCAATACTCAGTGATCTTCCTGTCTCTGCTCCCATCAGCACTGGAGTTACAAGGATATGCATGGCTAGCTTTTTATGTGGATGGTGGGATTCGAACTCAGATCCTCACCCAAGCACAGCCAGCACCTATGAGTCATCTCCCCAGTCCCCTCAAATTTTTATTTTTCTTATTGCTCTGATCTCCTTCTGCCAGCCATATATTCACATCACATTGCTCGTTAATCATTGTGTGAGTCAGTTGGAGCAGACTAAGTTATTCTGAAGTAACAAATATCTCTAAAATTCATTTTTAGGAATATTTATCTGGGTATATTAGTTCAGGCCCATAATCTCAGCAATGGGGAAGCTGAGGCAGGAGGACCACTGAGAGTTTCAGGACATTCTGGACTCCATAGTGAGACCCCGCCTCAAAAAATGTTAACAGATGGTCCTCAACTTACCATGGCTTGACTTTATTAAGGAACAACAGTGATATGATGGGTTGACAAGATGACTTAGCAGGCAATGGTGTTTGAAGTGCAAGACCGCCAACACGACCTTAATCTCCAGATCCCCAGAAAATGTGGAAGGAGAGAATTGGCTTCACAAAGTTGTCCTATGATCTCCAATCATGTGCCATGGCACGCACTCACCCCATACTACCACCACCATCACCACCATTACCACCACCATCACCATCATCACCACCACCATCACCACCATTACCACCACCATCACCACCATTACCACCACCATCACTATCATCACCACCACCATCACCACCATCACTACCACCACCACCACCACCATTACCACCATCATCATCATCATCACCACAACTACTATAATAAATAAAACTTCTTTTGTTTGAGACAGGATTTCTCTGTAGCCTTGACAGTCCTGGAACTCGTTATGTAGATGAGGCTGGCCTCCAACTCACAGAGATCCACCTGTCTCTGCCTCCCAAGCTCTGGAATTAAAAGCATGCACCACCACACCCAGCTTAATAACTCCTTCCCCTTTTCCAAGACAGAGTTTCTCTGTGTAGCTTTGGCTGTCCTGGACTTACTTTGTAGACTCACAGTGATCCACCTGCCTCTGCCTCTCTGGGTGCTGGGATCACCGGCGTGAAGGTTAATAAACCTTCTTAAAGATAATAAGAAACTGTACTTCACTCCAGGCACGGGTTATCCCCACAGTTATTAGTCAGGGAAGTTCAGAGGCATCCAAAACTACATAGACTATTGCCATTGATCTTGACTGCTCGCCAGAATTAGATGGTAACACCCAATTGCGGATAGCCCACTTTGGGTGCTGGACACAGACAACCAAGCTGGACCTGAGCTGGAAACTTCCTCACTACTGACTAGCTTTCACAGTGCCAGAAGGTGTTGTGGGGGAGAGAAGTCACCAATGGTGTCCCTACAGCCAACGGTACATGCTATACCACCAACTGCCTGGCAAGACGTGCCCAATGCAACAGTGGCATTGGATTACTGGGTTATGGAGCAACCCAGTAACTTTTGGATTGTGCTTGAGGCCTGCTCTACAGGAAGAAATCCATGCCTAGTACTGTAAATCTGGTCAGAAGTCCATGGTTTGGGAGGCCACAGGATCTGGGGAGGAACCCATCATTGTTGTTTTGATAAGTGATATGTCGTTAAGATGTTTTTAAAATATTTATGGTTATTCCCATCCATGAGTGGTGCCCTTGGCCTTGCCAGAGAAGCTTATCTCTCCATGGGGCAGTAATCCACGCAGACTCATAACCAGCTAAAGTGCTAAAAATAAGTGAACATCAGGTGCTCAGCCCCAAGCTGAATGTCCATATCACATACCCCACCACCTGATTTATTCATCAGGGACCATCCTGGGAGAGGAGCAGAAAGATTTTAAAAGCCAGGCGATGGTGAAGAGGGCTGCAAAGCCTTCTGGATGTGACATGGCTACCACAGCTCTGGTCACCTGCCCAAGATCAAGCCAGTAAGCTTAGGCAGAATGCCAGTAAGTACCCACAGATGATTGAAGAGAAGAGGGGAATGCAGCTCAGGTATCTCGGGGAGTGGATGCACATAGCCCCCCCCCCAACACACACACAAGTAAATGAATGGATGTACAAGTCGGTGAAGAAGTTTTAAAATACTTTGAATGAACATAGGAATTGTTCACTAAGATTCCTATCCACAACAGAAAGCTCCCGGTTTAGCAACCCAAATCAAATGTGTATGTGGAAGACATGTCAGAAGGGCTGAGTCTATTCCTAGGGAACTTTTGAGACGTGTGAATTCTTTCCATTATGTTTTTCCCCAAGGAGGAGGTCCAATAGTCAGCACGCTTGAAAATAGACCAAGGATAAGTGATATGGGGTTGTTACTGAGTCATGAGGGTGGTTACATGCGTGAAGCCCTTCCATCTGCAGCTCTGCACAAAAGCAGGCATGATGGCATGTGCCTGTTACCCCAGTGCTCAGGGAGTGGAGGCACCATCACTCCCGCCGCCAGAAGACATGGTGATCCTGCATACCTTCTTAAAAACCATCATCATCATCAGAGAAGGAAGTTCAGATGTGTCGGCTCTGATACTAGAACCTGCAGGCAGCGTTAATTAGGTACTAAAGGAGAGCAGTTATGTGACCTTTACACACACACACACATGTACATACACACTCACACCTATGAGGTCAGGGGGTCATCTAGCGGCTGCATGGGACAGTTCACACAGCAGAGCGTAAACCTACTTCTCTGCTGTGTCCTAGGCTTTACGGATACTCAGCTGCAGACTGAAGAGCGAGGCTGAGTTGGGGGCCTTTCCTTTAAGGTCAGGGCAGACCAGCTCCTGCTGTAATATCCCTTCCCTCCACCAACAGCTCTGATATACGCATGACAGCTGGAGCAGGTGTGGGGGGACTGAGATTAAACAAGTGGCCCAGCACAGTGGTGGAGCATGCCTGTAAGCCCAGGACTCCAGAAGAGAGACAGCAGGTTTGAGAGTCCCAAACCAGCCTTGGATACATGGTAAGTTCCTGCCTCAGAAACAACTGAGGGCTGGGGAAATAGTTCACTGGTAGTCCAGCACGCCCCCCCTCTTACCCCGCATCTCCCCAATACACAAGAAGCACTAGTATTGATGAGGAAATAGAAAGCTAGACAAATGTCTCTAGGGAATAGCTGGCTTAGAGTACCAAACAGCTCAGTCATCAAGAGCTTCAACATGGGCCAGCGAGATGGCTCAGATAGTAAAGGGGCCTGGAGGCCTGACAACCTGAGTTTAATCTCTGGGACACAAACGGTAGAAAGAGCTGTCCTGTCCTGAAAACTGTCCTCTCATTTCCACACGTGCCGTAGAACACACATGTGCATGCATACATATGAATGTGCGTGTATATACACACACAGGAATGATCTGTTAAATCTCTTTTCAGTGTATTATATTTGTCTACGTATGTAGGTGTGTGGGTAAGCATGTATGTGTGTAGCGGCCAGAGCTCGACCTCAGGTATCACTTAGGCAAATATAATGCACAAAAAAAGTACCAAGTTCTAAAATAAAGGTAAAAGTCCATAAGCTTCAGCTTTCCGTCTGACTCAGGCTCCAGCAGGGCTCACAGGGCGTGTCTCGTATCCTGTGTCTCATCAGCCTGGCCCTGGAGGGACAAAAGGGCAGGTACCTGGTACATCAACCAGGGTGGCCAGGCTAGGCCAGTGCTTGGAGACCAGCAGCATTGACAGCCAAAGTCCTGGGCACATGAATGGCATCAGCCCATCCATGTCCATGGTGCAGCAGGGTGGACCGGACCAGGCCCCTGGTCATTCTTTGGCTCCTTCTGCAGGATGCTGGCTGTTGAGGCCTGGGACCTCAGTCTGTGCAAGTGTACAGAGCTGATGAACATCTACTGGAGCTGCCTGTCGAAGAGACCTGTGCCCACCCCTTGCAGCCTGCTTATTTGCTTTTAATTTTTTTTAATTACACAAACAATTATAACAATTTATAATAAGTCACAAGAGTAGGTTCTCTCCTCCACTGCTGTGGATCTCAGGATCTAACTCAGATCATCAAACTTCAGCCTTCACTGGCTCAGTCAGCTCACTGGCCCCTAGCTTACTGTTATTGTTGTTTGTGTTGGGTTTTGTCTGTTCTTGAAATAGAGGTAAAGCAAACCATTTGAAAATGCACAATTCAGCCATGCATGGTGTCATATACCTTTAGTCCCAGCACTTGGGAGGCAGACACAGGCAGGTCTCTGTAAGTTGAAAACCAGCCTGGTCTGCAGAGTGAGTTCCAGGGCCAGCCAGAGCTACATAGTGAGACCCTGTCTCCAAAATACAAAAAACAGGAAGGAAGGAAGGAAGGAAGGAAGGAAGGAAGGAAGGAAGGAAGGAAGGAAGGAAGGAAAGAAAAAAAGAAAGAAAAAGGAAATGTATGATTCAAGCCAGGAGTGGTGCTGAACTCCAGACGTGGAGTCAGGAGGATTACAAATTTGAGGACAAACTGGGATATATAGCTTCATAGTCTGTCTCAAAAAAAAATAAAAATTAAAGATTGGGGATGTAGCTCAGTTGATATATGTAGCCCAGGGTTTGAGCTCTAGCTCTCCACAGCCAAGGCGTGATGGCACACACCAGTAACCCTAGATCCAATGAAGGAGAGTTAGAGGAGCATGCACAGACCACAAAAACAATAGCAAGCTCTCTAAGATGGTGGCTTCTTGTTTCAAGAACAAGAAATGCCAGAAAGGAACAGGGGCAAGTATCTAGACAGAACCAATAGTGGAAACGGAGGGCCCAGGGGCCCTATAAAACACTAAAGCCATTGTCTGTTCAACATAAAAGACTTCTGCCTTATATTTCTCCCATCCCAAATGTATAAAGCCATTTCTTTCCCTTTTTCTGTAGCCTGGTCTTCTGTCTTTCCAGGTCAATCAATCTTTGTCCCTGCTAACGAACAAACTTGGCAATCCCTTAGACCACTTTCATCGCCCCTGATACCCTGGGAGGTAGAAACAGGAGGATCAAAACACTCATAGAAAGTTTGAGACGCACAAGACAAACCCTGTCTCAAAAGGAGAAGGAGGCTGGGGCTGGAAAGATAGCTCAGTGGTTAAGAGTTCAGTGAGCTCTTGAAGGGGACCTGAGTTTGAGTCCCAGCACTCATGTCAGGCATCTACAAAAGACCTGCAACTCCAGTTCCAGGAGGATTGACACTTCTGGCCCCAATAAGCAGCTGCACTCACCTACACACACTCACACACTGACATACAGTTATATACATAATTAAAAATAAACACAAATCTTAAAAGGAAGAGAGAGACAGCGAAGTATGCCAATCGTGTGTGTATAGTCCATTTCCAATGTTGTGTAACACCAACCTTGAACTTGTTCAAAAACCTTTTTGTCATCTGGAAAGGAAACTCTATTCTCTTCTCTGTTGCATAACAAAGAATTATATAATCCTGAGGTGAATTGCAGAACGCAGGCCTGAGAGAGGCTCTTGGTTTGCAAAAGAGAGACTATTGGTTTGAACTGTATACCAGGACAGAGGCAGACAGAGAGCTAAGAGCCAAAGGTGCCCTTTAACCAGACAGCTGGCTTTGTCTGTCTTTGTTTATTTGTTTGCTTGTTTGTGACATCATCTCCCTACGTAGCCCAGGCTGGCATCAAACTCATGATCCTGTACCTTTCTGCCTCCCAAGTAGTGGGATTACAGATGTACACCACCACGGACTTTTTGCTTACTATCATAGTTAACCTTTATCATCAACTTTGCTGGATTTATAATCACCATGGAAACACACCTCTGGGCATGTCCATGAGAACATTACCAAAGAAGTTGGACTGAGGAGGAAAGGCTCATCATGAATGTTGAGTGACACTCCTCCATAAACTAGAGTGACTGGCCCACTAGCTTCCAGATATTTTCCTGTGTTTACCTCCCACCCTTTTATTCTCTGCTGAATAAAATGGGGAAACTGAGGGCTGGAAAGATGTCTCCATGGTTAAGAGCACTAGCTGCTCTTCCAGAATAATCTGGATTCGATTCCCAGCATCCATATGGTAGCTTACCTACCCTTATGGTAGAGTCTGTGACTCTAGTTCCAGGAAGTCCAACGCCCTTGTTTGGCCTCCTTGGGTACCAAACATGGACACGGTGCACAAACACAAATGCAGGCAAATGTCTATATATGCAAAACATATATATGTGTGTGTGTTATGTATAATATATGTAATATTTAGAAAGGAAAGAGAGAGCTAAAGACTGACACGCATATCTGACTCTGAATGCAATGTCACCAGCTACCTCACGCTTCTGCCACCATCTTTTCCCCACCAGGATGGATTGTATCCCCTCCAATCATGAACCCAAATTAAACCTTTCTTCTTTAAGTTGCTTTTGTGACTTATCTTATCACAGCAATGAGACAAGAATCCAATATATCCACCATGTTTTAACCAAAATATAGACTAACAAGGAGGCTCTCTGGTTGGTCACTGAAAGACAAGAGAGCTGTGGACAAGCTCTTGTCATATAAGCCTGGGTCCTAGGTTGCCATCCCCGGAACACATGTAAAGCCAGAAAGGATATCACAGGCATCTAAATACCCAGTGCTCCATGGGGAGGTAGGAGACAGAGACAGGAGAACATCTGGAAGCTCTACCCTGCAGATGTGGCCTGAGACCCTGTCTCATACAAGGTAGAAACCAAGGATAACCACTAGGCATGGTCTCTGACCTCCACAGTGCCCAATTTCACCTCTCTCTCTCAGGATAGCCATTAGGCATGGTCCCTGACCTCCACAGTGCCCAATTTCATCTCTCTCTCTCTCTCTCTCTCTCTCTCTCTCTCTCTCTCTCTCTCTCTCTCTCTCTCTCTCTGGATAGCCACTAGGCATGGTCCCTGACCTCCACAGGTGCCCAATTTCACCCCTCTCTCTCTCTCAGGATAGCCACTAGGCATGGTCCCTGACCTCCACAGATGCCCAATTTTCTCTCTCTCTCTCTCTCTCTCTCTCTCTCTCTCTCTCTCTCTCTCTCTCTCTCTCTCTCTCTCACACACACACACACACACACACACACACCATAGCAACCCAGGGGAGATAGAACATGTACCCAAAACAGAAATCAGCCAATAGGAAGGGCCACTGCTGGAAGTGCTGTCCCTGTCGTAGCCAAGGACAGGCCTCTTCACTCATGATTACTGTAGCAGAGCTGCAGGCTGCTCCCAAAGGACTTTTTCCACCCTCCCTTTCCTTGGTCCCTTTGCTGACATATCATCACACAGAGTTAACTAACACTCACAGGCCTGGTGTCCTTCACCCTCTACGTAAAGGGCCAAGCCAGAGACATTTATCTCCAGAGCAAATACAACTGTACCCAAATGAGTGACTGGCTGTATTTGCTGATGATGTCATATCTGTCCCAGGCTTCCTGATCAATGTGACTCAAGGGTGAGCTGCTGGCTGGTCAAGGTGAGTAATGTGTTGACCTGCCCAAACTAGCAAGAATGTGACTCCAGGGTGACTTGGTCCTCAGAGAACCAAAGTTGGGTCAACCTTACAGCAGAGACTAGGTTGCTGACTGGTTCTAAGAAGTGCCGATAAAGGGGGTTTTAGTGTCTCCCCCAATCTCACGCAACACACCCCCAGCAATCCCACATGGGTGAAGCCTATAGTATCTTACTAAATTTTGGAAAATAAGGAAATAAAGACTGTTGGGTGTCACGGCTCAGAGCTGTAATCCAAGCTTCTCCAAAAATCTGAGGCTGGGGGATGTTGAGGTCCTCACAGAGCTGGTTCACAGAGTTACAGCAAAATTCTGATTCCAAATCTGAAAGAAGAAAAGGGGAGGAGGATAGGGTATGGCTCAGAGGTAGAGCACTTGCCTAGAATTCCCCAGTAAGGGGCTGGGGTGTAGTTCAAAGGTAGAGCATCTATCTAGAATCCCCAGTAAGGAGCCAGGGACATTGTTCACCTGCCTAGAATCCTCCAGTGAAGGGCTGGGGACATGGCTCAGTATTAGAACACCTGCTTAGAATTCCCTGATAGGGAGCTAAGGTTCAATGGTAGAGTACTTTCATAAAATGCACCAGGCCCTGGGTTTAGTACCAAGCAATATTGGGTGATAAAATCAACTCAATACAGGAAAGTGTTTGGAGCAGAGACAGCAAATCAGGCCAGGAGTAATAATTTCAAAAGACAAAAGAACGAAAGAAAGAAAGAAAGAAAGAAAGAAAGAAAGAAAGAAAGAAAGAAAGAAAGAAAGAAAGAAAGAAAGAAAGAAAGAAAGGTAGGTTTCAGATACAACTACATATGGAGCTGCTCAGCCTGCAAAGGGGGTGGAAATACAATGCTTCCTGATGTCCCAGGCCTGGAGTTTGAAGGTGGGATAGAAAAGTCCAGGAGCTCTCCCTTTGTGCTGTGATTTCAGTTAACGGTGGGGACAGACGGGGACGGCTGTGAGACCTGTGACCTCCCAGACCCTCCTCCTAGCCAGCAGCCCCAGCAGAGGGGAGAGGAGGGTCTGCTTGGCTTATCCTGCACATTCCAGCAGGAACCCTGGCATGGAGTCACAGCTGGTATAGCCTGGAGCCGGAAGAGCTGTGTCTGGAGACCTCGCACTACCCCCTCAGGGTCATTTGAAGTACCGCCTACCTCCTAGTGACAGGAGCCAAGCCTGGGACAGGCTGTGGCTAGCCCTAGGTCACAGGGTCATTTACACAGGGAGAACTGCACTTGCCAGACTGTTTTCCCATGAGTACAAAACACTTGACATGGGCTCATAGCTTGTTCCATTCTGGTAGCAGCAGCGTTGGTGGTGATGCCTGCCTGTGCACGTGCATGTGCGTGTGTGTGTGTGTGTGTGTGTGTGTGTGTGTGTGTGTGTGTGTGTGTGCACATGCGTGTGTGGGTACATGTATGTGTGTGTTCACCAAGTCATAAATGGGACAGACCCTGGAAGCTCACGCTTTGGATGGACAAGGTGGTTTCTTTCTTTTAAGAAACGTATTTATTCTTTTACAGCTTCTTACAGATATGTGTAAAGGGCTAATATTGTATTCTCCATCCCCTTATCTAGCCTTAGACACCCCTCTCCTTCCTTTTTTCCTTTGTGTGTGTTCGTGCGTGTGCTGCATTTATTTATAGTTGTCTGCATGGGCTTGGGTGGGGGTTGTTTAGCTGAGCAAGGACAACTTACTAGTGGCTATACCACTGAAGAATATGACTCCCCCTCCCCCAGCAACTGGGCTAGCTCCCCAGGGGCCTCCTGATCCCATCCCCTATCCATGATAGGCTGCAGATGGGCTCAGTCTTGTGATGGTCACAAGCACTGCTGGACACATGTGCAAGGCCATGTTAAAAAGATGGTGTTTTACAGCGCTCCTGTGGGTCTGGTTTCTTTCTTTATTTAAGATTTATTTTATACTGTTCTGCCTGCATGTACACCTGCATGCCAGAAGAGGGCACATTATAGATGGCTGTGAGCCACCATGTGGGTGCTGGGAATTGAACTGAGGACCTCTGAAAGGGCAACCAGTACTCCTAACCTCTCCAGCCTGCGGTTACTTATTGCAGCCATACTTAACACAAGCTTGGAAAAGATGGGGTGCAAATGCCAACCCTTGCTCCCAGGAACCATACCTATGTAGAGCATATACTGATTCTAAACCCTGAAGTCTGCTTAATTCATACTCAGCTCAGTCAGCTCAGGTACAGGGAAATGCAGACACCCAAGTACTCAACACCTTCATATCAAACATCTAAATGTCTCAAGACCTAAGGAGCCCTGAAGGCTGTTGTGTGTCGTAAGCGAAAGTCTTATCTAGGGGAGTAGGGAGATTGGCCCAGTAAGTAAAGACTTGTCATGTAAGCTTGAGGACCTGAGTTTGATCACCAGTATCCACATAAAGCTGGGTGCTGCGTCATATCCTTTAATCCCAGAACTGGGGAAGTGGACTTGGGAGGATGCCCTGGAGCTTGCTGGCCAGTTATTCAAACTGAATTGATGAGAGCAGGTTCATAAGAGAGACCCTGTCTCAAAATACAAGGAGAGCACTGAGGAAGACAGTCAAGATTGCCCTCTGGCTTCTATATGCTGCAAAGTTTTTTCAGTCTGGTTTCCTTTTGTTTTCAGAGGAAAGTCGTTACAGCAAGGGAACTCTTCTAAGGACCATGAACTAATTTAAGGGGCCACAGATGAATCTCCATCCCACCAAATAATATTATGTGGCTATCTTCCTATTTGGGGACTTCTAAAGATAGTATTGTCCTTATTGCTATTTTGTGGGATGTCTTGTAGTCATAATTAGTGAATTACTTGAAGCAAAGTGGGTGATTTTTTTTTACAAGGGTTTTGTTTGCCAGCCTGGGAAAATGGCTCCAAGATTCACTCACTAGAAAAGTAGATATAAAAGGATGCCTATTAGCCGGGCACGGTGGCACATGCCTGTAATCCCAGCACTCCAGGAGGCAGAAGTGGGTGGATCTCTGTGAGTTCGAGGTTAGCCTGGTCTACAGAGCAAGTCCAGAACAGCCAAAGTTACACAGAGAAACCCTATCTCAAAAAGAAAGAAAGAGAGAAAGGAAGAAAGAAAGAAAGGAAAGAAGGAAGGAAGGAAGGAAGGAAGGAAGGAAGGAAGGAAGGAAGGAAGAAAGAGAGAGAGAGAGAAAGGAAGAAAGAAAGAAGCCTATTGATTACAATGAAATATAAGTACTTTTTGGAGAGTGGCTTAAGGCTATGAACTAAGGGCCAGCTAGATGGCTCAGTGGGTCTTGCTGCCAAGCTTGAAGACTTGAGTTCAATCCCTGGGCGCACATGGTGGAAAGAGCCAAGCTCTCCTCTTACCTTCACACTCATGCTATGGAACCTTCCCCTGGACACAGAAATAAATAAATCTAAGTTTAAAAAAAAATACCAAATAGATCAGGGCACAGGGGTCTTCTATGAGACTGTTTCTCCAACCAAGGACCATGTATGGATACAAACTATAGCCCCTGCTTGGATGTGGCCCATGGTAGCTCAGTACCCAACTGGGTACCCTAGTAAGGGGAACAGGGACTATTTGGGTCATGAACTCAATGGCTGGCTTGTTGACTGCTCCCCCCCCCCCGAGGGAGGAGTAGCCTAACTAGATCCCAGAAGAGAACTTTGCAGCCAGCCCTGAAGAGACACAATAAGCTAGGGTCAGATGGAAGGGAGTGAAGTCCTCCCCTATCAGTGGACTTGGAGGGGGGCAGGGAGAAGACGAGGGAGGGATGGGGAGAGTGGGAGGGAACGAGGGAGGGGGCTACGGCTGGGATACAAAGTATATAACCTGTGATTAATATAAAAATAAATAAATTACTTTAAAAATTACTTTAAAGGATATAAACCCAGACTGGTGAGATGTCCCAGCGGGTAAATATATGTGCCGCCAGTCCTGGTAACCTGAGTTTGAGTCCCTGGACCCCAGGTGGAGGAAGGAAAAAGTCAACTCCCACAAATTGTCCTTTGACTTCCATCTGTGAGGCATGGTACATGTGCACACACACACACACACACACACACACAAATAGATGAAATAAGGTTTTTAAAAAGAACATGAACTCACAGACAATATGAGATTTTTCTCAGGGTTTTTTTTTTTAGATCTTGTTCCCTCTTCAAACTCAAGACCCTCCAGTGTCAGCTTGCATAGGACTGAGAGCACACCAGAGAGCTGAGGTCACAGGTGTGATCCACCATCCCAAGTGTCTTGGTCAGCATTCTATTGCTGTAAAGAAGACACCAGGACAGCAGCAACTTTTGGAAAGGAAAGCTTTTAAATGGGCCTTGCTTGTACTTCCAGGGGTTTAGTCCATTACTGTCATGGCGGGGAGTACAGCGGCAGGCAGGCAGGCATGGTGCTGGGGACGCATCTGGGGGTTCCACATAGGGATCTGCAGGCAGCAGTAACGAGAGGGCACCTGGCCTAGCCCAAAACCTCAAAGCTCACGGCCTGTGACACACTTCCTCCAAGGAAGCCATACTTCCTAATCCTTTCACATAATGCTGCTCCCCGGTGACTAAGCATTCAAATCTATAAGCAATGGGGGCCAGTCACATTCAAACCACCACACCAGGCTTAAGAAGTCTACTTTAAAAAAAGAAAAATATTTGTTTATTTTTACTTTATATGTATGCGTGTTTTGCATACGTGCAGACACCCTCCGGGTGCCCACAGAGTTCAGAATAGGGTATTAGAACCCCTGGAATGGAGTTACAAACACCTGCGAGCTGCCATGTGGGTGCTAGGAATCTAACCCATGTCTTCTGCAAGAGCTACAAGTGCTCTTAACTGCTGAGCCATCCCTCCAGCCCCAAGAGGTCAACTTTTAACAGACTCTGCCCCCCCCCCCCTTAGTCTCCGTAATTACATTCTAACTTGATCATGTGCGGCTCACCACTGTGGGCGGTGCCGTGCCCGGGAAGGTAAGTCCAGGCTGTACAAGAAAGGGGGCTGTAAAAGCTAGGCCATTAAGCAGCGGTCTCCCAAGTTCTCTCCATTTCTGCCTCCAGGTTCCTGTTTAAATTTCTGCCATGGTGATGCACTGTGACACAGAAATGTAAGCCAAATAAACACTTTCCTCCCTCAAGTTTGCTCTGGTCAGCATTTTTATCATAGTAACCAAGAGGCAAACAAATGCACCACCCTTCCTTAAGTTGTCTTTGTTGGGTAATATTTTGTCACATCAACAAGAAAAAAAAATAACTAATATATGGATTTTTTTAATATTCATGATGTTTATCTGTGTTGATTTCAAGCCAGTCTCAAATCCTTCCAATGTTTAGGAGCAATACAGTGGACCCCTGGAATCTTTCCATACCCTTGGATTCAGCCAAGCATGAATTGAAAACACTCAGTTTGAATTCCATCTGCTCAGAATATGCCTACACATTGGGTTTTTTTTCCCCATTATTCCCTAGATATCTCAGTTTCTTTTCCTAGTGCAGTGATAAGTTTACTCTGAAAAACCCAGCATGGTTGAGCATGTCTGTAATCCTACCACTCAGGGAGGCAGAGACAGGCAGATTTCTGTGAGTTTGAGGCCAGCCTGGTCTACAGAGTGAATCTCAGGACAGCCAAGGCTACACAGAGAAACTTTGTCTTGAAAAACCAAAAAAGAAAAATTTACTCTGAGAAAAGCAACTTCGGGAGGAAAGGGTTTGCTCTGATCACAGTCTGAGGGTACACAGCCCATCATGGTGGGAGGTCAAGGCAGCAGGTGCATGAGGCAGCTGCTCATATCATATCTACAATCAGAAAGCAGAGATTGATGAATGCATGCTGCTGCTCAGTTCCCTTTCTCCACTTGAACAGGGAATGGTGCCACCCACGGCGGGCAGCTTTTCCTCAGTATTACCTCAGTTAATACAATCAAGATAATCTTTTAAAACACACCCAGAGACCCGTCTCCCAGGTGATTCTGGCAATATCAAATGATACATTTAGACAATACAGAATGATACATTTTTATTGATTATTCACACCATGTTAGGGATTATAAATTATCTGGAGATGATTTAAAGTATAAAGGAGCAAGCTGAGGCTGGGAAATAGCTCAACTAGTAGAATGCTTGCCTAGCATGCCCAAAGCCCTGGATTCTGTCTCAGCTCCAGGTGGTACCTACTTGCAATCTTAGCCCTTGGGAGGTGGAGGCAGGGGTATCAAAAGTTCATGGCTTCATAGAAAGTTGAGTACCAGTCTAGACTACATGAAACACTAGCAAAATTTTTTTTTATTTTATTTAGAAAAGGAGGAAACAAAGCATAGTGGCTCCCATCTATAATCCCAGCACTTAGAACACTGAAACTTGTTTGAGAGACTTGTTTGAGGCCAGTCTGGGGTTTATAACAAATGAATAAAATAATCAAAACACTGCCAAGATTAAAGAATAACGTAAGGGCAGGAAGATGGCTCAATAGGTAAAAATACTGTGTAGGTCTATGACCTTACTTCAGTCTCCGGAACCCACAGTAGGGAATGCTTTCCAAAAGTTGTCCCCTGACCTTCACGTATGTGTTGTTGCATTCACACACACACACACACACACACACACGTGCATGCTTGTGCGAGTGGGAACTTGTATGAAATTAACATCTATTTATTTATGTTTGTTTATTTACATTTATCTGTGTGCATATGTGTGTAGATATGTGTATACCATTATGTATGGAAGCCAGAGATGAACTCACTGAAGTTGGTTCCCTCCATCCACTGTGTGAGTGCAGAGAATCAAACTCAGGGTGTCTGATTTGGCAGCAAGGGCCCTTACCTGCTGAGTCATCTCACTGGTCCAACTTATAAAAAATAACAAAAATAGGCTAGGCAGTAGTGGTGCAGACCTTTAATCCCAGCACTCAGAAGGCAGAGGCAAAAGGTTCTCTGAATTTGAAGCCTGATCTACAAGCTCCAGGACAGCCAGGGCTACACAGAAAACAAATTAATTAATTAAAAAAAACTTGTCTCAGAAAAAAAGTGTAAGTTCTGTATATATGCAGTTGTTATAGTTAGAAAGTTAGAAGTTGAATGTACACAAGAATCCAAGAACCAATTCCCACAGTAAGATATATAACTTAGGAATATTTTAACTTCAAAAAACAGAAAGCTTGGAGCTCACTGTGTGTGGGACTCCCTGGTTCCATCTCTCCAATCAGCTAACTAATCTCTACTTTTTTTTTTTAATTTTTCCAGTGCCAGAGAGTGAACCCAGAGACCTGTGAATGATAGAAAAGAACTTATTTCTGATTCAGTCCCAAGCTCCTCACTGGGGCATTCTAGGTAGGTATTCTACCACTGAGCCACACCCCATCCCCTCACTGAGGAATTCTAGGCAGATGTTCCATCACTGACCTGTGTCCATACCCTGCTAACCTCTACCTGTTTGTGTTTAATATTGCTTATTGCTTGGCGCTTACATATAGTGCCTGCTTCTTACATGCTCACATTTTCTAGAAAGACCTAGAAAGCAGCTCTTTATTGACTGTCTTTTTGACTAGATGCATCTTAAAAGCAAGGAGACCAGAAAAGCACATTATTTTTATCTTCATAGTAGCAAGGATGCACCTTATATGCCTGCTTCCAACCTGACTAATGCTATAGCAACAAAAAGATTTTAAATGATTCCAAATGCCATGCATTGCGTACCTCCAGTTGCTGAATGCATCTTAGTGATGGATGTGGAAATTGTGAAGTTCTTTCCGCCATGAATTTATGGCTCCTATTTCTGGGACCACAGTACTTCCTGACATCATTGCCAAACTCCTGCTAAAGCTTTTATAGTGATCAGATACTGATGGGACAATAATTGGCAAAGTCTGCTGTTCAGTTCACTCCTACTCAGCAGAGTCTCCATTGATTCCTAAGAATCCTTGCTCTTCTCGGTCAATGTCAATATGTTGGGGACTTTGAAAAAGAAACACATAAATTCCGACTCAAGGTTTTGCTTAATTATTTATAATTGTATGCATTCCCACTAATGGGAAAGTGTGTATTTTCTGCTGAATTACAAGATCTGTGGGGTTGATCTATCCCTTTTAGCAAAATGGCTACCTGTGTACTGCCCTTATAGGGCCACAGAAATTTAGAGTCAGAAGTGAGGGATGGTGGTGCTCAGGGCCGTAGGTCACAGAGGAATGAACTGCTCTCTAAAGGGATTTGCTAGAAATGCCAAAGTCCAGCATGAAAGAGAGTGGCATCTGGTCCCTCAACACAAATGTAGTTTTTAGTTTGGAGGTGGGGGTGAGAGATGGTTTTGTGAAACCCAAAACGGCCTTGAACTCTTGTACCTTGTGCCTCCACCTCCCAAGTGTTAGGATCACAGACACGCGCAACCACAGCCATGTACAAATATAGATAAATGGTAAGGTAGGTGCCAAATGGAACCTACGCGTATCCTGTGTTACTAGTTTTTGCTCTCCTTGAACAAGAACTAACCCGGCTTAGGAGATGGTTCAACAGGAAAAATGCTTGCCATGAATACCCAAGTTCAGATCCCCAGTACCCACGTGAAAACTGGACAGGGCAGTACACTTCTGTAATCTCAGAACTGTGGAAGCAGGGGCAAGCAGATCCCCAGAGCTTGCTGGCCAATCTAGTCAAGTCACTGACCTCCCAGTTTAGTGAGAAACCTTGTCTCAAAAAGTAAGGTACACAGAGGAGTGGCAGTGATTCCCTTTAGTTCTAGCACTCAGAAGAAAAAAGAAGGTTGTCTATTTACCTGGATCAATATATTTCTGCAAAAAAATACTTTGTCATTATCTTTCATGTCCTCTCTCATTAAAGATGGTGACACACACTTACCTATAATTGCAGCATTCACGAGGCTGTGCTCTGGGCAGCCTAGGTAATTCAAAGTCAACTGTGTCAATCATAAACCCACTAGAAGATACAATCATTTAGAATTTACTGCTCTTGTTCAGCTAGGAAAAGCAGCAAGGTCATGTGAGAGGTTGTAAGGCTCTATGAGAGAGTCTACAAGAGTGATCGGTCTTTGGAGTTTGGTAAATACAGAACACACATTTACTTAGTAGGAAAAGTCTAGAACTTTCTCTGCGACTGTTACCCCAAAAAGGAAGAAAGAAAATCTCAAGCAAGGTATATGAGGGTAGACCTCGAAGACTGCTTTCCACAGGTTCATCTAGGCTGTTTCCCTGCAAGGTAAAGCAGAGGAATTTTCAAGACAGACCAGCTCCTCTCTTTCTGACCTTGAAGAGCACGAAGAATGTTCAGGTTATCTTGCTGACTCTCCCCGTGAGGTCAGCAGGCACCCAGAGACAAAGATTTCACAGTCAGAGCTCTACACCGACAAATAACAGGAAAGAAAGAGCCAGAGAGTAAAAAGTAACTTGAAGACCAACTACCTTATTTCAGGAGTGGAAAACACGAAGACCAAGAAGTGAAGAATTCTTTGCCTGCTGCTCTGTACCGATAAACACAACTAAAAAACCCTAATCTCTTGGCTTCCTGTTCTGGACTCTTATCACTCTACACACCATCTCAAGTGAAAACAAGGGCCCTTTCAGGTTTCTGGTAGGCAGGACAAGCTAGAATTTTTCTGGTGGCAAAGATTTGAGGTGATGGACAGAGTGGCTCAAAAATGTCTTAGTGCATGGCTGAGTTTGCAACGACAACAAAAAAGAATACACTAGGGTGATAGCTCAGCCAGCCAAGCACTTGCTGCACAAGTATGGAGACCTGAGTTCAGGTTCTCAGCACCCACGCAAAAATCTGAATGCTGTGGAATGCATATGTAACGCTGCTGCAGGGGCTGGCAGAGGCAAGGGGGTCCACGACCTCTGAGCCAGACACTCCAGCAGAATCCGTGAGTCCCGGGATCACCGATTGCGCCTATCTCACAAATAAGGCAGAGAACAATCGAGGAAGATATTCTTTGTCAACCTCTGGCCTCCACACACACAGGCCAGTGTATGTGTGTGCATACCCATGCAACGAACACATACACAGACATGTACACATGCGCGAGGACCTAACTTTGGGCCCCCATAATCCACGTAAAAAAGTCAGGCATGTTGGTGTGCACCTGTTACCATAGTGCTGGGGGTAGGGGAGAAGAAAAGTGGATTCTTGAAGGTCATTGACCAGCCAGTCTAGGCAAACTGATAAACTTTGGGTTTGGTGAGACCCTGACTCAAAAAATAAAAGTGGAGAACTGTCGAGGAAACACACCTGACACTGGCTTCTTGCCTCTACACACAAGAACATACATATGCATGTGCATGCACCCACACTAACAAGCACATACAGCACCCACACTCGTTAGTCACATTTGCAGAGTGCTTTTTGTCATAGACGGTAATACTTACGGGTTACAAGCATTCATACAAGGACTTCTTTGGGGAATATTGTCACCCAGCCTGTCCCAATGTGAGATCATCATTATCAGAATTATCAGGAAAGGCCTAAAATAATACTTCTGGGTGAATGGCCAGGGACAGTCTCTCTCTGAAACTACATCTGGGCAGGAGACAACTAGGAGACCAAGGCAGAGAGCATTCCAGGCAAAGAAAAAAGCGAATGAAAACCCAACAGGAACAAGTCAGACAAGTTGAAGAAGTGGATACAGAATATTTCCAGTTGTTCTTTTCAAGAATACGGCAGTCTTCAGCTCTATTCTACAGGAGCTCACCCCTAATGACTGTGCTCAGCAGGAATCTCTCTGGTCATAAACCTTGTGGAATTCTACACCACACACCCAGAGGCAGAGAGCCCCTGAGCACAGGAAATTGAAGGGAAGACCAACGAGCTTGTTTTGATTGTGATGATCAAAGTTTAACTGACTAGACTGGAGATGGGCTCAGTGATTGTATTTGCTGCTCTTACAGAGGATGTGAGTTTGGTTCCCAGCACTCCTACCAAGATGTTCACAGTACCTCTAACTCCAGTTCCAGGGGATCTGGGGACCTCTTCTGGCCTCCCAGGGTAACCCTGTATACATACACATAAATACAAATCTTATTGGCATTGCCACTTGCAATGACATTTTTTGAGTGAACCTGTGTGTTGTATGGCTGTATGTGCATATGTGGGTATGTATACCCATGTGTGTAGATATGGAAGGCAGAGGTTGATGGCAAGTGGCTTCCTCAATCACTTTCCACCTTTTGTGCATGTGTGTGTGTGCGTGTGTGTGTGTAGGTGCCAGGGATCATAACTCAGGTGTTCAAGTTTGCACAACAAACATTTTACTCACTGAGCCATCTCCCAAGTCCAACAATTGCATCTTAAAAACTATGTCAACATAAACAGGGTGCTTGATTGCTTTAACTGAAACAAGAGCCAGAAGAGGAGACAGTGGCTCCCTGTCTCTGGGGAAGTGTTTTGCGGAGACACTAAGAGGCTAGCCGCCTAGGAGCTGGGGGAAGGTGGATTTCTCAGCTGCACTGAGAAAAACTACAATGGTGGCCAGCATGCCTTACCTTCTACTGAGTCATTTCTTTCTATCGATTTACTTTCTTCCATTCTTGATGAGCACTGTAAAGTCCAAGAACATCCCAAGACCCTTATGGGCTCTCAAGGGTACATAGAATCAACAAACACCCTTGATGAGTCTAAATGGATTTTTTGAGATTGAGCCCACCTTTTTGCCTACAGCATGATCGACTGTACCTCTATCACAGCTTTCATCTCAATGCTTAAATTTTGCTTTCTGCACATGCATTAAAAGATGAGTCCAGCCCAACTCATTCTACTTCTCAACACCCCCCACCAGGTACACATATACTCAGAGTACCTGGCTCTAAGAAAATAATCAATATCTACTTGCTTTTTTTGTTCAACAAAGACCTCCTAGGTATTTGTGTGCCTAGTCCAGAGCTGGGGGCTGGAAGCCTTATGCTTGATGCCTGGACAGATTTAAAACTGACAATTTGTACTCACGTTACAGGTTAGTGGTTGACTACCTGCCTAGAATCCTCCACTGAGGATCTAGGGTATGGCTTAGCAGTAGAGCATTTGCCTAGTGTGAACAAGGTCTTGGGTTCCACTCCTGGCACTATTAGGAAAAAAGAAATACAAAATTGACCATTCTCAAAGGGTTTTCAGGAAGCAGGAAATTATTTCTGTAAAGTTGAGTTAAATATGTCCAGATATTCTGTGTGAAGATTTGCATATAATCAAGAACCCAGGTCACTGATCAAATTCCAGCCTTGGCAATCTAACAGGGCCATCTGAGATCCTCACTGGCTTTATGATGACTTGTTAATCTGTCTTCTCTGGCTCGGAACTGGTGTTGTCACGCTGTGGGGTGTTAAAGGTTAAGCTTCTGCTTGCTCTCTCCAGCTCCTCAGATGACCGCCTGGCAGCGGAGGGTGAAATGACCTCATTCATCAGAAGGAAGGCATAGAAAGAGGTTCTGAGACAAAAGGTGGTCTGCCAAGGCAAGACAAGAATTTTTCAAGTTCAAATAAAACCCTAATGGTGACAATTACAAGATTCTTCTTACAACCCCACATATGGCAAGTGAACCCCACTTGGCACATTTTCTGAGCCAGCTCCTGAAGATCCTCTAAAGAAACGGGCAGGTTCTTCCATTGCCTACAACTTAGGGCTGATGTGTTATTTCCTTCGACACACAACACATACCATCATTTGGTTCCCAGGCCAGATTCTATTTTATAGCTTGCAAGACGTGATAAGACTGCCCCAGAGTCCAAGTGCTTGTGTCTGTTCTAAGTCCAGAGGCACCGCTTAGTTTCAGTGTTTCCATCTGGGGCACACAGTGCTTTCTTTGTGTGTGTTTCCTAGCGAACTTCATCCCGGAGCAGTTTAGAAGCTTCACATCCTAAGAGCTCATAAACAAAGCAATTGTACCTGGGCAGCTCTTAAACATAAGAATAAGACCTCACTCACTCTTGTTGAGTACAAGTCTCAAATTCTGGGCAGTGTTTCCTGCTAGGAGGAGGCTGTTGTGGGCCCCTGGAGTCTGGATCACCTCAGTCCTAGATGTGCACTTCGGGACATGTCCAAAGGTGGACAGGGTATGACTTGGGTGAAGATAGAACAGGAAGTACCAAAAGGGGCTTGAGAGATGGCTCAGTAGTTAAGAGCACTGGCTGTTTTCCTGGAGGGCCTAGGTTTGAATCCCACACCCACATGATGCTCACAACCATTTGTAACCCCAATTCCCAGGGGATCCAAAACCCTCTTCTGACCTCTGAGGACACCAGGCAAATACATGGCGCACAAACATACAAGCAGGCAAAGTACCTTACACATAAAATAAAATTTGGAAAAGGTAAAAAGAAGTGCCAGGAGCCACACACCTACCTAGCCTCTGGAAGGTGAAAGGAAAACAGACATCCTCAGCTGACCGGGACTCCAAAAAGTCCTGCAACAGGGGCCTGAGGAGATGATCAGTCTGTAAAGTGCTTGTGGTGTAAACATAGGACCTGAGTTCGAGCACCAGAACCCATGTAAAAAAGCTACATATGGTAGATGTGTCCTTGTAATTACAGTGCTTGGGAGGCTAAAGACGGGTGGACACTGGGGGCTTGTAGGGACTTGATAGACATCAGTCCAGCGAACTTGGCTACTCCAGTAAGAGACTGTCTCTAACAAACGGATATTGACTGAGGAATGATGCCCAAGATTAACTTCTTGTAACACACACACACACACACACACACACACACAAAACTTTATAACAATCTTGTGATTTACACAGTTGTAAGGCATGGAATTTTAAGTTATTCTTTATGTTCTGTTATTCCAATAATCAGATCTTGGTGTTAGTTACGTTTTTGACACACCCGGAGCAGATGGCAAACCCTTTCTTCCATCCATGAGAAAGTGTGCCCAATGGATCTTGGAGGTGAGCAGAGAGGAGTCAATCAGAGAAATCGACAATGTATGAGGTATGTGGAACACCCTCTTCTCAAAGTTACCCGAAAGCTTATGAGCATTCACCTGCAGAGAATGTGGGCCTCGAGCTTTGAGGGCCAGCACTTTGTGGGGGACCAGAGACCTAGACGCGCTAGGTCCAGGTCCTGCTCTAAAACGCACCGCAAAGAGCGTAAGGGTGTGTTTGGAATTCTGGGAGGGCCTGGAAAGGGCGCAACAACGCCAACTCCCTTTCCCCAAGCTTCAGGAGACTGGCCTGGCCCATAGGCCATGTCAATCCCTAGAGCCTTTTCTGGGGTACACCCCACCCATCTCGCCTTGCATCGCTTCAGCCTCGCCCACCAGGCTGCTCCGCCACGCCTACCAGGCGCACGACCCTTCCATTCCCTGCCTGCCTCAGCTGGGGCCGCCCAACCCACTGCATCCTCACCCATCTGTCTGCTAGACCGCGCCCACCGTCTCCACTCTGCGGGGCCGCTCTGGAGGCCTCCGCCTGGGCTGCTTCGTCCACCCCGTCCCATCTTGTTTCGGCTACGCCCATCCGCCACCTAGGACACGCCCATTTCAGGCGGGGCAGGGGCGCCTCGGCTTCACCCTCCCGTTGGCCTCTCAACCTCCCACCCCCTCCAGCTCCTCTGCTCGGGGCCAATCATTCCTGCACGCTGGCCGGGCTTGAGCCAGCCTCTAGGCCACGCCCACCTTAGCTCAACAAGTCTGTCTCTTCCCGGTCCCGCGGCCTCTCCCACCAGGCTGCCTCTGCGCGAGGCCGCCCCGCCCCCTTCTTCAACTCACCCGGCCCGGGCCCCGCCCACCTCAGGTGGGGCGGCCCCGCCCCCTGGCCGCGCAGCCCCTCCCACTCCGCCCGCCTCAGGTGGGGCTGCCGGTCCCTCCGCTCGTCCCAGGCGCGTCGGGGTTGGCTTACCTCCCGGCTGCTGGCAGACCGAAGCTCCGCAAAGTTTTTGACGGTTCTGGCAGCGGAGGCGCGCACCGGCTCTCTCCGGCCGACGGGCTGCGGCAGCGGCCGGCCCTCGAGGGCCACTGAGTCGCCAGCCCTAGGCGCTCCCGCCGCCCGGAGTCCGGCGGCCACGAGGCCCCGCCGCGTCCTCCCGCGCTCGCCCTCCCGGAGGCTGCAGCCATGTCTCGGGGGCCGGAGGAGGTGAACCGGCTCACGGAGAACACGTACCGAGTAAGCGCGGGGCTCGGCGGAGCTCCAGACCGGGGAAGGGAGGTCCGGGACCCTGTAGGGTCGGGGTTCGCGGCTGAGGGCGGAGGCCGGGAGGCCCAGGGACCAGGGGACTTGGGGGTTCGAGGGCAGGGACGCGAGCCGTGCCAAGCAGCTGACCGTCGTCGCCGGGGCGCTAGGTCGAGAGCCCTTTTCCCTCATGAGATCAAGTGGGGACCTTACGTGGGGACGGTCTCCCCTTCTCCCCGGACTCTCGGAGACACCCCGGGATCCCACATCTCCCGCGTTGGGGGAAGGGGACTGGAGACGTGTACGAAAATCCGCGGGGTCCCCGAGGTCCTTGTCCCCCCCCCATCCCCACCCCCCAGCTTCTCTTAGTGATCGGTGACTGAGCTGGTCTGGCCGCTGGGACTAAACCCTTCCCGGATCCAAGAGAGAGAGAAAGAAGGAGAGCGAGACAAGCTCGAGTTTCCTCAGAGAAAAGAAAGCTCTCAAGAATGTAGGAGAAACTCCTCGGTAGGTAGGAATCCGTCGCCAGGCTCACCTGGCTCCAGCGAATCTGCTCGCAACTCTTGCTGCGCCTTCCCCCCTCCTGGACTCTTCCATACAGCAGCTCAACTTGGCTTCTCTTTTGGTTATGTTGTTGTTGTCGTTACCGCTTTGACACTTTTATACATCTGTACAATGTACTGTGAGCATGTTAGCTCGCGTTTGCCTTTTTCTACATCAGTGATTTGGGGAAGTTATTTGAGTCAGAGAGCGCTAGATTTTAATAAGATTCGACCTAAGCTGACAGAACGTGTGGTGATTGGTCGCTTAACTTGCCTGTTATGTGAGAGAATTTTTCCAGAAACAGACATGGGATTAGTGGCCAGTTTAGTAAGTTTAAGTACTTAAAAATGGATTCCATTTGAAATAAGATATGCATTTAATCATCTGCTATTAATAGAATACAAAAACAACGTTTGTTTTAATTCCACTTAGGCCCACTACCCCCCCCCCCCAGATTTAAAGTTCTCTAAATTTACTTGTAGCCATGGTTAAAGCCCACTCTTTGGTCATTTCTATAGATTTTTTTAAATCCCTGAAACTAAGTTTCTAGATTTCCAAGGTCTGAGTACCTGAAATCAGAGGAGTTTATTGACTTACTGAAAAATCATCTTACTCCCCCCCCCCCCCCAGCTGAGTACTGAACCCAGGGCCTTGCGCTTACTAGGCAAGCGCTCTACCACTGAGCTAAATCCCCAAATCCTGGAAAATCATTTTAAAGCAGCATAAAAATATTTTCAGAAGCTCCAAATTTAGCCACACCCCATATGTGTTCTGTAACACTTAACATGAATTATACTTTCTAGACAGACAAAGTAGACTTTATTGTTATTATTTTGGAGGCCTGCGTCTGTGACAAGAAACTTGTTCCAAAAACTTGTTCCTCTTTGTGTGTTTCCATAATAAATGTCAATTTTTAGAAATGCCAGAAATTTTAATGTTTAAAGCCTTATATTAGGATTGAGACTATTCGTACTTAAATGGTCTGAGGATGGCAAAACTGGAGGTGTAGGCTGCTGACTCTTTTAGCCTTGGGGAAAACAAGTTACTTAGCTGATAGTTAAGGAAAAACTGTAACTGAGGAATGCAGATTATTTATTGTAGTTTGTGTGTGGAATTGGAATATCTGCTTCGGTAGAAAACACATAAGCACTAACATTTCTCAAACACACTGTTTATCTTGCTGGTCTGGAAAGAATGTCAACTTGAGACAAGCAATCAGATGCTCTGAGTAAACTGTTCCTTTTCTCACTTCTGATTGAGAAATCTTTGGTTGGGGTGTGTGCAAGCAAATTACAGTACCACAAATATTAACCACCTTGGCATGTCTTTTTAGCCCAGAACTGGGGCAAGAGAAAAATTGTTGATTATATTGTTTTGGTTACTGTATTTGTAGACATAAAGCGTATTAAATATTTTTTAGGATGTTTTGCTTTCTTATTTATTTAAAGACAGAGTCTCACTATATAGCCCTAACTGGCGTAGAGCTTGATATGTAGACCAGGTTGACCTCAGATTCAGAGGTCTACATTCCTCTGCCTCCTCCTAAGTGCTGGGGTTAAGGCACTACGACTCCAGGCTGGTCTTTGTTCGTTTGTTTTGTTTTTCCTTTCTTAGACACTTGTGTATTTAGTTCAGGCCAGCCTCCTTCTGCACTCGCTGGTTAGCCTAGGGTGGCCTCAGACTCATGATCTTTCTGCCTCAAGTCTCCCCAGTGGTGGCACTGAAAGTGTACACCACCACTCTGGCCCATTTTCAGTTTTGAAGGGTTATAATAGGTTGAAGATCAGAGACCAGTGTTTTATTGGTTTCCATTCCCACGTGTTGAAAACATTTCAAAAGCTTGCTAAGTGTCAATTGACTTTAACCAGCATTTCCTTGTTAGTATTTTGGGATCAGGTTGTTTTATATGGAGATAATGGGATTAGAAGAAAAAAAAAATCACAGCACCAGACAGGTTTCTATATCTAGAAAACAAAGTGAAGGCAGTTAGCCCACGGTTTAGCTCTAAGGACATGCACAGTTAAATGTTACATTTACAGGGGTGATTGAAAGTCTGAAAAGCCTTTTATTATAATCAGTTCAATATTGCAAAATTTCTACTGGTAATGTTGGTGAATGGCAGTCTTTTAAAAACAGATTTCTCTTTGTGTTACCTAGCAGTCTACAATATTTTACTAATAGAAACGAAACCTAAGCAGGTTCAATTAGAAAGGCCACCTGCAAATCAGATTTAATGTCTTGCCTGTCTGGTTGTGTGTGTGTATGTGTGTGTTTTAATACTCAAATATCTTTTAAATAAAGAAGTAAATTCTTTAGAGCAATGGGAGGTTGGTTAAGTAGTTTGATCCTCCATGCAGTATCAGATATCCTTAAATATGTATTTATTTATACACTGGCTTAGGTTTTTTAAAATGTACTTTAGACAAATGAGTACTGGATATCCATAGGAACTCCCAGAAGGATGTGTGTTTTACTGCTTCATAAACAAATAGCATGATAATGAGCACTGAAATATGAAGTACTGTTGATAATCTGAGTTTAGCTAAAGATCCCAACCCCCTTCCCTTGCTTAGTCTATAGTGTGCTCATAATTTGCCCTCAAAAGCTTTCTTGTGGTTTTGCATGGTTTTCTGATGAATGCACACTTTAATGAATGAGGATGAAGTAAAGTTCAAAAAACTTTGCTTAAGAGGAACCACAACCTTCCTAGCAGTTAGAATTTTAAAGTCTTAGGAAATTGAGAAAGAATGGATGTGCTATCACAGGAACATCCTATCTGTGTGAATCTTCTGATCAGCAAAGGGGGGAAATGACAAAGGAAAGAGGGAAAGGAATGCAGACACAATCTTTATCCATTGCCACTAACACAATATGATTCATTCTATTAAAGGACTAAGGTGCAATGTATATAGCTTAGTGGAAATGATGAAAGCTGGAGAGGTGGCTCAGCATTTACTGCTCTTCCAGAGGACTTGAATTCTGTTCCTTGCATCCATGCAAGATGGCTTGCAGCTGCCTGTATCTCCAATTCTAGTGGATCTGATGCATCTGGCCTTGGAGGTGCCTACACTCACATGCATACACACACACACAACTTAAAATAATAAAAGTAAGTTATAAATCTTTAGAACAAACAAAACCAAATATATAATAGATTTTTTTTAAAAAGAAGAACATGAATTTAGTGCCAATTGTAATTTCAAAAGTTATAAGATTGTAATCCTTTTCAGTCTTCACAAAATTATTTATGGTACCAAGGAAAAATTTAGAGTTGGGGGTGTGTGGGTGTGTGGGAGAACAGGTCTACACTGTGTCTTCTTCAATCACGTTCCACCTTATTTTTAATCTCTTACTGAACTTGGAGGTTCGCCATATTAGCAAGACTGGCTAGCTAGTGAGCCCTAGACATACTCTTTCCTGTCTGTTTCACCAGTGCTGGAATTTCAGGTACACACTGCCTCCTCCAAGTTTTTGCATGATTGCTGGGGGTATATACTAAACTTCTTATACTTACGCAAAAACACTTTACCATTGAGTCATTTCCCAAATCCCAAATTTAATTTGAAAAAAAAAATCATGTGAAGCATGGTGGCACACACCATTAAATCCCAGCACTCAGGAGACAGAGAGAGGCAGGTGTATCCCTGTGAGTTCAAGTCCATTTGGGTCTATGAAGTGAGTTCAGGCCAGCCAGGGCTACACAGTAAGACCTTGTTTCAAGGGGAAAAATAATACAACAAAATGTTTCACATAATGTAGTCAGTCAGTAAATGTCAGCTTTTCACCTGTTTATTTAACTCTCCTAAAGTTTCCAGTGTATCTCCCAACTCCACCTTAAGCTACTTTACCTTTTCCCCCCATAAACTTTACCCCTGTAAGGTATACTAGGTGATACGTTTATTCTTTATATTTGTTCATCTCACCTTCCTACCCAACGGGAATGTGAGCTGCACAAGGTAAATAGCTTTGTTTTGTTATATTTCAAGCACTTAGAACAGTTCCTGGTTTGAAAGTGTATTTGTTGAACCAATACACATTTAATCAATTTAAGTGCTTAATCATGTGTTCAGATCTCTGGTTTCTCCCTTGACATTTTCATAGAATATCTCCTGTCATTTTAATGCTACATCTACCCCCAAAGGTAGATGTGGATTTTTTATTTATTACCATTTTTAAAGATTTATTTAAAAATTTATTTAAATAAATAAATGTGTCTGAGTGTTTGCCTCTGTGTATAGATGTGTACCACGTGCATGATTGTCATCTGTAGAGGCTAGAGGAAGGTGTCAGATCCTCTGGACCTGGAGTTACCAGTAGTTCTGAGTGGCCTGTGGGTGCTGGGAGTTGAGCCCCACTCCTTGGCAAGAACTGTGAGTGCTTTTAGCTGCTCAGCCATTTACAAGTGAAAAACAGATCTTAAGACTGAGTGACCAGCTTCAAACATTTATTCCCATAGCCTCTGAATAGACATTCAATTTCTGGTGACCAACAGATATACACAACAAGTACATTTTCATGATTTGGTGTTCTACAATGTCTCTGAAATTTTCTCTTTTCTGGAAATTCATCATAATAGATACGTTTTTGAACAAACGTTTAAGAAACTGAGATGGGTTTGTTGGTTAACTGGGCAGAGTAAGCCATCAGGCATGTGTTTCCTTGTTTATATTCTCAGCTTGAGTTTAATGAGGGTTGTGTAAGTGAAAGGGTCTGCATGGCTTCCAGAGTGGATGACAAGCCCAACATCTAAAGAACCCTTTCCTGCTATGTGTACTGGGTTACCTCTTTAATCACAGCACTGGGGAGGCTAAGGCAGGAGAACTGCTATGAGTTAAGAACAGCCTGGGCCACAGAGTAAGACACTGTCTCAGAAAAGTGAAAAATAAGTGCTGGAGAGATGGCTCAGCAGTTAAAAGTGTGAACTGCTCTTCCAGGAGGACCCAGTATCCATGTTGGGTGCTCACAACTGCCTGCAACTCAAGCTCCAAGGGATCTCATGTCCTCTTCTGGCCTCTTTGGGCATCTGTACACGTGGCACACACACAACACATAAATAAAAATAAATCTGTTTTTAAAAATCAGTAGCTCTTTTTAAAAGTAAAAACAACAAAAACTGCTCTCTGAGGTATATCTAGTAGATTTCTGTAGCTCAGTATGCTATTTGGCATTTCTGTCTTTTCCTATAACTCTTCTTCCTTCAGGTATCCTGATGATAAAATGAGATTTGCAGAAGTCTAGACAACTTGCTCTTAGCTATCCAGTGACTAAAAAGGGGCTGTAAGAACTCCATGCCACGGAACAACAGGAAGAGTTGCCAGGTTTTGAGTATGAATGGGAACAGTCCAGTAATTTAGCTTTTTGTTTGATAAAATAAAAATATAAAGCAAACAAACAATAGTTTGCTTTTTGCTATCAAACACATTTTTTGTTGCGAGGGAGTTTTACAACTGTGGTAACATGGCTGTGCAGCATCCTTTATTGTGAAATGAAGGAAGTTGGGCCCACATAGAACACTGGAACTCTCTGTGAGTTTCAGGTAGTTTATTAGTTTATATTTGTGACATTTTTCAATGCTTAACATTAAGTCTGTTTTTTTTTTGCACAGACCTCAAAGGTCTATGTGTGTGGAATCGTAAGGACTTAATTTTTTTTCATATGTATATTTGTATATTTATTCCATATGTATATTTATTTTATAGTTAACAAAGTAAAAACTACCACAAAAGCTGCACTAACATTGACTTAACTTACCTCTGACACAGGCAAATACATTTATTTGAAAATTTTTTTATTGAATTTCAATTCATGTAAAGATAGATGTGCTTTAGAGTATGTAGCTCACTACATATTCACAAACTAAACACTGTGTAACCAACACCCAGATCAAGAAGTAGACTGTGAGAAGCCCACTGACCTGCCTTTATGCTACCTTCTAGTCACTATGCCAGCATGATAGTCACTAGTCTAACGTCTCTTTTTTAATTAATTACAATTTATTCATTTTGTATTCCAGCTGTAGCCCCCTCCCTTTCCCTCCCAATCCCACCCATCTTCCCTTTTCTCCTCCCATGCCCCTCCCCCAGTCCACTGATAGGGAAGGTCCTCCTCCCCTTCCATCTGACCCTAGCCTATCAGGTCTTATCAGGACTGGCCGCATTGTCTTCCTCTGTGGTCTGGTAAGGCTGCTTTCCATTCAGGAAGAGGTGATCAGAGAGGCAGCCACTGAGTTCATGAGAGAGACAGTCCCTGTTCCCTTTACGAGGGAACCCACTTGTACACGAGCTGCCATCTGTGCTGGGGTTCTAGGTTATCTCCATGCATGGTCCTTGGTTGGAGTATCAGTCTCAGAAAAGACCCCTGTGACCAGATTTTTTTTTGATTCTGTTCTTGTGGTGCTCCTGTCCCCTCCAGGTCTTTCTATCTCCCCCTTCTTTCATAAGATTCCCTGCACTCTGCCCAAAGTTTGGCTATGAGTCTCAGCATCTGCCTTAATACCCTGCTGGGTAGAGTCTTTCAGAGGCCCTCTGTGGTAGGCTCCTGTCCTGTTTCCTGTTTCCTATTTTCTCCCTCTTCTAATGTCCGTCCCTTTCTGAATGAGGATTGGTCATCTTAACCAGGGTCCTCCTTCTTGCTTAGCTTCTTTAGGAGTACAGATTTTAGTATGTTTAATCCTATATTATAGGTCTAATATCTACTTATAAGTGAGTATATACCATGTGTATCTTTCTGCTTCTGGGATACCTCACTCAGGATGATCTTTTGCCTGTAAATTTCATGATTTTTTTAAATTGCTGAGTAGTATTCCAGTAAAGGTACCACAGTGTCTGCATCCATTCCCCCATTGAGGGACATCTGAGTTGTTTCCAGATTCTGGCTATTATGAATAAAGATGTTATGAACATGGTTGAGCAAATGCCCTTGTGGTATACTTGAGCGTTATTTTGGATATATGCTTAGGAGTGGTATAGCTGGATCTTGAGGTAGCACTAGTCCTAATGTCTGAGAAAGCACCAGATTGATTTCCAAAATGGTTGTACAAGTTTACATTCCCACCAACAATGGAGGAGGGTTCCCCTTTCTCCACATCCTCTCCAGCATGTGTTGTAACTTGAGTTTTTTGATCTTAGCCATTCTGATGGTGTAAGGTGAAATCTTGAGGTCATTTTGATTTGCATTTCTCTGATGACTAAGGACATTGAGCATTTCTTTAAGTGTTTCTCTGCCATTCGATATTCCTCTCTTGAGAGTTCTCTGTTTAGCTCTGTTCCCCATTTTAAAATTGGATTAAAAAATTGATTTGTTGTTTTTAAACTTGAGTTCTTTATATATTCTGGATATTAGCCCTCTGTCAGATGTAGGGTTGGTGAAGATCCTTTCCTAGTCTGTAAGCTGTCGTTTTGTTCTGATGACAGTAACCTTTGCTTTACAGAAGCTTTTCAGTTTCATGAGGTCCCATTTAGTGATTGTTGATCTTAGAGCCTGTGCTGTTGGTGTTCTGTTCAGGAAGTTGTCTCCTGTGTCAGTGAGTTCAAGGCTTTTCCCCACTTTTTCTTCTAACAAATTTAGTGTGTCTATGTTAAGGTCATTGATCCACTTGGACTTTAGTTTTGTGCAGGGTGATACATGTGGATCTATTTGCATTTTTCTACATGTAGACATCCAGTTAGACCAGCACCATTTGTTGAAGATGCTGTCGTTTTTCCATTGTATGGTTTTAAAGGCTTCTTTGTCAAAAAGTAAATATCTGTAGGGGTGTGGGTTTATTTCTGGGTCTTCTATTTGATTCCATTGATCCACCATTCTGTTACTCATCTAACTTCTAATGGTATTTGTTGTTTTATCTGTCTTTTACCCAGGATAATTAGACTCATCCACATTGGCAGAGTAATTGTCATTGCTCATTCTTGTTGCTGATTGATATTTTACCATCAGAATATATCTCAGGCAATGTAAGTTGTTTCCAAGAATGAGGTGTTTTACAAGGGATGTGATAACACTCTGGTATGTGTCTGATAGTCATAGGCCCTCATATCTCTTGGATATGCACACAGAAGTACACTGACTAAGTGTAAAACATTTGGATCTTGAGATTTAGTAGGAAATACAGAGTGATTTTCCACAGTGGTTATACTGGTTGACTGCCCCCAACTTCCCTCCAAGCAGTCTATGAGAGTTCTAGTAACTCTGTAACCTTGCCCAAAATTGCCATTGCTGTTGGTCTTTCTTCATTTTTTGGTCACTGATGGGTATGTGTAAATGAAAAATTGACATTCAAAATATTTGGCCCAGGTGTGCTGATGATCTGTTTCTGTGCAAGATGCCCACAGCCTTATATGGATTTGGTAGGAGGACACATTGTCAGAGGCAGAATTAGGACCTATGGATTGTGGGTCTCAGGCTGTATTGTTTTGGTTTTCTCTGTAGTAAAGCACTAACTTTATTAGACTCTAACTGTCATAACTGAACACATGAAAAAGTTTTATTTTGGAAGAGATGTCTGAGACCTAGAAGAGTTCTATTTAAATGTACTGTAGTACTTAGAGTAGAATGTAGAGTTACGGGGAACTAAATTTTCTTGCTAATTGAATACAAATGAAAGTACCTTTCTCTTTCTATGTAACTTTTCTTAGAAATATACAAACTTTATTGGTATGAACAAAGTAAGCTAGTTTTTAAAGGTAGTTTCAGTGAGTTACAGTTTAAGAAATTTCAGGTCTGATCTGCTAAGGGCATGTTTTGTGTCTCTGTGGATATGATTCATATTTTCTCTGGGGAGACACATTTGTGTGGGTATATGTGCATCTGTATGTATTTGGAGGCTAGATGTCAATATCAGGTGTCATCACTGTATTTTTTTTTTTTAGACAGGGTCTCTCACTAAACCTGGAGCTCATTGATCATGCTAGCCTAGCTCTAGGGACACTCATGAGCCTGCATCTTCACGCACTGAGCAGGATTACAGACATGGGCACCATAGTTGGTGTTCACATGGTACTGAGGGATCCCAGCTCAGGTCCTCAGCTTGCTGGATAGTCACTGTATCAACTAAGTCATCTCTGTAGTCATGGAATGTTTTGTTTGTGTGTGTGTGTGGTTTTTATTGTTGTTGTTGTTTGCCTGTTTGTTTTTGAGACAGGGTCTCACTACGTAAACTCTAGGCTGGCCTAGAATTCACTATGCAGACAAGGCTGGCCTCAGACCCACAGATTAAAGACATGTGCCACCATACCTGGCCAGAAATGTTATTTTTAATTGGAGTCTTTATCCTGATTGCATTGTAATTGTATATGCTTGAGAACAAGTCCAAAAAAGTATACTTTTCTCCATTTCCCACAATGTTTGTATCTATTTGCCAAGTTAATCTTAGAGTATTTTTAAAAACTTTTTTTTCTCTGATAGCAGAATATTTCCAATTTTTCTATAAAAATCCTAAAAATAAGTCATCCCAAATCTCCTAGGGCATAAATAACACTATTGTAGTAAACTCTTCCCAGCACATAGTTCCATGCCGGTCAGTATTTGGTGCTTCATCATTTTGATGACTCCACAGTATTCTAAAATTCTTCATAATAATTTATTGATCCAGCCCTGTTGTTAGAGATAGATCATTGCCAGTATGTTGCTATTAAGACACTGCAGTAGGCATGGCTGCAGATAAAGCTTTGTCCCAATCCAGGTTGATTTCCAAAAGTTAAATTCCCAGAACGAAGCTATGGGTCCAAGAGTTGATGCATTTTAAAGAAAATACCCAACTAATAATAATATACATTATGTGAGTGCACCTTACCCTGAACTTTAGCCAGTTACAGATATTTTAAAACTACTTCCCTTTTTTAATCCATAGAGAGATTTTATGTGTTTATAGTAGAAAAATATCTGTCAACAATGTATAGAATATAGACATTGTCTAGAACACCTAAGATTTCATGTCTATCACCGTTAGTGTAATTGAAAATTTTGAACTAATGGGTATTTACAGAGTAACCACATGGCACTGTGAACATTCAGACCTGTATGCTTTTGTTCTTATTTTCATCAGCCTTAATTGAATACTTTTGTTTCTCTACTTTGATTCTCTTTCTGGTTAGTCACTGGTTGTAACAGCTACCTGAAGTCTTTGTAGATAAAAGGTGAGACAAGTGTAAATGAGATAAAATGTTGCAGTTTTCTCTCTCCCTGCAGGAAAAAAAAATGTTGCCAGTATGTCCCCAAAACAGGGAGTAAAATAGATAGCAAACCTTAGCGGTCTAAAGAGTTGTTTACAGCCTGAAGAGCTGCACATTTGACCCCACAACAGCAGGAGGTTGAGATGCTTCCAGTTTGTTGCTTCAACTGTTTTATTTATTTTGTTCTTTGGAGATTGAAAGTCTTGAAGCAGTAATGATCCCTTCACTGTAAAACTTAGCAAGGGCTGGAGAGAAGCTGGGCAGATAAAAGCATTACTGTTTTTACAGCCTCTAGTTTAGGTCCCTAACACTCAGGACTATACTTTCTGTAACTCCATTTCCCGGGGAGCAAACACACCCTTCTGGCCTCCATGGTCTCTGCACTCACATGTACACCTATGCAAACACACACACACACACTTTAAAAGTAAAAAAAAATAAAAATTTAAAAACCAGTAAGTAAGCCAGGTGAAACAGTACACACCTGTAATCCTAGCACTCTGGGAGGTCCAGAGACAGGAGGATGGCTGTGAGTTTGAGGCCAGCCTGGTCTACAAAGTGAATCCAGGACAGCCAAGGCTACACAGAGAAACCCTGTCTCAAAACAACATAAGGAAAAAAACAAAAAACAGGTGGAGGATAGCAGGAAGGAAGCTTGGCCTTTCCACACTCCTTACCTTCTGGAGTATTTACAGTTTTTGTATGAAATATTTACTTTTTGAGTGTGCGTGTGTGCGTGTGTGTGTGTGTGTGTGTGTGTGTGTGTGTGTGTGTGTGTGTGTGACAGCACAAATGTAGAGGTCAGAGAACAACTTGTGGGAATTGGTTCTTCTACCATGTGGGTTTCAGTGATTGAGGTTAGCTTGGGTTAGGGTTAGCAGGCTTGAAGGCAAGTGCCTTTACCCACTGAACCATCTCCTTAGCCCTGAAATGGTTGCTTTTGTGTTTTACCAAAAATAAGCAGAAATGGATATATAGATTCTATTTCAATTAAATATATTGGAACTGAGGTAAAACTTGGTCCTTGCTACCTGTTTTGCAAGTTTACCTTTAAAGGTAAAGTCTTAAGGTTTTTCTCTAAAGTCTCACATATTGGGATGCATTTGAAATGCTTTCTAATCTGAAACTGCAGTTGCGATAGAAATTTAGTTGAAAATATGCTAAGCATAGTTCTTGAGACTTGTTTTAAAGTTTTGCCTATCGCCAGCAGTTGATTTCTTTCTAGGTTCAGCTGTGCCCTGGACAGATTCTAGTGATAACCTGTGAAAAGTATGGGGAAGTTCATCTGATTAGAGCACATCACCAGGGCAGACACGTCATAGTAGCACAACTGTAAGTGCAGAACTGACCCTGTGGCTTACTAAGGAAGACACAGACAACAGTCATGTCACTCTCAGATGCCTGTCAGAGACTGGTTCCTGTTGTGAAAGCATGGGGAGCTGAGTTCTAATTCAGTTCTCATATAAAAACCTGAGCATGGGCACAGTCTTGCCTAAAACAGCAGCACTATGCAGGGTGGAGGCAGGAGGATGGCAGGAAGTGCTGGCCACCAGCTACAGGACTAGCTCCAGGTAAGAAGACAGTGATAGAGCAAGACACTCATCTTCCTTTGGGCTCTACATACCACATGTGTACAGGCTTACACACAAGTGTAAATACTGATGATGGTACTCATCATGTTCTTGCAGCTAAAACTGTTATCTGCTCATTAACCAAAGGGCCTGAGAAAGTGTCGATAATAACAAGTATCTTGTTTGAAGCACCTGTTATCTATAATGCATCTACCAAGCTTACCACAAGCATCCATGCTTTCTTCAGCTATTTTTTGAAGTACCACAGCTGTGCCTATGTGCTGTGGTCACCACCAGAAACCATAGTGGAGAATAAAGCAACAGAGGTCTGTATAATGACAGGGCAGCATTGCCCAAGTTCCTTTTTTTTTTTTAATTGCCAAAGTTTCACACTTCCAGCTCTTAGCTCTTGCCCTCGACCTTGGATTTCCCAGTGACGTCGATTGTTTCCTTGACCTGTCTCAGAGCAGTGCTGCCTTTCTTGTTCATTTCTTTTTTTATATAATTTATTTTTTAATTCATGTGCATTGGTGTTTTGTCTGTGTGAGGATGTGAGGTCCCCTTCTTGTTCTTTTCTTTATCTTCTTTTAACTTTTGTTTTTTCTTTCTTTTCATTTTTGCAGTATTGTGGATAACACAGCAGCCTCCTGCATGCTAGGCAATTTTTACTACCTAGTCACACTTTCAGGTGCTCTACTACTTAGGATACGTTCCAGCCCTCATTTTGCTTTTTCTTTTGAGGCAGGGTCTCACTAAATTGCCTAGGCTGGCCTTGAACTCAAGATCCTCTTGCTTCAGCCTCCTGAGTAGCTAGGATCCCAGGCCTGGTCCCATGTCTCTTCTCTTCTCTTCTCTTCTCTTCTCTTCTCTTCTCTTCTCTTCTCTTCTCTTCTCTTCTCTTCTCTTCTCTTCTCTTCTCTTCTCTTCTCTTCTCTTCTCTTCTCTTCTCTCTTCTCTTCTCTTCTCTCTTCTCTTCTCTTTCCCTCCCTCCCTCCTTTCTTTCTTTCTTTCTTTCTTTCTTTCTTTCTTTCTTTCTTTCTTTCTTTCTTTCTTCTTTTCTTTTTGTTTTTGTTTTTTAAGACAGGGTTTCTCTGTGTAGCCTTGGCTATCCTGGACTCACTTTGTAGACTGGGCTGGCCTCAAACTCACAGAGATCTGCCTGCCTCTGCCTCCCCAAGTGCTGGGATTACAGGCGTGCACGAACACACCCAGCTGGTCTCTTCATTTTTTTTTTTTAAACTTTGTTTTGTTTCCACATTGGACAAAAGGAAATGATTATGTTTGAGAGAAGTTTTTTTAGAGGCAATTTGTAAGAGATTTTTGAGAAGTTGGGTATCTAAAGAAGTAGATAAGACACAAAAATTAAGACACTTTAAGGGTTGTATAGATTGCTCTGTGGTTAAGACTCCTCCTGCTTCTGCCCTCCCAAGTTCTTGGATTAAAGCTATGTCCGCCTTATTGCTTGCTTTTTTTATCTCAGGACATAGCTTTTAAAAACAGAAGCAGAACAAACAGCAAGCAGGCAGGTGAGACCACTTTACCAAACAGTCTAGTATATTTCCATTGAAAGTTATTCTAAACCCAAGAATTACTGTTATTATTTCTTTAATGTCTGCCTTAAAATTATTGAACCATTTGGTAGTGGTACATGCCTTTAATCCTAACACTTGGGAGGCAGAGGCAGGTGAATCTCTGTGAGTTTGAGGCCAGCCTGGTTTACAGAGCAGGTTCCAGGACAGCCAAGGTTACACAGAGAAACCCTGTCTCAAAAAGCAAAAACAACAAAAAATTATGTGAGTGTATGTGTATATGCAGTGACATACTTTTAGAGGTTAGAGAACAATATCCTGGATTTGGTTTTCTCCTTCCAGCTTGTGGGTCCCACGGATCAAACTCAGGTTTACAGGCCTAGTGGCATCTCACTGGCCCCCATACATGCCTTTTGTGTGATAAAATTATATATTTCAAAACATTTAAAATATCTATGTGTGTGCATATGCATGTGTATGTATATCTACAAGCACATGTGGAAATGAGTGCAGCTGTGTGCCTGCTACAGCACTCATGGAGCTCAGAGTACAGCTGCCATGTCAGTCCTGACCTTCCACCGTGTTTGGGACAGGTCTCTGTTGTTCTGCTATGTGTAGGACAAGCTAGCTGGCCTGGGAGCCTCAAGGAATCCTTGGGTCTCTACATCCTGTTTCCCCATAGGAGTACACTGGGATCACAGACACCTGCAGTGCACAGCCAGCGTTCATGTTAGTTCAGGGAGTTCACGCTCAGCTCTTCCTTCTTGTACTGCAAGTTTCTCTTCTGAGCCATCTTCCAGCTCAATATTCACATTCTTTTCTTTATCTTCATTTGGATTGCTTTGGCATTTTTCATACCCACCTCCCTATTTGGCCATGCAGCTGGAACTCTCTTCATTCATATTTGTAGAAGAATGGACCTAGGGTAGGGCCAGGCTTGATGTGGGGTTCTAATAAAGGTTATACAAATGTCTAATTTTTAATATTGTTTTAAATATCTCAATGGGAGGGCTTTATGGGCTTAGTAAAATGAAGTTTACGTACACATATTTTTCAGTTCTTTCCATGATCCATTCATTGTCATATTTATTTTTATCTCTGAAAAATGCCAGAAGAAAAGGCACATTTTCAGATTCTGGTTGAAATGTTACTTTCACATTTAAAGTTATATAACTAGTACTGTACTTTAGACCAGGAAGATTTGCCCTACCAGTCTTTGAAGCAAAGCAAACAGCAAATCAAGCAATAATGGAGACTACTGTCATAGTGGGGATTTTGAGTAGTTTTTATTTTTGTATTAGATGTTATTCTCTCTGAAGTTGAGAGTCTAAAAATTGGTTGAATTCTTGAGCAGGGTTCCAAAATCCCCTGTCCGATGGGCCACATATATAGTTATAGTTATATGTATTTACATATCATTATAGAATCTTCTAAACTAGAACTTGGTATAATAACCTGTACTTGAACTGGGAAAGAGGCTTAGAATAATTCTTCCCTGACACAAATATTAAACTCAAATGTTTATAGCAGAATGGAATTTTCTAGTCTTTGAACAAGGTGTCAATAATTTTTTAGCCTGTGTTACTTCTCAGATGGTTATGAAGTCAGAGTACCTATGCCTCTCCAGGTTACTTTGCTTATTTAATTTTTGCTTTGGAGACAATGCCTCACTAGTGCAGGCTGGCTTTGAACTCCCGATTCTCCTGCTTTGGTCTCCCAAATGTTGTCATTATAGGCATGTACCGTGATACCTAATTCTATATCATTCCATTTTTTTGTTTGTTTGTTTTTGTTGTTGCTCTTGTTTTTAATTTTAATGATGTGTGTGAACAGAAGTATGCCACTGTGTGCATGTGTATGCACATGTACCCATGTGTATGTATTTATGTGTGTGTGTGTGTATGTGTGTGTGTGTGTGTGTATCAGAGGACAACTTCTGAGTGTTGGTTCTCTCCTTGTACCATGTTGGTTCTGGGATCAAACTCAGGTCATCAGACTTGGCTGTAAGCACCTTTACCTTCTCAGCCATTTCACCAGCCTTTGTTTTGTTTTTTGGTTTTTTGTTTGTTTGTTTGTTATAGACAGGGTATTACTATGTAATCCTAGCTCCTAGAACTCACACTATATAGATCATGCAGCCTTGAACTTGCCATGCCTCTCTTCCTACTTTTACTTCCTGAGTGCAGGAATAACAGATGTGCACATCCACATCCCTTGTTTGTTTGTTTTTTAATAATTGAGAACCTAGATTGTATATATATTAAGATGCTGATTTGAATGCTCTGGAAAATAATTTTCTTGGCAGCCTTGAAAACTTTACTCAAAAGGAAGGAAAATTGTAGGACAGCCTTCTCATTCCTATCTCTGTGGTAGAGGAGCCTTTTTTTTTTTTTTTTTTTTTTGGTTTTGTTGTGCTTTAGCTCCAGGCAAGTCCTTGTTGCCTAAACAAGTAGGGAATAGGGGATACCCCACAGCAGTCTGTTTCTTTGTTTGTTTGGCATAGGGTCTCATGTAGTTGAGCCTGACATCATTTAGCAGAGGTTAGTCTTAAATTCCTAATCTTCCTGTCTACTCTTCCCTAGTGTTGGAATTACAGGCCTATGTCACTACACATGTTGTATGGGTGCTGGGGATGAACAAGGCATGGTATGCAAGCTCTTTACCAACTAAACTGTATACACATCCCCAAATTTTGTTTAGACAGTAGAATAGAAGCTCATAGAAATTGGATTGTACCTGACAATATTAACCTTGTGTTCTGGGTGATCAAACTGGCTTCTGATTTCTTGGTTGATTATTGGAAATCTCAGGACCTAATAGGTGCTCTCTTGACTAAGGATGTTCTTCTATAACAGAGGGTTTTCCCTATGTTTCACTGTCCACTTTCCCAGTATCTTCTTTTCACATGTGGCTAGGGATAGATCCATGTGTGCCTATAGGCCCTCCTACATGACCATTTTACCCTAAAGTAGTACTTTTGCAGAAATAATTCTGTGTAACCAAAACCTGGTTTATGGAAGAAGGGAAAATGAAGTCATAATGAATGATCAATGGAGGGTTTTCTCTGGGTCTGGGTATTTCCTATGGAAACTGAGTTTATAGAAGGACACAGTAAGGTTATATTTTCCTGGGAACAAATGTTTGCCAAACACCTCCTCCACCCATAGCTGGTTGCTAATCTAGCAGATCTGTCTCAAAATGGATGTGTTATCATTTTCTGCTAATGGGCCAAATTGATTTTTTATCCTGGGAAAGGCAATTGCTACAGACAGCAACATGGACATAAAGGTCTAGGATACTTTCTGCTTATCCTGAACCAGTATTCACTGAGGATGGTGGGTAACCTTATCTTGAGGCATCTGACTTAAACTGTGGAAATAGCTCAGTAGGCAAGCATGAAAATCTAGGTTTAATCCCGAGAACAAACAGTTTTTAAAAAATCCAGACATGCAGACATGGTGGTACACACTTGTAATCCCAGAACTGGGGAAGCAGAGACAGGCAGATCTTAGCTGCTTAGCCTAATCGTGAGCGTCAGGCTAGTGAGAGACTGCCTGTATGAATGAATGCATGAATAAGGTGGACAGTGCCTAAGGGATGCCTGAGGTTGTACTCTGGCTTCTATATGTACACACACACACACACACCAGCTGGATCATCTATCTTTATGTGGACTGTTTAGCCACAGCCAAGAAATAAGCAAATGCATTATGCTGTTGCATAGCATTAAGGATGTAGAGTGAATCCTTACCAGTCAAAGTGATTTTACATTTTTTAATCTGTCAGTTTCTTTTGTTTTTAACATTTACTTATTGAAGGAGTCATATATGCTATGATACATATATGGAAGTCTGGGGTCAACTTTCAGGATCATTTCTTACCTTCCACCATGTGGGTTCTAAGAGAGAAGGATTGCAAATTTGAGGCCATCATGGGTTACATAATGATATCCAAGCCAATCTGGGCTTGTTATAGTGAGACTGTCTCAAAATAACAAAACCCAGTTGTCTTTACTTCATATAGAGTCTCCATCTCTGGTTATGTCACATAAATGTCCCTGCCTCCTCTTCTTTTTCTTTCTGGTGCTACAGATTGAAACCAGGGCCTCCATCCTAGACAACTGTTATACCATGGTGCTACTTGCCCAGCCCAATATGTGGTCTTTTGTGCCTGGCTTCTTTACTGAGCATAATAGAATTCATCTATGCTGGAGTATGTGTCTTACTTGATGCCTTTTAATGGCCAAATAATATTTCATTGTATGAATATAAAACATTTTGTTTTTACATTCACTAGTTGATGGGCGTTTGGATGGTTCTAATAAGGTTCTCTTTTTAAAGAGCCACATTATTGTCTTGATAATAAGGTGATTTAAATGACAGCTAGGAAGGACACAGGGTTTGGAAGCAAGGTTATTCACAAGGATAACTCTGGTGTTTTCAGATTTTGAAAGCCTGTTAAGCCTTAGTAGACAGACGGCAGAGCCTTGTAGCTTTTATGATTCTCTAGTGAAGCTTTTACTTTGAGTTAATGAAGTTGCAAGCAGTGGCCCCATTACCTCATGCTTGATCTTCATGGCTAATTGGCCCACTGGGCCATTGTGTCTGTAGCAGTGTGTTCAGATGTGCCTGTGGAGCTGAGGGGACAGCAAGCAGCAGATCCAGCATGAACACATATGTCTCCATAATATCAACCTCCAAAACTGCCACCTCACTCACTGTGGGATATTGAAGGTTGGCACTGTTTCCTGGTGATAGCAGTGCAGTGAGGGTTAAACTCAGGTCCTTGACCTTAATTTACATGTACTTTCAAAGAAGGTGACAGGGAGTAATCAGATAGGTAATATCATGTAAGGTAACAACAAGCACTTGAGGAAAGATCCATGAACACAGCAAGAGCAAAGGAGAGAGGGAGGCTGCAGTTGCTGCTTCCTCTGGGAAGAAGAAGGTCAGGGTAGGTGTCTGTAAGATGAGCTGAGACCCAGTGGGCCTGGTGTCTAGAACCAGAGCCTTCAATTGGGAGGAGCAGGTAATATTCCCCATGGAGAAATGGATTTGGCTCTTTGGGACTTGCAGCTTATCAAGGACACAGTGTGTAGTTTCAGTTTCAGGGAATGGCCCAGTTTGAAGTATCTCTTCCCCATACCCTGCTGCTAAAAACACAAAAATCAAACATAAGAACCGAAGATAAATCCATTAAATTGTACGAGGATCTACCTTATATTGTGTTTCTTCTTCTGAGTACATGTTTTTAGGTGTGTAGTCTTAGGGTTTTTTTGTTTGTTTGCTGTTGTGTTTTGTTTTTGTTTTTATTTTCAGGTGGTAGGGATCACCCAGAACCTCATGCATGTGAGACAAGCACTCTACTGAGATGTAACTTCAGCCACCAGATATATAGACTTTTAATACTGAAATTCAAAGCAGCTTTTGGTATTGGTACTTTTCTAGTAGTCTTGCAAACAGTATAATAATCAAAGATATTGGCAAAGATGTGGTAAAACAGTGTTTTTGTGTAGTAGTTATGGGGTTGTAAATTACTGCAGCCACTTTCTTCCAGTTTGGTGGTATAGGTAATAAAATCTGTCACATACTCTATGTCACAAAAATTCTGTTTTTAGACAAACTCTTAACTATGCATACAGGAGGCTCGCAGTTTATTACTGCATGACTGGTCGTAGCACAAGCTAATAAGAATCAGTTTGTCACTCAGTGGGGGAATAGATGGACAAAATGCAATATTTTTATCTGATGAGTATGTATACATTTCTTTGTGTGTCCATTAAAAAGTGCAAAATGTTAGCCAGGCAGTGATGGCTCTAATCCCAGCATCGGGGAGGTAGAGGTCGGCAGATTTCTGAGTTTGAGTGAAAGCCCTGACGCAGAAAAAACAAACCAAAGGCGGGGGGGAGGAAAAAACAAACACAAAATGTGATTGTGGTTGGTGGTGATTGTGGGAGGCTGGAAGGTATCACAGGGGTACCTCAGCTTTGTTAAGACCTTTCAGCCAATTACATGACATATACCCAGAATCACATTTGCCATCTATTAGTAGATGTTAGCCATTTCTGCACAATACTTCTATGGCAATATATGTTAAAAGTTAACTAACTGGATACTATAACTCATCTAGTAATACACTGTCACTAACGCCTGACACTGTCACAGTGAGATATTGTTTGCAGGAATAAACTCAGTCCTTGTATATCCACGTGGCCAGGTTTAGGAAGCATAACCTGTAATACAAAGAAAAAGGTAAGAATGAACTGATTTGGATTGTACCACAAATGTTTCTCATTTAGGTATTTTTTCAATATATAAAGCGAAAACCTCTCAATCATGATTAAATATATGCGTATATAAAAGTATAAAAGATGGCTTAGGAAGTTGTTAGTAGTCTTGATTACAGATTCCCTGTGGACTAACATGTGGTTATTAAGGCACACAGTGATTTTGTCTGCAGTAGTGTAGCAGCTTTCAGCCAACCAGCCATGAAGACAGTGTTGCCATTTAGTTAATAATTCCTGTCAGGATTAAGTGGCTGTGACTTTTTTTTTCTTTTATACCTTTAAGAAAACATCTATTTGTGTGTATGTGTGTGCATGTATATGAGGTTAAAGGACAGCTTGCAAGATTGCGTTTTGTCCTTCCACCATGTAGGTTCTGTAGCTCAAACTCATGTCAGTGAGCTTGGCAGCAAACACATCGACCTACTAAGCTATCCTGCTGGCTCCAGATTCTTCTTTTTTCTTCCTCCTTTTATTTTGTCTGTTTTTGTTTTTTGTTTTTGTTTTGTGAGACAGGACTTCTTTGTGTAGCCCTGGCTGTCCTGGACTCACTTTGTAGACCAGGCTGGCCTCAAATTCACAGAGATCTGCCTGTGCCACCACAGCCAGCTTTCTTTTCTTTCTTTTTTTTTTTTTAAATGGGAAACAAAAGTAGAAGGAGATCAGAAATAACTCAACAGTGAGTATGTATAATAATGCTATTAGAAGGTTAATTACAGTCACAAAAAAATGGGGTAGTAAGAGTCTAAAAAGCTGGGTGGCATGTCACACACCTGTAATCCCAGCACTCTGGTGGGCAAACAGGTAGATCGCTGTGAGTTAGAGGTCAGTCTGACGTACAGCCTGAGTCCAGGACAGCCAACGCTACAGAGAGAGAGAGAGAGAGAGAAAGAAAATATCAAAAGATGCTATAGCGAGTTCCATAATTTGTCATAATGCAGTGCCCTGGTACCGTGAGAGCGTTTTTATGCCAGTGTGTTTCACAGCACACTTGAAGGACCTATTAAGGCACAAGGGTGAGTGCAGGTGTCGGTAGTGAGACCTCTTGCTGCCCATTGGGTGTTTACCAAGGTTTAAGATGATACTCAGAGTTCCTGAATCTCATCTGTAAATGGGTAACTAATAACCAAGAGATTAGGATCAAAATAAGACCCAAGTCAAATATTGGGTATAGAGCTAGGAATATAACTCCATTAGTATTAGCAGATGAAAACAATTAGTAAAAGAATCAAAGTCTCTCAGCTGAATAAGGCAAGTAAGAACACCCTTAATTTTCTGTGGCTGGCCCCTTCTTTAGATATTTTGTGGTCATGATCTCTCTGATACTGATAATGACAATTTGAGGTAGAAAAGCTGATATATTTGTTTCCATGTTACCTAAAGATTCCTGAGTAAACAGGAATAGCCATTTGCTTGAAGATCAAATATTCCCAAGTTCTGCTCTTGAAATATTAATTAAAATTGGTTTAGTATGTACCAAGCATCACATATTATGAAGAGTGTGTAAGTGCTCCCTAGAGGTGGGTGTGGGGCTTAGTGGCAGAGTGTTGACTAACATGCACAAGGTTCTGGGTTTGATTATAGAACTGCAAAAATAGGTATGTAATAAAACAATAAGTAGTACTCTATAATGTTAGGTTATCACATTCAGTCTTCATACTTCTTAAGAAATGAAAGTTATCACTATTTCCATTTTGTAAAGCAACTAAGGCCCAGAGAGGTCATGTTATTCACCCAATTATTTTAAGTGTGCATTGTCTACACTTACAATCCATTGCTCCTATGATGGCATTACAGATTATAGACAATACAAATTGTAAAAAATGCCAGTTGAAAGATAATATAATAGATATCACAATTTATGGGAGCCAAAATGTTACTCATATTTAAGAGGGAGTTTTTGTTGTTTTGTTTTGCTGTTTTCAAGACAGGGTTTCTCTGTGGAACATCCTTGGCTAGCCTGGAACTCAGAGAACTCTTCCTGCTTCTGCCTCCCAAGTGTTGGGAACAAAGATGTATGCCACCATGCCCAGCAACAGGGAGCATTTCTGAGTTTACATATTTGAATAAAGTGTGTCTGTTTTCTTTTGCTTTTTGAGACAGGATCTTGCTATGCAGTAGTCAACCTTGACCTCCAGCTCTCCATCCTCTTGCCTCAGCCTCCTAAGTGTTGGGATTACAGGCATGTATCACCACAACTGGCTCAAATAAGTATTTCTGGTCTAGCTTAATGCCTCAATTATCCAAATTTCCTTTACAAGGCTTGTGCCCCGCATTCATGACAGACACGAACAATGTGACTCTTGTGGCCATCTGTTGGCCCTCAAGCAGTCGTCTCTTTGCCAAATTTGCTTACTAATACTTTCCCCAAGGCTGAGGAGGTAATCAAATATTGGCAAGGTTAGGACAGGAACAAGAGCTTCCAATAACATCCAAGGAAGGAGGAAGCAAAGCTTTCTTCAAATGAAGCCTGTCTCAGAATATCCTCAGTTAACTCTTGTTAAAAATGTTCTTGCCATACAAGTTTAAAATCAGACAAAGAATTGTATAAAATGACATAAATGTCAAACTGTAGAACTTGGCATTTATTCAGAGATTTGTAAGTCTCTTAAAGATTATCTTCTGTAAATATTACTCACATTTTTAACTGCAAAAGACAAAGTACTGAAACATCAGAACAATTTGCCCTTTGTTGGGTAGAGAACAGCCTTAGAAACTTTTTCTTTTTCTGAGACAGGGTTTCTCTGGGTAGCCCTGGATGTCCTAAAACTCACCCTATAGACCAGGCTGGCCTCAAACTCAGAAATCTACCAGCTGCTGCTTTTCCAGTGCATTGCTACCACCCGGCAACTTTTCTTATTTTGAGACATAGCCCTGCGAAATTGTTCGGGGCGTCCCTGAACCCCCTGTGTAGACATAGCCCTGCGAAATTGTTCGGGGCACCCCTGAACCCCCTGTGTAGACATAGCCCTGCGAAATTGTTCGGGGCACCCCTGAACCCCCTGTGTAGACATAGCCCTGCGAAATTGTTCGGGGCACCCCTGAACCCCCTGTGTAGCGCAGGCTGACCTACTTACAGTGCTCCTGCCCCCACTCGCAAGTAGCTGGGACCGTAGACGTGCACTGTCACTGCATTTTATCTCAGATAGCCACCCGCTCTTTCTCCAGAGCTACTGAGTTTTTTATTGTTGTTGTTGTTTGGTTTTTTTATAGAACCAAACCCTCTTCACATCAGATTTGTCATAAGCACAATTATACTGCCAGTAGATTAGCCTAGAATTTATTTTGCAACTGTAGGAGGTATCTATACTTTCGGAATGGAAAAGAAACATGCTAGGGGAAACTGACTTGATGAATTGTACTAATTGGCAAGTAGTGGCTGGTGGATACATGCTAAGTTTTTTTTTTTTTTTAAACAAAAGTAGTGTTCCTTGGCCCATTTGTATCTTGCTCATCACTTTGATACATTGATATGTTAAGTCTTCTGTTTTTTCTCCAAATTTGAAGTGGAATTCATCTTTCCTACTAATGACCCTCCAGCTGTAGACAGTGCCATAGCTCAGGTCTTAGCAGACTTGGCCACACAGCCCTGGCCTTTCACTCAATGACTGCCTTCCCAAAACACAGAGCCCATTCAGTGCACAAGTGCGCCAGCTGCTGCTGTAATGTCTTGCAGAGTTCACAGTACAAAGGCAGTGTTGCTTTTTTGTTCTTCAGTTTAAAAATAACTTGTACTTCAGCTAAAATAACTAGATTAATGGCCAAGAGCCAGTATAGAAATGGATTTTCCATGGTTGAAAGGGGCCAACATTTCTGTAGCTAAACGTAAATAATAAAGAACTAAACTACATGTTGAACATTTCCAACTTAAGAACTCTAGTTTTCTTCAAAGCTGTTTGTGTAGTCTTAAGTCTCAGTTTAAAATCTATGAATTATTTAGATAGTGATACACATTTCTTAGTCTTTTAGCTCAGAATGTGTGTGTGGATAGTGATTAGTATGTGGTGTTCAGTGCTGCTTCCCCATGAAATTATTGGGTTTTAAGAATTATTGCTGATGGGACGGTAGGGTGGCCCAGCTGCTTTGCCTGCAGGCCTGGCAGCATCTTGTAAATGTAAACATATACCTATCCCGTGACGTAGCAGCTGAACTCCTGTGTGTTTGTCCTAGAGACATAAAAACTTGTGCTCATACACAGACCTGATAGGATTGCTTGTATCAGCTTCAATTGGAATAGCACTAAGCTGGTGACAACCCAAATGCTCTTTTCTATATAAATTGGTAAGCAAAGTGTGATACATCTATACTGTGAAACACAGCTAGCACAAACAGAAAAGAGAAATACACGCTGATGCAACTTGATACACTTACCAAGTTGGATGCTTAAATGCATTGTGCTGAGGGAAGAAACTATTCTCAGAAGTTCACATACTGTGCAATTCCATTTACATAACATTCTCACAAGAACAGAGTTAGAGCTCATCAGGATGGGTGAGGAGAGAGTGATTGGAAAGGGACACAGGACATTTTTGTGTTGATGTATTGTGTATTATCCTGTATTATGCTTCAGGTGATAGCTGTGCAGATCCATATACACGAGAAAATTTTATACAGATAGTCCTCTTTTTGAGAACAATAAGGGATACAAAGATTGGGAAAAATCTGGGCCTGGAGAAATGGCTCAGCAGTTAAAAGCTCTTAAAAAGCATCCATGTTTAGCTCCCAGCATTCGTATTAAGTGGCTTACATCTGCCTGTAACTCCAGAACCAGTAAGTGCATCTACGTCAGACACTCTGTTCTGGTCTCTGCAGGCACCTGCACTCATGTCATAACCCACACACAGACACACAAGTACACATAATTTGTTCTAGTCAGGGTTATTGTTGCTGTGATAAAACACCATGACCAAAGCTACTGGGGAAAGGGGTTATTTTGCTTACATGTCCATATTGCTGTTCATCATGGAAGTAAGCCAGGACAGGAGCTCACACCGGGAAGGTACCTGGAGGCAGGAGCTGAAACAGGACATGGAGGAGCGCTGCTGACTGGCTTGCTCCGCCTGTTTTCTTATAGAACCAGGGCCACCACCCCAGGGCTGGCTCCATGCACAATGAGCTGGGCCCTCCCTCAATTACACACATACACAAAGCCCTAGAGCAGTGGTTCTCAAGTTGTCGGTCATGACCCCTTTGGGAGTCACATCAGATATTTACATTACAATTATAACACTAACAAAATTACAGTTATAAAGTAGCAACAAAGTAATTTTCTGGTTGGGGGTCCCCACAAGTTGAGGAACTGTAGTAAATAAAGGGTCCCAGAAGGCTGAGAGCCACTGCCCCAGAGGCCTCCTTACAGCCTGATCTTATGGAGGCATTTTCTTAATTGAGGCTCCTTCCTCTCAGGTGACTTTAGTTTGTGTCAAGCTGACAAAAAACTAAGACAAACAAAGAAAACTACCCAGTACATAAGTAAAAGCTGAAATATTTTTAATTGGCAAAATCCAGATAAGGTTGGAGTCAGGTAAGGACGTAACCCATACTTATACAAGTAGCTATTTAATGGATTTGAGAATGTCCTGTTTTGTGTGTGTGTGTAAGCAAGTATATGTATAACATAACATGTGTGGAAGTCAGCAGATAACTTTCAAGAGTTGTTCATCTTCTTCCCCCATGAGTTCTAAGAGTCAAACTCATGTCAGGTTCGTACAGCAAGTACCTTTACCTGCGGAGCCATTTCTCCAGCATACATATGCATATATATTGTCTTATAAACTCCTCGTGATGTTTAACCTATTTTAATATTAAACGTTTAAAGGGGCTTTAAGAAGAGACTAGAACAATAGCAGCTGTGTCTACAGATATACAGTACTATAGGCAGTGGGACCACAGATATAGGTACTGAGGGTTCATCTGAAAAAGAATGGGGGCCAGGAGCTTTGGCCACTTACAGACCTAGGACAGCCACCTGCTCCAGTGATACAAGGTGGGTGGATTTCCAGTGAGGCTAAGCAGAGTCACCCTTGTGTTTTTCTTTCCCTCCTTTTGATAATACAGTGAAATGATAGCAGTATAGAATCACACACACACACACACACACACACAGACGCGCGCGCGCCACATAAATCTATATATAGTGCAGACCTTGTTAACAACAACAACAAAAATCTAAATAAAATTTGGGTAATATGGCCAGAGATGTAGCTCAGTTGGTAGAAGGCTTACCTAGCTGGCATGAAGCTTTGCATTCTACCCCTAGCACTACATAAACTGGGCACAGTGATAGTATGCACCTATAATCCCAATACTTGAAAGGTCAAGGCAGTGGGATCCTTGGCTACATAAAGAATTTAAAGCTAGCCTAGGATGCATAAGATATGTGAAGGAGGGAAGGAAGGAAACAAGGAAAGAAGCATTCTTTGAGTAATAGAGGAGAGGCTTACATTTACCCAAAGGACCCATAGAGAAGTATTGAGGGGTAAGTGAGCCATTCACCGCAGCATCCCATGGGCGAAAGGGTAGGGACAAGGGCACATCAGGATGGGATGGAAGCATGTAAGGTGGTTGAAGTACCAGGTTCCCTTCCCTATCTCAGCTGCCATTGAGAACACATCTCTTCTGCCTATAGACCAGAGATTTAATATGCCCACACGTTGGACCTCAGGTCTTGAAAACATCAGGGATAAAACTGCACTGAGGAATTTGGTGGACACTGAATCAGTATACTCTGGTTTCCAACCCCCAGTTTTGACTAGTAGAAAGACTAACCATCTGTTGAATGTTCTTCTCTCCTTTCTGCCCAGTGACTGGGAATTAGGAATATCTACATAAAAACATTGGCCCTGAGAGCTGTTCACAGTCATGTTCCCCCATGGACTTGCTGTCTAGACACTGTGATTGCAGCCAACAGCCACCTAGCACCCACAGATTTGCAGCAGCAGGAATGGCTTTGCTTCTAAATATGAACTGACTTTTTAAAAAAAGAAAAGTATTTGTGTGTGTGTGTGTGTGTGTGTGTGTATACCACATATGCACAAGTGCCCACAAAGACCAAAAGAAAGCATCAGCTCTCTTGCGGCTGGAGTTACTTGCAATTGTTACCTGCCTGCTGTGGGTACTGAAAACTGATTTGGAGCCTCTGTAAGATGAATGTGTTCTTAACTGCTAAGCTATCTCTCCAGCCCCCAAACTGACTTTAGAGAAAACCAGAAGTGACCGAGCATGAACACACAGGCCTTTAATCCCAGCACTCACTGGGCTGAGTCTGTTTTACATAATGAATTTTAGGCCATCCAGAGTGAGATAATGAGACCCTGTCTTTTAGAAATCATTCAATTGCTAGAAGCCAAGCATGGTGGCACACACTTACAACCCAGTACTCTTGAGACTGAGACAGGAGAATTGTAAGTTTGAAGCCAGCCACATGATCTACATGGGGAGACCTTGTCTCAAAAAACAGTGAATGGAAAGATGGCTTAGTGGTTAAGAGCTTTGGCTGCTCTTCTAAAAGACTGGCAGTACCCACATGGCTCATAACCATCTATCTCCGGTTCTTGGGGGTCCAACACCCTCTTCTGTTCTCCAGACACACAAGTAGAACAGAGACATACACACAACCAAAATACCCATGCACATAAAACAGTAAAATAGTTTTTAATTAAATAAACAAAAAAAATAATAACAGAAGTTGGACAAAAGCTTTTAACAGAGGGATAGTTTTTTTAATGTAATTAGGAGAACTAGAATAGAATATCAACACTACAGTACTCAAAGACACAGCATCATAAACCAAGACTAGAATGATGATTTTAAAAAGGAAGAGTTAAGATACTAAAGCACTCTTAGAAAAAAATACATATATATGGTGTGTGTGTGTGTAATTAAAAGCACCAGGTATGATGACACACACCTGTAATCCAAGTGCTCAGAAGGTTTGAGACAAAAGGATCATGAGTTTGAGGCCTGCCAGGGCTACTTAGCAAGACTTTTCTCAAAAAGAAAGTAAAAATCAAAAGCTTGAAAAAGAATAAAAGAGTTAGGATGTAAAGTTGAGACTATTTTTCAGATGTAGACATAAAGACAGAGTGAAAAAATAGAAAAAAAGGTAAAGTTAGATAAATCCAGGAAGCATAAAATCTTCATTTGAGCTCCAAAAGAAATAAGCAAAAAGTAAAGCAAATGTTTTCCAGATCTGACAGACCTATTTTCACATGGCTAGAAGTCACCAAGGATCTCCTAAAATAAATGGAGAAGATACCCACACTGAAGCAGACCAGTGTTCAATTTTACAACATAGGGATAAAGAGGTGGCTTCTAAGACTAAGCTCTAAAGAAGGGGAAAGTCTGAAGCTGGGGGTATGGCTCAGTCAGTAAAGTACTTGCTTGCAACTATGAGTAACTGAGTTTGGATCTCAGTCATAAAAACAGCTGCAAACATCTGTATCCCAGTGCTGCAGAGGTGGAGACAGGTGCATCCCTGGGTCTTGCTGGCCAGCTAATCTAGCTGAATTGGCAAACTCCAGGTTCAATAAGAGACCTTGTCTCAAAACAAGAGGAAGATACCTGTTATTCACTTCTGGCATCCACACAAACATGAATACAAATACCCCAAAGGGTCAGGGGTTAGGGAGTCAAACAAACAAAAAGGCCATTGACTTTAGCAAAAGTGGATACTAAAGTCAGTAGAGTAGCATTGTAAACATTCTGAGGAAGGCAGCTCAGGATACTATACTGCCCAGAAAAACAGCAAACAAATTTAAGGTAAAAATAGTTCCATGGGACAATGAGAAGGCACTTGCCACCAAGCCTGATGACCTGAATCCCCAGAACCCACAAGGTATGATGGGAGAACTACCTACCACAGGTTTGTCCTCTGTATGTTGTGGAGCATTCACATTCCTTCTCTCCTTCCTCCTGCATATACACAATACATAAATAATTTAAAATTTTTAAGTAGTTTCAGACATGTAGGGGCATGGATACACCTCTCCCATATTGTTCTTACATTAGTTTTGGAGAATAATCTCCAGCAAAAAGGAATTAAGTAGACAGTGAGAACTAGAGCTCGCAATACAGGCAGCCAGATAGGAACATGCAAGGACAACAATCAGGCAGAGTTGGGGGAAGTCAGGTAAGGCTGAGGGAGAGGACAGAGTCCTTGAAAGAGGTTTCAGGAGGGGAAAATGAGTTGGGAAAACTGCTGGTCATTCTGTATATTTGAGAAATAAAATTGGTAGGCCTGTGCTTGATCTGACACTGCATGGAAAAAGATTTAGGTAGATACAAAGAAGCAAGGGGGAAGAGGGACAAGCCAACTATTAATTCCAGGAAAAACAAAAAGGCTTTACAAAGAAGGAAATGTGATCTTTAGTACATTCCTTGAATTGTAGTAACCAATATTTACAGTCATAATAAATTATATTGACTGACCAAAAAGTTGTTACTTATATAGGTAGGATGAAGGGTATAATAGAGAAGTAGGTCCTCCTGAATTATAAGAGAGGGCCAGAAGTTACTGTCTAAAATTGAAGCTGGTGAATAGTCGAAACATTGGTAATACAGGATTTGGAAGCATTCTTGGAAGTAATAGCAAGGGTGAATAAAATATAAGGTCTGGGCTCTTTCTTTGTTATTTTTATCACTGTTCAGTTACTGTAAGTTGTCGTTTACCCTCTATTCCCAGTTACTAATGGAGAGTTTTTTCTTTTCTCTGAAGGATGTGTGTAAAGCATCTGACTCATTGAATGTTGGCTTGTTTTCTACCTTTTATCATTTGGTCATCTACAAATACTGCATCCATGGGAGAAGGAAGACCTGAGTGGTCCATTTAGAATGATGAATATGAGTCAACTTGTTGGTCCAAGATAAAGCAGACATCTGTAGTCATCATATGTTAACGTGTTCTTGGTCATAAAGCCAGCACCTTAGCAATGGCTTGTTATCTGTACAGATTTAGACAAAATGAAAACAAGTTTCTAAATACTTGATAACCAGAACATTACCCTTAATTATGAATTAAGTTGAGGTAGCTGCACAAGCAGACTATTACCTAATGTTGGAGTGACAGCTATGAACAATCTACTTGTACCAGACAGAGTTCTTTGGTCCCTAGGCTTACAGTCCCCACAGGACACGATAGGGATGTGAATGTCTGCTACTTGCTCCATTTACAGCAGACTCTAGGCAGCCATTGGGCAACTGAAGATTGTTGGAATATATCCACCTTGTTGCCTGTTCCATTGGATCAGAAAATCGAGCTCATTGGGATTTTTACATCTGCTTATTTTTTTGTTTTTGTTTTTAAAAAGAGAGCTGAGGATTTGGCTCAGTTAGCATATGTGAAGCCCTAGGTTTGATCCCCAAAACTGTGTGAACCAGTGATACATACCTATAATTCTAGCACTTGGGAGGTGAAAGCTGGAGGGTCAGAAGTTTAAGATCATCTTCAGATATATAGCAAGTTCCAGGTCAGCCGGTATTCCTAAGACCCTGTCTCAAAACAAACAAAAAAAAAAAAAAAAGAAGAAAGAAAGACAGAAAAGAAAAAAGAAAAGGAAAGAAAGGAAGGAAGAAAAGAAAAAAGAGCATTTTAAAAAATAAAAGAGAGCATTTAAGACTTTGCTGTTAGTAGATCCTATTATATAGGAATTCTAGGCCTCACAGTGACAGAATCTAGATATTCCTCCTCCTTTTGGTTTTTTTAATTTGTTTGTTTTATGTGTTTGCTCTTCAGAATGTTATGGAACAATTCAATCCTGGGCTCCGGAATTTAATAAACCTAGGGAAAAATTATGAAAAAGCAGTGAATGGTAAGTCTTTTTATTTTTCTAAATTGATTAATATAAAGCACATATGAAATCTTTTAAGTTAACATTTAGCTTTAAATACTTAACACTGAATTTTAAACAGCAGTGCAGGTAGTACTCATGTATTTGAAATGAGGCAATTGAGTAATAGTGAAGGTACTATAAGTGACATATTTTAACTTGCAAATTGCACTTTTTGATATACAAAATTAGGCTTTTATATCATTTTCATTAACTTCTTAAAACAATTCTTTGGGAATGAATAGTTTATACGAGTTTGAGGCCATCCTGGTCTACATAATAAGATTCAGATCAACCAGGGCTACACAGTGAGAAAAACAAACAATAATAACATTTGAACACTAGTGTCTTGCTACATGACAATCATTCATTCATTTAGCTGTACCGAAGAATTTCTTGCCTTTAGATAGAGTATGTTTTTGCTTTATTTTGAGATAGAATCTCATTTTATAACACAGGCTAGCCATTTTTTAACTCAGGAAGTCCCTCTTTCCACCTCCCAAGTGCCAGGATTACAACTGTGAGCCACCATAACACCTTGCTGATGTATTATTTTTATAATAACATTAAAAATAATATTTTTAACCTCAATGACAGAACATTATGTTAAAGGTTAGGCTTAGATTCTCATTTCAAAGTAAGTGCTCCATTGAAACTGAACTTGAATCCAGGCCCGGTGGCATAAATCTATAATCACAGCTATTTGGGAGTCTGAGATAGAATATTACAAGTCCTGTGCTAGCTTGGGCAACTTAGCAAGAGCTTGTCTCAGAGACAGGGAGGGCAAGAGGGGAAGGAAGGTAGAGAGATGGGGAAAAGGAAGGAGGGAGAGAGAGGGAGATTTCAGGCAAGCAACCAGCTAACTAGGGTGTGCCTGCAAGATCGTGCACGAGCCAGAGAAGTACTTGTCTAACATGAATGAGACCCTAATTTCAGTCCCCAACAACATAAATAAATCCAACCATTGATATTTGTCCCTCTTCTGGGACCCGGTTGCTAGCAATCTTGATAAGCAGCTATTCCTGCACTCCTAAAACTGAATGCTGTTGGAGTGCAATGGTAATCACCCGAAGGGCAAGACAGCGCGCCCCTTGGACCCTGAGCTGTGGCGACAGGGGGCACGGCAGCCGCAGGCGCTGGAAAAGTGGACCGCATAGGTGCGCATAGGTGCGCATAGGTGTGCATAGGTGTGCGTTTCCCCTGCAGTACCAGGAAATGCAACAGATCCGGGATCCTGCTTCTCTTGTCTTCACCTTCTACAGGCAACGTCCCTTCTCTGAGAGCAAGAGGCTGGTCGTGCAGCTCTCCCTTGGAGATTTCTTAATCACCAGATCACAAAGTCATCACTGCCTCCAGTCCTCACAGGGAAATCACTATAACCTGTAGAACTTTTTTCCCCTGGTGTAGCCTGAAGTACTTTCTGAGGCAGAGTTACAGACTAAGTGAGCTGCTTGCAACTTAGCCTCCTGTTAACAGGACTTTTCCCCCTAAGGACTCTTATCACTTCACCACCTCCTAGAGATGATTCTTTACCTGATAAGTATAAGTATTCTCAGAACTTCTGCAGGCCATCTGGATATAGTTTTGCTGAAGCCACTGATAATTTTAGATACATTTATAAAGCCCTTGGTAACAATCTGGAATAAAGACAGGGATATCAACCAGAAGTGCAGTCAACAGCTTATAAAGGTGGAATGACATGTGAATGGCTGAGAAAGAAATATAGATTATGGCCACAGGGATCTGAGCAGCAGTGATTGGTGTTGACTGTAGCAGGAGACCTTGCAAGAGCTGACAGATAGGGGATATCAGCAAACAGACACTGCTTCAAGCAGAAAATATGAACTCTGGGCGCCATACTAGCCTGGGAAGAAGCTTTAAACAAATGAGACTGGACAATGTCAGCTTAGCCGTGCATTCCAGTTTAGCACCAGGCACCTACTATTGCACGAAATACTGCAGCTTCCCACAGACTTGGTGACTTAAGGTGATACTTTCTATTTCCCCTGTAAAGGCAAGATAGTTCTCTGGAGTCTCAGGGCTCACTTCACTGGGGGCTTGACACACTCTGTTCTCAGCTGGCCTTTCTCCATCAAGACCACACTGGGCTCTTACTGTAACAGCACTAGTCTCAACGGCCTAGCATTTACTAGGTTCCAGTGTAAGCCCTGCTTGTTGCTACAGCACTGCTCAAAGAAAGTTCTATGGCCAGCATCCCAGGGAACCACAAACTTGAAATCTGGAGGGGTTCAGTTCATTGAAACTATTACTATAAAAAAAAAATCTGTCATGAGCTTCTAGAGTATGGACTTGTGGGAGACCTATGGAGGCTTTAGCAGAATGGGAATCCAATGAAACTGTTTTAAGAAAAAAAATTATCAGACGGGCATAACACATGCCTTTAAACCAAGCATTTGATTGGTTTAAAGAAGCAGGTTAATCTCTGTGAGTTCAAAGCCAGTCTGGTCTACCTAGTGTAGTCCAGTGCCCCCGGGGCTTCATAATGAGACCCTGTGTCAAAAGATACATAAAAATTTTCTGGTAGAGGTAAGTATGTAGATTACTCTAGATTGAGGAGGTGATTAAACAATCACTAAAATACAATTCATAGGTTTCCTTAAACAGTAAGAAGCAGAAACTCTCACAAAGTAGGGCAAAGTTATCAGAATATTGTTTTATTCTTTATTAGTTCCGCATAAGTTACATGGTTTTAAAGTTAATTTAGCTTTATTTTAAAAGCAAAGCTATTTTAAAGACTGAGGTTACATAGTTTAAAATATAAGTCAACAGTTAATTTTTTATGTCAACTTAATGTGTGGGTGTAAACCAGAAATTTTAACTGTTGTGTAATCCTGAACGCAGCTCTCCCACTAATGTGCGCTTCAGTTTATCAGTACTTTACAACTTAAACCTTTCTTTCGAACATCACTTACTGAGTTGACATTTTGCTGGCAGCACACTTGTTTTTAGGTGGAGTTGCTTTTTCTTCAGTTCCAGCTAAAGTACCATGATTTAGAGCTGAGGAAGTAAAGTACCTCAGCAGGAGTTGTGTACACTATGGCTGACTCACATTGACCTTGGGGACAGCCTGAAATGTCTCCACTCCACTCCCTTTAGCAAAAGGTGCTGATAACATTACCCACCCTTGTCTTAATATTGTCGGGTAGATTAGCTAAGTAATTACTTGAAAAGCCTATATAAATGCTGTCTGTTATTGTTACATACAATGTAAGTTCTTCTCCAGTTTTATAAAATAATAGGACAGCAGAACATTGCATCTCTTATTGCAGATTCAATAAAAGCCTTAATATATATATATATATATATATGTATGTATGTATTTAAAACTCTGTAGTAAATGCTGAAATAAATAAAATTAGACGGCCAGGATTATGGCCTATGATACCTTCAGCTACACCTATACATGATGAGTCCTCTGACCTTTTTCTATACTTCCCCTTAAAAGTCCACATTTTAGGTATGGGGATGTAGCTTGGTGGTAGAGTGCTTCCTTAGCATATGAGAATTAAAAATACAAATAGGGGCTGGAGACACGGCTCAGCAGTTAAGAGCACTTGCTGGTCTTGTAGTGGACCGGCCTGAGTTTTATTCCCATCACCATCAGACAGCTCACAATTGCATATAGCTCCAGTTCCAGGGGATCTAACGTCCTCTTCGGGCCTCTGAGGCTACCTGTATATATGTGAGATATTCACACACAAACATACACATAAATTTTTTTAATCTTAATTTAAAAAAAATAGGGACTAGAAAGATGGCTTAGTCAGTAAAGTACTTGTCTCAAGTATGAGAACCTGAGTTTGCTCTTTAGAACCTGTGTAAAAATGTCAGATATGGTGGCACAAGCTTATAATTCCAACACTGAGGAGGCAGAGACAGGCATATCACTAGGACTCATTGCTCAGTTTAGTCTAATTGGTGAGCTCCAGGCCAATGGGAGACCCTGTCTCATAGGTGGACTGTGCTGCTGAGGATGACACCCAAGGTTGTTTTCTCTCTTCCACACATGCATTCATGAATATATGTAGACACATACACACACTAAAATAAATAAATTACAACTATTTGGGTGTTTTGTTTGGGTGTTTTTTGTTTTTTGAGTTTTTGTTTGATTGGTTGGTTTTGGTTTTTTGAGACTGGGTTACTCTGTGTAGCCTTGGCTTGGCTGTCCTGGCCTACAGACCAGGCTGGCCTCAAACTCTCAGAGATCTACTTGCCTCTGCCTCTGCCTCCGGGGTGCTGCCTCTGGGTGTTGTTGGGATTCCCAACAACAACCTACTTTTTAGCCTGTCCTGGTGGCATAGGTTTGTAATCCCAGCTCCTTGGGAGGCTACAGCCAGAAGGATTACAAAGTCAAGGCTAGCCTAGAAACTTAACTGAGACCCTCTCTCAAAATGAAAATACAGTGAACATACTGAGGGTGTCACTCCCTGGTGAAGCACTGGCCTTGGGTTCAGCATGCAGTACACGGACAGCCAGCCAGTGTAGCTTCTGACTCTCTTTGGGTAAAGTGGATAGGCCAGAAGCCCTTTTAGTTCCAAGTTTCTGTGCTTGCCAGAGCTCCAGGAAAAACTGATTTCTGTGTATGAAGGCAGTCTCTGAGTTTAGGGGAAGGGTGGAACTTTTTCCCTCCAAAATCACACTGGTTTTGGCTAGATCTTGTTGGAATGGTTGCTTGTTGTACCATTAATTGACTGTAAAGTGAAAGAAGCCAGGCTGCTGTTTGTCCATCCCACACTGACTTTGTTAGAGAACTTTACGGAATCAACAGCCTTCATCTCCACAGGAGTACATACCTTGTCCAAGTACCTTCAGGGTCAGTGTGAAAGAGAAACAATTTAAAAATTTTTAATCTGACTATTTTAAATTTTGTGTGTGTGTGTGTGCTCACACGCATGTGAGTGAGGGTGCCCACAGAGATTGTAGAGATATTGGATGCCTTGGAGCTTGAATTACAGGTAATTGAGAGCCTCTCAACATGGGTACTGGGAACTGAACTGGGTCCTCTGCCAAGAGTGAAATGCACTCTAAATACTGAACCATCTCTCCACTTAAAAAAAAATACTATTTTTTTTTAATTAGAGAAATACATTTTTAGGATGATGAGAACCTAGTTTCTGTCAGAATAAAACCTTTGCTTGTTTCTGCTGGAAGGAAAAAGAAGGAGAACATTCATTTATTTAATTTATTTTTTTAAGATTCTTTATTTTATATATATATATATATATATATATATATATATATATATATATATATATATAATGTTCTGTCTGTATGTACACCTGCATGCCAAAAGAAGGCACCACATCTCATTATATGGTTGTCAGCTACCATGTTGTTGCTAGGAATTGAACTCAGGACCTCTGGAAGAGCAGCTAGTGCGCCTAACCTCTGAGCCATTTCTCCAGCCCCCTGGGTTTTTTTTGTTGTTGTTGTTTTAATAAGTTTGTAATTTGCAGAATGCTAATGTATTTCAAATATCATAGATTTTTTTTAAAACCCCAGTGACAAATATGTTGGTTGGTTGTGACTCAAGATACTCTTTTTACATTGTTAAGGATTGAACCCAGGGCATAGTGCATTCTAGGCAAGGACTCTGCATTGAGCCATGCCCTTAGCCCCTTACCAGGGGAATCTAGGCAGGCACTCTTCATCTCTTCAGCCTGTTTATTTTTTTTTTTGAGATAGAGTCCTACCAAGTTCTCCAGGCTGGCCTTGAACTCACTCTGTAGCTCAGTCAGGCTTTGAATTCCCCCTATCACAGCTTTTTGAGTAGCTAAAATTTATAGGCCCGTACCACCAAACCTGGAGCTTTTTTAGTTCATGTTTTGTTTGTTTGTTTGAGACAGGGTTTCTCTGTGTGGCCCTGGCTGTCTTGGAACTCACTCTGTAGACCAGGCTGGCCTCAAATTCAGAGATTCGCCTACCTCTGCCTCTTGAGTACTAGGATTAAAGGTGTGTACCACCTTTAGTGTGTTTTATTAATGTGCTTTCATAAAACAGGTTCCTGGGCCACTTGCACCCAATATTCCTTGAATGATGACATGACTGACCTGTAGTCCCAAAATGTATCTGTTCCCAGTGACAGTCTGATGCGAGGAATACTTGCCCTGGAACCAGCATCAGGATCAGGGCCTTGTGAACTTCACTTCCTGAAATAGTCTGGTCTAGAACTTCTGGTAGCTGGAGGCACACTGGGATGTTGAACCTGGGTTACTTCCACCTTTCCTTGTCTGAGTAGTGATTTGGTGTATCATTCCTGTCTAGCTATGATCCTGGCAGGAAAAGCCTACTACGATGGAGTGGCCAAGATTGGTGAGATTGCCACTGGATCGCCTGTTTCAACAGAGCTAGGTGAGCTGACCATCTTTTTTTTTTTCTTTTAACAAAAACCTAGCCTGCTGTCCTCACTTTGAGAAGAGTATGTCAGGTGTGTCAAGAACGCAAAGAAGAACTAGTTGGGTACTGTAGTTTGGTTTACCTTGGCTCATGAAAATGGAGGGGGGGTTTTGGAAGGCAGACCAAGCCTAGAGGGGCTCAGAGGCAAGGTGGAGGTCCCTTCCCAGGCCTCTTAGGAGCTCTGCTCCTGCCTCTGCTGCCTGGGTTCTGGCCTGCCACCTCATATCCCTGAAGTTCCAGCTTGGAGAACTGTGACCTACATTTTGAACCAAGGTGGGTGAGACAGGCCAAATGCTTTGGGTGACTCACCTTGTGGAAAATGACTCCTTGACTCCTTTATGCTATGTTCTTGGCTCCCACTGCTTCCACAGTTGCCTTTGGTTGTGATTTTTCCGGTTTTGCTGGTATGAATGGATCCCCTGTGCAGGCAAGGAGGGTAGCCACACCCTAGAGAGCCCCCACTACAGCCAAGGGAAGCTGGGCTTCTATTTACAGAGTTATGCCACTGCTTTGCGGTCATCTCCTGCAGGGCAGGGCCACTTTGCTAATAGGCCCACATGTCACTCTCATCTAAAATTTGTGGACTATGTTTTATTGTGTAGATGTTAAAAATTCTGCTTTAAGAGTTCTGAAAAGCATAGTAAAGAGTAAATGTGTATTTAAAGAGTGACATGTCCGTCTCTGCTTGGTATCCAGTAGTCTTGAGGCTTCTCAAGGTTACCTGAGAAACTCTGACCATGTTCAAAGGCTGGAACAAGCTAGAGACTTGATGCTTGTGGTAGGGTGTAGGGCAGGCTGGGCTCATGTCCTCTGGCTGCTTTATGCCTAAAAAGTTGGTGAAACAATCGACAAAATGCACAGTGTACATGTGCAGTGATAGTAGATGATGAGTAGCAATGCTGCCGTGTTTAATAGCAGCGATCGCATACGGCTTTTTAACCCGCAGCCCATGCTCTGTGGTTTTGAGACTTCCCAGTGTCATGACAACCAGTAGCAACTCTGAAGCATCATCAGTTTCATGACATGCAACTGGCCTTACATAGCAGATAGCAATATTTTAGACATTTGGGGGTTTCAGAAGCAACTGGGATGATAATAGGGCTCCAAAAATAAGATTAAATTAAAAAGAAACATCCCGTTGTGCCAGGATTCAGGGAAAAAAGGGTATGACCCTCTCATTAAAACATATGGTGCTCTGACTCACCACCATTCAGCTTGCCGTTTTAATGTTTTATGGGTCTTGCCACTGTTTAAATAAGACTTCTGTTCCACACCTTGCTTTATTCAGCCCTAGTTCCTAACACTGAATCAACTATTTCCACAGCAACAGTGTTGTTATAAACACTACCTTGAAACACCAGTTTCAGTGGGGGAAGTATGTTGTGAAGGTGAATGATCCTTCTGTGAAGAGGAATTGAAGTAAAGTTCCTTCCAAGCTTCACTTTGTTTCTAGTTATCTATTTGTTTATGTCCACTCTTTGAATTACTAGGTTGTTTTTTTTTTAACCCATTTACGATTTCTCTAGATTTAAAAGTTCACTTCAGTGAGCCTTGTTTTGAGGGAGTTAATAATAACCTCTTTTGACTTGCATAGTTCTTTTTTTGGTATTGTTTAAAATACCATACTATATCCATTTAAATTCCCAGTATGAAAGAATAGTAGACAATTCACATATTGTTAAAAAGTAGAAGAGGAAGAAGGAAGAGAAAGAAGGGCTGGGGAAATGCGAATGAGTACTTGGCACACAAGCATGAGGGCCTGAGCTCAGATCCCTGGCCTTCATGTAAAAGCAGAGTGTGGCAGCACATGCCTGCAGTCCCTTCACTAGGGAGGTGGACACAGGAGTCTCTGGGCCTTGGCGGTCAGGTAATATTCCTGAATAGGTAAACACCCTATTCGGTGAGAGACAGTGTCTCAAAAATAAGGTGGAAAAGCTAGTAATAAAGACACATGGCATCAACCTCTGTCCTCCACATACATGCACATGTGTTCACAGGTACCTGCGCACACCCCTCCCCCCACAAAGAAAGACTAAATAACCAAAGGTAGATTGTGTTTTCTTCGTTTTCCAACACTTTTGTGTGGTTATTGCCTGTGGGTACTAGTACACATAACCTTATGAAACAAAGTTTATTTAAGACTGTTTCAGTTTGGTTTCTATCACTGTGATAAAACACCATGACTAAAAGCAACTTGGGGAGGAAAGAATGTATTTTGCTTATACTTCCATATCACAATTCATCATCAATGGCATTTGGGGCAGAAACTCAAACAAGGCAGGAACCTAGAGGCAGGAGCTGATGCAGAACTGCTTACTGACTTGCTTCTCGTGGCTTGCTCAGCCTGATCTCTTATAGCACCAAAGACTGACTGACCAGGGATGACACCACCTACAGTGAGCTGGGCCCTCCCACATTAATCATCAATGAAGAAAATGCACCACAGGCTTGACCACAGACCACCCTAGTTAGGACATTTTCTTAATTGAAGTTCCTTCTTTCCAGATAACTCTAGCCTGTATCAGGTTGACATAAAACTAGCCAGCACACAGACTCAGGAGTGGTCAGGTGCGACGACACAGGCTTGTAGTCCCAGCTCCTTGGAAGCTAAGGCAGGAGGATCACAAGGCCAGCTGTGGGGCCTGAGCTATATGGTGAGGCTCTCTCCCAAAACAGGGAGAAGGACGGGGACTGCCCAGATGGTTTGGCAGTAAAGGTTCTTGCTGCTGGCTGACAACCTGAGTTAAATTTCAGGGACCTGTATGGTAAAAGAAAAGAACTGACTCCTTAAAGTTGTTTTTTGACCTCCACATGTGCGCTATGATCTACATGTCGTGCTTACATGTGCGCACACAATTAATGTAAATTTAGAAAAACTTTAACTGAAGGACTCAAGTAGAGCTTGGGACAGTACTTGGCTAGCACACGAAGAGCTGAGTTCCATTCCTAGCACAAAGACTACAGTATAACTGCAATGAGGCTATGAATCATTTCCGATATTTCATTCAGTGTATCTTTAGAATCTGTTGGTAAAGATGGAGTGGGCTTTCAGCTATAGGTGGGTTTCCATTTAGGCAATCCCACCTGCCATCTGTTCATCTGTTGTTATGTGAGTACACTAGTATGCTTTTTCTCAAATGTAACGAAATGTCTGCCTTACAGGGGTTAAGCAATAGGCATCTTCGTTATTCCATGTAAGGCCAGGGGCAGCAAGTTCATGCTGTGTCAGCCATCACCAAGGACTCCGATTCCATCTCTTTGTTCTTGTCTTCATACCCATTTCCTCATGGCTCCAAGATAACTACCAGTCTGATTATCACATTTGTCTCCTCATTGTCTCCAAATACAGGAAGTAAGATGTCTCCTCAGGTATGTCCTTTTATAAGGACACACCCAGAAGCTCCAGCACACATCCCTCTATATTCCATAAACCAGGTAGGGTTACACTTTTCCACTTCCGGCTTCCAGGAAAGATTCCTTGGTGTGGCCAGCCAAGGGCTGCAGAGGAGACGGCACAGCTGTTAGGAGACAGCCCTGACATCAGGCATCTCTGGCATTAATGATCTGGTTTCAGTGGTTTTGGGTGAAGGGGAGGACATTACACAAATGTTCCCTACAGACATTTGTGATGCGTTTTGCATGTGTCTAGGATTGGAATGGCTTTTTTCCCCTCCCATTTGGTCTGGTATGCATTTGCTCAGCATTTGTATACATCAGACCTTGTCACCTGTTCCCATTGCACTTCTTTTTTTCCAGAAGACCACAGCTGTCCTTAGCAGTCTGTTCCTTTTTAGAGGCAATAATCTAAGCGCAAAGAAAGAAGGGCATTAGGGAATTTTTTGCTTCTTTCACCCACTGAGTTTTATTGCTCACCTTTGATATCTTGTGACCATGGACTCCAGGGCATTTTCCTTTATTCTGCTCATTAGCTACTTTCCTGTGTGATTCCTGCAGCCATGTGATTGAAAACTAAGGGAACAGAGAAAAATTTTAAAACATCATCCATACAGCTACCTCCCATCACAATCTCTCCTAGTGAGTGTGCTGGCAGACACTGTGCCTGCTTTGTCTAGCCCGCTCTTCCCAGTGATACACGTAAGGCTGGCTCTGGTCACATCGTAGAAGTGGTAGTGATCCTAAATACTTGTGAGCTAGCCCCATGCCCAGCCTCTGCTTCTCCCAACACCTGAAGTCCTCACTCATTCTATTCATTCCTGGGTAGTTTTTCTGAATGATCACAGTTGCAGTGTTCCCTTCGGGGTGGTTGCTAGGTCCAAGACCAAACAGCAATTACTTCCTTTGCAGAGCTAAGAGATAACCTACCTCCATAGTGACCACAGTGGGTCACTCTCCCTGGAGATGTACTTTGTAGCCAAACAAGACAGAGCAAGATCTGAGAATCCCAATATCACTAGGGAGGTGGACAGGTCTGGCAGTCTTCATTGTAGAGTGCACACTGTCAAGCCATAGCCCAGGAAAGACCCTGTGCCCAGGACAGTGAAGCCAGGCTACTGTTGACTCTCCTGAGACCTGGTGGGAGGCTGCCTGTCACTGGAGGGACCTTCCTAAGGTTGTAGTGTCAGTTTGCTGGGTGCAGCTAAGCTTGGGCAGCACTTGACCTTTATGAGTGAGTTGGGCTTGCTTAAAGGAAGTGAAGGTTGTGCTGTGCAGATTGTTTGAAGAAGAAATGAGATAATGTGCCTCCCAGCTTCTAAAATACCAAAGACTATAAAGATCCCTCAGTCCCCACTTTACAAGCATTTGGGGAATCAACAAACACAACTAGTGTTCTTCCTAGACATTCTTTTCATTCATAAAGTAGGAAATATGAATTTGTAAGAGTACACATTTTTCCATGATGACTCTTGTTTACTCATGAGTCAGTCATTCCATTCTCTCTATCTCCATCTTTGGGTTTTTGTTTCATTTCCCTTCCTTTTTCTTTCTTCTATTGTTCTTTTTCTAATTTCATAGCTGGCACATTTAACATGTACATTTTAAATATTGGCAGTTCTGCTTTACATGGTAACATTACCAGAACAACGACTGTGCAAATTTAAATCTTGCAATCACCTTAATATTCAGTGGAGAAAATTATGGTGGTTGTGGCACCTTTAAAAAGGTTTGGCTGAGTTGGGTGGTATTTGTGCACGCCTTTAATTCCAGCACTCAGGAGGCAGAGGCAGGCTGATCCCTGTGAGTTTGAGGCCATCCTGGTCCACAGAGCATGTTCTGAGACAGCCAACTCTACACAGAGAAAGCCTGTTTTGGAAAATAAACAAAATTTGGTTGAGCCAAGTGTGGTCGTACACGCCTTTAATGCCAGCATTTGGGAGGCAGAGGCAGGAAGGACACTGAGTTTGAGATCAGTCTGGTCTGCATAGTGAGTTCCAGGACAGCCAGGGCTACACAGTGAGACACTGTCTCAAAGAACAAAACAAAACATAACAAAATTAGAGTTGGGGATAAAGCTTAGTGGTAGAATGCTTGCCTAGCATACTTGAAGTTCTAGGTTCAATCCCATACAGTACAATAGGAAAAAAATTATTAAAAACTCACATAGTACCCAGGTATGGTGATACACACCTATAATCACGTGGGAGGTTGAGGCAAGAGGACAACATCACCATGCATGTGCACACTTATGCACACTTGTGCATGGTTAGAAAAATAGAAATTAAAATAGAAAAGAAATGAAAAACAATAGCCTATAGCCAAATGCCAATGGAATTGATAAGGCGGAGCTGACTGAGCCAGTTGTCCTGCTTGATTTCAGCAGACTCTGCATATGCAACCACAGGAACTAAGAGGAGCCCAGATTTATTGGCATAATTGAAGGAAGTGGTTGTGATGAAAAGGATGAAGATGTTTCTGAGAAAATGATGCCAGCAAACTCCCTTCACATGCAACTCCATAACCACAAAGGATAGAATGTTAGAAGCTGTTTGTGATACTTACTATGAAATATATTTTTGATCTTTGTCCAGATTACTATCCCAGAGCTTCTAACCTTTCACTCTTAGTCTCTGGAAGGATAAACCTTTGTATGCTAAGGAGTTGACTGACAACTGGGATACCTGAGGCTCAAGGTGGGGGCTGTTTGCCAACAAATGAGTAAACTAGTAGTTATGGCTACCTAAAGAAGCTTCTGTAAGAAGAACTGGGTTGGGGGTTGGGGGCCTCTACATAGGTGAACACAGGTTGACTCATGGAGTGCAGTGCCCAGGGAGAGAGTGGAAGCCTGTCCATGTGTTCGAAGCATCCCTCCAGGAGTGTCCTTCCTTCCTCCCTTTCTTCTTCCCTTCCTCCCTCCCTCCCTCCCTTCCTTCCTTCCTTTACTTTCTCCTCCTTTCCCTCTCTCTTCCTTCCTTCTCTCCCTTTTCCTTGCTTCCTTCCCTCCTTCTTCCTTCCTTTCTTTCATAATTTTGTTTTTGTTTGGTATTGTTTTTAGATTTTTGTTTGTATTTTGAGGTAGTTTCTCTGTATAGTGCTGGCTGTCCTGGAACTCACTCTGTAGACCAAACTGCCCTTGAATTCAGAGATCCACCTGCCTCTGCCTCCCAAGCACTGGAACTAAAGGTGTGGGCTTCCACCTCCCTGCCAGGAGTCCTTTCTAATGAACTTGTAATGTTTACCTGTTCTGGTGACTCCCATAGCCAAACTCTTGGAAGCCAAAGTGGGAACTCAGCTTATATCTGACAGGTGAGAGTGTCAGTACTAGTCTATTTTCTATCGGCTGTGAATAGGAGCAACCTTGCCAAACTGAGCTCTCAGCCAGTGGGATCTGTCACTGTCTTCAGAATTGCATTTGAGGCCACATAGTTGTCATCCAGAGCAGAACTGCTTCCTAAGTGTATATGATTGTGCTCACAAAGCATTCTGTGTTTCGAAAATACAGAGAGGAATTTGAGTTTGTCTTTTCCTACCCTGACCAACCTCCCCCCATTGGGAATCAAACCCACAGCTTTTCACATGTCAGGTAAGTGCTCTACCACTGAGCTACATTCTTCATCTTTTTCATACTATCAAAGCAGATCCAAACTTAGAAATGATATGACAATTTTTAAAGACTGAAAAAGTTCTAGATTCATGTCTGAAGTTATATAAGAACCCAGCAAGCACTGTTAAATTATTCATAAGAAATTTGCTCATTTATGTGACATGTGGTCACACTGTATAGGGCAGGCTTTCCTCAAGTTCTTGCTCCTCTTGCCTCAGCGTCTCAAATGCTGGGATTACAAGTATGTGCCACCACACCTGGTTTATCCTAAACCAGCTCTGAAAAGAGAAGTCAACTGGTATGGTAGAACCGACCACCCAGGTACTCAGGAAGATCAGGTTTAAAACCACAAATTTGAGGCCAGCCTAGGCTACCTAGTGAGACCCTGCTCAGAACAACAACAACAAAAAAAAAACAGAAATTAACTTTAATTCTTAATGTTTCTAGTGTTTTAAATTATGTATCAAGAGAAAAGAAGGGAGGCTGGGAACCAAAATCAGTTACTAGAATGCTTGCCTAACACACTCATCACCCTGGGTCAGTCCACAGACAGCATAAAAACAGACACATTAACACATGCCTAGAATCCCAGCACTTTGTTGGGGCTGAGGATGAGGGTAGGGGGAAGACCATATATTCAAGGTCATTCTTAGCTACATAGTGAGTCTTCAGGCCAGCCTGAACCACGTGAAATTGGTAAACAAACAAAAGGCAAAAAGAACAGCAAGCCTTTACATACAGATGGTTAAACTTGAGTGATCCTGCCAGAAACTTTGATAGGAATAACTGTTTCTTACTGGGTATCTGGTCTTAACAAACCTTAACAGTGTGAGCCCAACAACCACAGCTCTCCAAGGACCTCAGTTCTTAACCACTTGATCTTGCTGGGAGGAATAGACTCAGAGCACTGTAGTGCTGTAGATAGGGTTCGGCAGGTAAAGTGGTCTAACCCATTGTGTTTGATTGTTAAATAATAACTCACGGGGTGAAAGTCATGGCTACAAGCTGCAGTCACACACACAAAACTTGGTGCCATGTCCACAGGTCAAGCACACTGACCTCCAGCACATGAGAGAGGAACTGCAGGGTCAGTAGGCGGCAAGCAGCACTTACATTTTAAACTTAGAAAGCACTGAAAAGGTGAAACAGAAAATGTCCAGGAGAAACTGTTTTAGGAATATATTTCGAAGAGTCTCAATCTATTTTTTGATCTTTAAAGCAGAAATAAGCAGGAAAAAAACACAAACAAAAAACAGCCTTTCTTCTGGGAATTTATAAACATGCTTTGATTTTTTTTATGTAGTGTTATTTGTTTCAATTTAGTAAGCTATACCATTATTTTGAGTTATGTATTTAATTTCTTTTTACATTTTATTTCTGTGTGTCTGTGTGTACACGTCATGGTGCTGATCCGGGGAATAGAGGACAACCTGTGAGCGTCAGTTCTTTCCTTCTACAATGTGGGTTCCAAGGATTGGACTCAGATTGTCAGGCTTGGCTGCAGCCTGGGGCATCTCCCCACACTCCAGACCAGATTATTAAATTGGAAACAAAATAAACTCTTCTAATCAGTATCCTGAAAAACCATAGCTTTCTCCCTTCCTCTTTCCCTTTCCCTTTGTTCCTTGAATTTTAAGGCAGTCTCATATAATCCCAGCTACCCTCCAACTCACAATCTTCCCGTGACTTTCTGACTGCTGGAAATACAGGCATGTACCACTGTGCCGGTTTGTGTTTTTTCTCTTACTGATTTTCAGATGGACAGTCTTTAGTCTTAAAAATAAAAGCAGGCAAGGGTATGAAAAAATATTTTTGAAAGAAATATGTAATGCTGGGAAGACAGCTCTGAACATAAAATGCTTACTGTGCAAGCCTGAGAGCTGCATCAGTTTCCCAGCATCTGCACAGAAGCTCTCTCGTTGGGGAAATGTGGAGAACAGGCAAAGACAGAAGCTCTTCGGAGCTTACTAGCCAGTAAGCTCCTAGTTCAGTCAAAGACCCTGTCTTAAAAAATAGAGCCAGGCATGGTAGTGCACACCTTTAATCCTGGCACCCAAGAAACAGAAATCGATGGATCTCTGAGTTCAAGGCTATTTCTTCCATAGTGAGTTCCAGGCTAGCCAGGGCTACATTGTAAGATCCTGACTCAGTAATAACAATAATAATAACATGGAGAGTGACAGAGGAAGATACTCAGCATCAACCTCTGGCCTCCACACACAAATTCACATATGCACAGAAGCATCTGATTCCAAAAGTGTAGTGAGTAGATTCTGAAGGTGTAAATAAAACAAAAGCATTCATAGTAGCCAGTGAGAGCACAGCAGAGAAAACTAGTTACATCCAACCCAAATCCCTTGCTCTCTAGATACAGGCTGGGCTCATTTTAAAGAGATCAGAACCATTCCCACAGACAGTAAAAAAAGATAACAATAGGGTGTTCATTGGTTTACCTGACAGTATCCGCCACATGCCAGGTGCTGTCCTAGCACCATATGCATATTGACTCTACAGTCCTCGTGACAACCCTATGAGATATATGTCATTAGCATCATATCCCTTTCACAACTGTGTAAACAGGCTCAAAGAGAGTCACTTGCCCTCATCACCTAGCTACTAATTGACTAGACTCCAGCCATGTGGCCTATGGTGCCAATTTAATTTTTTATACTTGTGATTTTAAAATTATCTTTAACTTATTTAATTGGGAATGGGTGCAACACATGTACCATCCCATGTAAGTAGAGGCAGAGGTCAACTTGAAAGAGTCAATTCCCTCCTTCCCATGTGGGTCCTGGTAATTGAGCATGGGTTGTCAGGCTTGGCAGCAAGTGACTTTATCCACTGTGATGAAACATCTGACACAAGCAACTTAAAGGAGGAAGGGTTTCTTTTATCTCACAGGCTTCGTGGTGGGGAAGCCATGGCAGAGTTTATAGCAGTGGGAGAGTGTGGCAAAGGCTCTTCACATCTTAGTGGATCTGGAAGCAGGAAACTTATATTAGAACTAGACAGAACTATCCCCTTCCAGACCTGCCACCAGAGATCCACCTTACTGGACAGGCTTGTTATCCAAAATTTGGTCCCACAACCTCCCAAAGCAGCACCCTCAGTTGGGGACCACATGTTCAAATGCACACACCTGTGGGAGATATTTCATGTTTGAACCATGACAGACCCCACAGAGGTGAGGTTACAAGATTCTCATTAGTGTAATAGTTAATGCTACCTGATTCCTTGGACACACATCCTACATACAAATCTGAAGCAACAACACCTATGTTTTTATTTTAATAAAAAAGTATTTGAATTTGGAAGTGTACAAACAGAAAATTATCCAATTTCAATCCAATTTTCTCAGTTTAAACATCTTTTTCTGCTATAAGAAAAGTATGTGTCCAAGCAATTCAAGATAAGGAAGAAAGGACTGTAGAGATGTTGCCATGGTTAAGAGGACCTGAGTTCAGTTCCCAGCACCCAGGTTGAGTAACTCAGAACCACCTACAACTCCAGTTCCAGGGGATCTGACCCTCCCACTTTTGTACTTCTAAGGCACATGGGCATGTGTGCATAAACACACTTGAGAGCACACAAATATAAAATAACTTTTAATTTAAAAAAGGAGAGGAGTGGGTACCGTTTTGCTCATGTTGCCAGACTGACTCAGGGGACAAATCAATGGCCTATCGTCTTGGGGGATCAGTGCCAAGGAACTATGAACTTTGCTTCGCTGCTGAGACCATCCTTGGTGCCTAGAGCTTGGTGCCTTGTTATGAACGAATGTGGGTTTCTCAAACTGTTGGCAGCACTGTATCGTAAAGGGGAGCACCTGATTCTAGCACACAGGAGAGAGGCACTTGAGAGCACACCAAGGACAGTGGCTTTGCTCGGGAGTCCAGGAACAGTAAGGGGCCACAAAGAGAGTGAGACCCAGCCTGCTTGAGCAAACATTTGCCAGCAGTGCCATGGTGAGGGTGGCAGCTCTAGTAGGAAGACCAGGCAGTTTCCTTGTTATATCGGTTGAATACTTTTCTGTTAAGAAAGGCAAAAACATAGGAAAAGATACTAAGAAATACAAACCAAACCACAAGATAACCACTTCTCACCTAGCCAAGAAGCTGCAATTAAAAAGACAGCCAAGAACCAGCAAGATGGCTGTAGTGGGTAAAAGTATTTGTGATCAGCCAGCTAACCTTAGTTAGATCCCAGGGACCAACGGTGGAAAGAGAGAGCTGACTCTCACAAGCTGTCCTCTGACCTCTACATGCCCACCTAGTTTGTGTCCTCACACACACACACACACATATATTTAAGATTTATTTATTTATTTATATAATTTGTGTACATAAATGGTCTGTCTGCATAATTGGATCCCATTATAGGTGGTCATGAGCCACAATGTGGTTGTTAGAAATTGAACTCAGGATCTCTGGAAGAGCAGCCAGCACTCTTAACTGCTGAGCCCCTAAAATTGTTTTTAAAAACAATAACAATATTAGCAAAGATGTAGCAAGGCAGGCATGATAGTACAAGTTTCTAATCATAGCACTTGGGAGGCAGAAGCAGGCGAATCTCTGAGTCTGAGGCCAGCCTAATCTACACAGTGAGTTCCAGATCAGCCAGGGAGACCCTCTCTCAAAATATAAATGCAGAAAAACTGAGAGCCTCCTATATTGTTGTAGGAATATAAAATGGAATAGCTATATTGGAATGCAGCTCAGTTCCTTAAATTCCAAAGTGGTGCAACAATTATACTACTTAGATACATATGAGAAATGAAGTATATGACACTATATAATCTCAAATGTGAACATTAATTATAGCTAATGATTAGAAAGCCAATTTGTGATCCTTCCCTATAATGAAGTGTTATTTAGCTATGAAAAAAAGGAAGTACTGATGCATGCTGCCCCATGGTTGAGCCTCTAAAACATGCTAAGTCAAAGAAGCTAAATAAAATGGTCATATATTGCATGATTCCTTCCGAAAACATTAATTAGCACAAAGCAGAATTTTAAGTTCCAGGGGGAACAAATGAGGACTGGTTGTCTAGTAAGTAGTGGGATTCTTTTAGTCTGATAAAAACACTTGTGGACTAGGCAATGGTATGGTTGCACAGCATTGCAAATATATATACTAAATGTTACTATTAACACTTAGGGGTACTTCACTGACAGCAACAACAAAAAATAAGTTGGGCTGGAGAGATCACTCAACAATTGAGAACACTTGCTATATCTGTAGAGGACTCAGGTTTAGATTCTAGCACCCACAATGGTCAGTTCACAACCACCTGTAACTCCAGCTCTAGGGAGATCTGAGACTTCTGGCTTCCACAGGCACCTGCATTCACATGCACACCCCCCCCCACAAACATTTGTGTGTGTGTGTGTGTGTGTGTGTGTGTGTGTGTGTGTTACATCTATGTGTGTAATTAAAAATTAAATATTTTTTTTAATCTGGCAATGTCTCAGGAATGGTTGTGAGGCTGGGCAAAGGCATCCTAGTGATCCATCAGCAGGAACTACCAAAAGGTCGGGGCAGAGAAGTGGCAGCAGTGGACAATGGGACTAGCCCAGCTGGGCTCATTGAGAAGCTGGGCTCTGGGTGAGACAAGGATGTAAAAAGAAGAGCTACTGATGAACTTAAAAACCCTTAATTGGCTAAGTGAGTTGACATGGGTATTAGATTTCAATCTAGGAATCAGTTTTCTTTTTAAACAAATGCCATCTTTTGCAGCAGATCTGGTCTTCACGTATAGCACAGTAAAGACTGAAAATATAGACACAGAGAATTTGGTTTGGGAGTGGCACTGGAGTAAAAGGGTAACAAGAGCTACAGGATTCCATGGGGAAAGATGATGACACATACATGGGGTGGCAGAGAAACTGCAAGTCTGAGGATGGGCTGTAGGGGAGGATGAAGAAGCTGTGCTTTCTCTTAGGGAATGAGAGCTGTCTCAACTTACCTGGGCTCTGGAGCTTGTGGAGAGGATCATGGGCAATAATGTGCAAAAGAAAAATGAAACCTTGTTTCTTGATATGTTTGTATGTGTCACTTCAAGTTGAGGAATTAGTATCAGTGGGACTAAAGGCTTGGGAGTTATTAGAAACTGACTCATATTTTAGGAGCATGGGTTCAAAGGTACAGTGCAAATTACAAGGTGAGCAAGGAGGCACATTGAATGACGGGCATTTACAACCATAACCTGCACCTCATAGGCCAACAGTCCACTCCTGTGGCTCTGCAGGGCCCCAGGGCTGAACAGTCACTTGGCACAGCTTCCGCCTTTGTCATGATGAGGTTTGTGATACACTATTTATTGTTCATTCATTCATTTTCTCTCTCTCTCCTCCACCCTATATCATCACTCTACTCTCATTTTGTTGTTTTGTTTGTCTTTAAAAATACACACACACACACACACACACACACACACACACACACACACACACACACTGGTTATGGTAATACATGCCTTTAATCCCAGCACTTGAGAGGCAGATCTCTAAGTCTGCGGCCACCCTGGCCTACAGAGCAAGTCCAGGACAGCCAGGGTACATAGAAAAATCCTATCTCAAAAAGCAAAACAAACAACAACAACAAAAAAAACCCAGATAGATAGATAGATAGATAGATAGATAGATAGATAGATAGATAGATAGACAGACAGACAGACAGACAGACAGACAGACAGACAGACAGACAGACAGACAGACAGACAGACAGACAGATAGATAGATAGATAGATAGATAGATAGATAGATAGATAGATAGATAGATAGATAGATAGATAGATAGGATCTTGAGTAGTCCAGGGTAACCTCAAACTCTATGTAGCTGAGGGTAACCTTGAACTTGTGATCTTCCTGCTTCTACCTCCTGAGAACTAGGATTACCGGTACATGCAACCATACCTAGCTAATGCAGAGCTGGTAATGAAACCTGGGACTTCATATATGCTAGCTAAATACTCTACCAAGTGAACTACATTCTCAGCCCCTAGATGGACTTTTTCTTTTTTTTATTTGTGAATCTTTTTTTTTCACAATTCATTCACTATATATCTCAATTGAAGCCCCCTGCCTTAACTCCCCCCAGTCCCACCCTTCCTCTCTCTTCCTCTCATCCCGTTCCCCTAGTCCACTGAAAGGGGGAGTTCTCCACTACTGCCATCTGCCCCTAGCTTGTTAAGTCTCATCAGGACTGCCTGGATCCTCTTCCTTCATGGCCTGGGAAGGCCACATCGTCAGGAGTGGGTGAGCAGAGAGCAGTCAGCTGAGTTCATGACAGAGGCAGCCCCTGCCCCCCTCCCTCAGAGACCCACATGGAGACTGGGCTGCCAATCGGCCACATCTGAGCAGGAGGCCTAGGTCCTCTCCATGCATGGTCCTCGGTTGGTGCATCAGTCTCTGCAAGACCCCCGGGCTCAGATATTTTAGTTTTGTTAGTCTCCTTGTGGGGCTCCTGCCCCCTCCATGTCCCTCTATCCTCACCATTCTCTTCCTCCATAAGACTCTCTGCACTCTGCCCAAAGTTTGGCCCTGAGTCTCAGCATCTGCTTCACTCCCCTGTTGTATTAATCTTTTCAGAGGACCCTCTATAGTAGATTCCTATATTGTCTCCCTCTCTTCCACCACTTCTAATGTCTATCCTGTTTATCATTCTGCATGAGATTTACGCAGCTTTCCTAGAGTCCTCCTTAGTGTTTAACTTCTTTAGGCCTGTAGATGTCTGTCCTATATTATATGGCTAATATCCACTTATTAGTGAGTGTATACCATGCCTGTCTTTCTGTTTCTGGGTTACCTCACTCAGGATGATCTCTTCTAGTTCCATCCATTTGCTTGCAATTTTCGTAATTTCCTTGTTTTTAATAGCTGAGTAGTATTCCATTGTGTAGATGTACCACAATTTCTGTATCCACTCCTCTGTTGAGGGACACCCTCGATGGATCTTTTGAGGCAGGGTCTTTCTATGTAGTCCAGGCTAGCCTCAGACCTACTGGGTAGCCGAGGATGGCCAGGACCTCCTGATTCTCCTGCCTCAACTTCCCAAGTGCTAATATTATAGATGTACACTATGTGCTCATTTATGTGCTACTGGAGGTCTGATCACACACACCAAGCATCTTTCCACAGCTAAGCTCTATCCCCAGCCTTTCTCCAATTTTCTGAGCCAGAGTCTTGCTATGTGGCTCAGAGTAACCTCAAACTCAGAATCCTACCTCAGCCTGTCCTGAGTTCAACCTATACCACCACGCTGGCTCTTTTGAAATTTTACTGTATCTAATAAAATATTTTAATTTTATTTGTCTTTTATTCTATACTCAATCCAGTTTAATTTCCCATTCATATTAATGCTGTATAATTTACAAGTTCTGTGGGATGTTGAAAATGACATACTTTGATTTTGTATGAGAATCAAAACCTACATTCTAAAAAAATTATATCTTGACTGAAAAATGGACCTAATAAACATCAAATTTAGTTTTCTTCTTTATTATTTTAAGGTGTCTATTTTTATATAATTAAACCCATGGCTATAAATTATTTTGGCCAGTCTCCCCTCCCTATAGGAGATAGGGTCTCCTATATTTAGGCTGTCCTCAAACTTGCTGTGTAGCTAGAGATGACCTTAAACTTCTCATTCTCCTGCTTCCACCTCCCAAATGCTGGAATTACAGGTATGTGCCACTGTGCCCTATGTATGTGATTGTGGGGACCTGGGGACCGAACCTAGAGTTTTATGTATGCTAGGCATGTAGCTCTACCAACTGAACACATACCCCAAGGCCTCCCAAAATGAATCTTTCAGAGAGGAGAGATTCATTTTGTCTATTTCTAAACTTTATTTTTAAACCTTGATTATTTAATGTTTTGGTGCTGGTGTTTGAACCCAGGGCCTCACACCATTACTTGGATTGATAAACAATTTGTAGTTTTTTTTTTTCTTTTGCCACTACTAGGAATTGAACCTAGGACCTCACGCATGCTAGTCAAATGTTCTGCTGTTGAGCTATATTCCCCATTGGTAGTATTCATTATTTCTGATGGCTGCCTGTACTTCACTTTACATTTTCCACTCTTGTAGCTGGGTGAGGAAGAGAAGCACTGTGGTACTGAGGAATTTTGGGACTTCTTTTTTGTTGGTTCTTAGAGAAAGCTAAGCAGAAGGAAATTAATTCTAGGGTATTCAAAAAGCCACATGAAACCCAAACCAGTTGGTAATCAAGTGATAATGGAAGTATTTTTTTTCAAATTAATTTTTAGTTTTTAATTTTACAATTTCGTAGGTTTATCTATTTTGCTTTATGTATGTGATTGTTTTGCCTACATCCATAAATGTATGTATGCATGTTGTCTGTTGGAACCCCTGATATGGATAGTTGTGAGATATCGTGTGAGTTCTGGGACTCGAACCTGTGTCCTCTGAGAAGAATAAACAGTGCTGTTAACCTCTGAGCCATCTTTCCAGCCCCTCCTTTCCTAATGAGCATCTGCTGTCTAGCAAGCTGTTCTAGTTTTGAAGATAAATGAATAAAACGAAAGTTCCTCCTCTCAGGCACTTTCTAGTGGATAATAGACATGTGGTGTAACATGTCAGATGATAGATAAGGAGCACTGAGTGATGGAGGAAAGAGTGGAGCGGAGTGCTTTGCTGGGAGTAGGCAGCATGTGTGAGGGAAGGTATATTGTGAGACAGATGTCTGACACAACTGTTCCAGTGAAAACCAGCCAGTATAAAGTGCCGGGGCTACAGTGGGCATAGGTCTCTGCCCTAGGGAAAGAAGGTAGGCCAAGACACGGGCCTAGGTAAGAACATGAGTTGGAGGTGTGGGCTCTAAGCTGATGAGCCTGGGAATGGAATGATCAGATATAGATGTGTAAAGGCTTGTCCTGGCATCTGAGTGAAGAATGGTTAAAGGTAGAAACAAAGAAGTATGGTACAAGGCTGATAATGCCAATACAGGTGGGGCAGGATGGTGGTTGGGTGGAAGTGGAGACAATTGTTTGCTGCTCCATTGAGTACCACGTTAGGAAAGTGTCTGGATGCCTGTTTTCACCAACCAGAGATGTTAAGCCTTCCTTTGAAAACTTGAGTCTGGAGACCACTGTGAACAGGCGCTGTAAACAGGGCTGCCCCATCTCACCAGCCCAACAACAGGAATGCTAACTAAGCCTGTTCCTGGGGCCTCCCTGGATCAGAAATGTGGCCATTCTCAACCACAATGTGTCACACTCTTTCTTCTTATGTTCTTCCCATTGATTGTCACTAGGTCCTAGGAGGGGATTCTGCCAAGTCTCACAGGCTCAACGTGCTGCATAGAACAAGCTAAAGTTTGTGTGCCTCTCAACCAAGCCCAGGAGCCCCGTCCTCTCTGAAAGACCTCTCTCCAGTGAGGGTGTGGAACAAATAACCATCATGAACCCTGCTTTACCTGTTTCAGGGCTTCTGTGTGTGTATGTGAGCTAGGACACCAGTAGAGCCTTGGAAAGACAATTCTACTACATTAGTTTTACCTCCTATGTGATCCATTCACTCTGAGCTAAAATGGCTTCAAGGACCAGCCCAATACTTAGCCTGTGTGTGCCTCTATGGCACTGCCCAGCCTTCCACAATTCTATTTTTAGAGCAGAATTCAAATGTTCTAGTATTTTGCTTTCTAAATCTTTGTTACATTTTATTTATTTTGTTACCTATCTCTGTACATATATCTACAAGTGTGCCATGGCATGCATGTAGAAGTCAGAGGACAACTTGTCAGAGTGGTTCTGATATGGGAGTCCTCATGTCATCATTCTTGGTGGCAAGTGCCTATACCCCTGAACCATCTCATCATCTTACCAGTCCAGAGTGTTCTGGTATTGATGAAATTTTTGCCTCCCACATCCTGGCCATCATTTCAGCCTTGTACTATATTAGTTACTTGTGCATCATATTGATAGAATACCTAAATCAATGTAAAAGGAAGTGCTGATTTGTGTTCATGTTTTCAACAGTGATAGATTGATAGTCAGTCATGAAGGGGAAGGTGTTAAAGAGCAGAGCAGGCACATCATGGCAACCAGAAAGCAGAAAAAAGAACAGAGGAAGCGTCCAGGGCAAGATAGATTCCCTAAACAGTCAGAGGGACCTACGTGCACAAACTAGGCCCCACTTCCTGTATTTCACCACCTCCCAGAAATGCTATTGTAGTTTGAATCCATCAAGGGATAAATCTGCGAGTATCCTGATTTGATACTCTGGAGATGTCCTCCCAGACACCTAGAAATGAACTTTCAGTCCAATCAAGGTGACAGTGATGATAAACTCAGCTGAACCAAGGATCTGTAGTAGTCAGGATCTCATGGATCTCACTCTCAGTGAGTACTTGTGTAATAATAAACTCTTCCAACCTCTCAAAACCTCAGTAAAATCCTCAGGGACTAGAGAGATGGTTAAGCAGTTAAGAGTACTCACTACTCTTCCAGAGGACCTAAACTCTGTTCTGAGCACCCATATTGGCCAAATGTAACACTTGCTCAGAAGGTTCTGATGCCTCCTGTTAGCCTTTCCAGGAACCTCCACACATGTGGCATGCATGCATGCACACATGCACACACTCACATGCACACATGTACTTATACATAAACTAAAATAAAAACAGAAATGTGTACAAATCCAGATGTAACATTGTTTAAATCTTTAATGAAAATATCTATTTTCTTTAATGAAAATAATTGACTTTATTATCAGAAATGAACCATTGTCACCTCATTTATGATTGATGGCACACCTGTTTTCATTGTTATCAGCATCACAGTAAATGTATTTAAGTAAGGAAGGAAAATGAATTATTAATGTTCAATTCACCTCACTAGAAATAATTTGTAGAACACATTTATCTTTTAATGATGTGTTTTACATTAATATATAAAGAAAAGAATTGTTTATCATTTCTTTATGAGAACAAAATTGATAAAAGTTCTCCTATGTGGTATACAGTTGACACATTTGAATAAATTAAAGTGTTCTTTTGGGCCAGCAAGATGCTTCAGTGGGTAAAGGTACTTTCCGTACAACCCTGGTGGCCTGAGTTTAATCTCCAGAACCCATATGAAGGTGGATGGAGAGAACTGACTCCCAAAAGTTATCCTCTGACCTCCATTCATGGCATGCATACCCACAGATCATACAATACTGTAATAATAAAAAATTTTAAAGCATTATTTTAGCCAAAATAAAAATAGTATATTAAAATTCAATAAGAGGTATTCAGCTGGCAAGATGGCCCTGTGGATTTGAGTTTTGGACCCCCAGAATTCATAAAAGCCGGATATGGTAGTGCCAGATAGAGGCAGGAACAAGAGAATCCCTGGATGCTCCAGAGCCAGCTAGTCTAGCACAGGCAGAAGAAAGAACACAGACTCTGTCTCCGACAAGGTAAAGAAGTTGAGACTTAATATCTGAGGTTGTCTCTGGTCTCCGTGTGTGCATGCTTGCATTCACATGAACACATCATACATGAAAAAGAGCATTCTACATAAGAAATTTACCTTAAGTATTAGCAAAGATCCTGGGTTTAGCTTGCTATACCTGCACACAGCAGGTAGGCTATTTGGCTTAATTGTTAATCAAGAGTTAAGTAGGAAATAACACTCAATTTGCTTTTAGAATTAATTTATCAGGCCAGTGACAGAAATGTCACCTAAACCCTGTATCTCTCTTCTGGTTTTGAAAACTTGCTCTTAATTTTGACTGCTAGGTACACCACTAGATCCCTACTGTTCACTGAGACTTGATTTTAAAATACCCTGAGGCTGTTGTTAACTACTTTTTTCTTTTCAGCCTATTTTTTAGTGCTTCAGCCTTACAGAATGAATAGATTTGAATTGTGTCCGTATGCCCTCTTTCCCTCCACTCAGGCTCCTTATTTTAAACATCTTGCTTTGTGAGACAAGACACTGGTAACAGCATTAGTAAGCTATCATTCACTAAAGGCTTCAGTTTACAATAGGGTTCATGCTACAATCTGTTAATTTGGCAAGTGTGTAATGTCATTCTGTCACTACCCACAGCCCATGACAAGCACTGATCTTTGTACTGTATCTGAAATTTTTCCTTTCTTACTGTGTCATGCAGTTGGGATCATAGAATATTTAGGCTTTGTGGTCCATGTTCCTTCACTGAACAATACACATTTAAGGTTACTTTGTGCCCAGGTGTTTCCTGTTGCAATTTAGTGACAGATTCAACCCTGACCTTCTACCATTACCCCACCTCACAAGGAAGTATTATGCCATGTATCACTAACCCAGCAAAAGATCAGAAGTGAAAGTTCAAAGTACAGTTTCTATTGAAACACATTTCATGTTTATTTCATACCATTAAAAAAACAGAAGACAGCCAGATGTAGTAGCACATGTTTTTAATCCCAGCACTTGGGAGGCAGAAGCAGGCAGATCTCTGAGTTCAAGGCCAACCTGGTCTACAAAGCAAGTTCCAGGATAGCCAGGTTGGTTGTTGTTACACAGAGAAAACCCTGTCTCAAAAAACAAAACAAACAACAACAAAAATAACCACCAGAAGATGGAGACCATTTCTGTCTAGTAAAACAAGCTCAACACTTTCTCCTTTTCATCTGTGTTGCATTGTTGTTATCAATTTCAGTTATCCACAAACTAGAGCCCCTCAGTACATTGTCTCTGTTAGTATAGTGCAGTCATTTATCATTTTGACAAAGGGTAGTTGCAGAGGGCCGTATTGTTAATTAGAGAGAGGGTTTTGTGTGGTACTGGAGTCCAACTACAAGGCTTCTTCTCTGTGTTTAGCAAGCACTCTACCTGCCAACTGAGCTACATCCCCAGTCCCTAAGAATAGTTTTTATAAAGCTGGAATAAATTAATGTAATCACAGGCTGAGTTAGGAGAGTCATGAATTTGAGGACAGACTGGAGTAAAGAATGAAACCCTATCTCAAAAAAAAAAAAAAAAGAGAAAAAAAGCAGGCAGAAAACAAACAAACAAAAAAATATTACCTTTATTCCTTGAATGCTCTCCCTGTGTTAAATGTTCTTTTTTTATCAGCTCTGAATTTATGACATGAAATGTGCCCCTGATAAAGCCTCTTTTTTAGCATTTTCTTCAGCTGAAGCCTACTGGTGAAAGATTTTGTCTGGGAAAAAAAAAATCAGCTGGACATTCTCTCCCAATCCCAGCCCTTGGAGGCAGGTAGATCCTGTCAGTTTAAGGTTAGCCTGGTCTACATAGCAAGTCCCAGGCCAGCCAGGGCAACACAGTGAGGCACTCTCAAATCGCACACACATTGTTTTCTCTCCCCGTCGCCTGTGTGTGTTTGTGTTTCCTGTGTAGTTAGAGGGTAATTTTACCAGATAAATAAAGTTTGTATGTTGGTGCATCTTAGAATTCTTAGATGTTTTGCTATTTGGGGTATTTTGTAGTTTGTGAAGCTTTAGCTGTCCTGTCACTTCATAGCCCAGCCAGCCTTGAGCTCACGACAGTCCCACGTCAAGCATTTTGAGTACTGGCATTACAAGTTTAGGGTTATGTGTTACCATGCTGCTTTGCTTTATTCCCTTTTTTTTTTTTTTTTTTTTTTGAGACAGGTTGTACTGTCTTGCCTAAGCTATACAGAATTTGCAATCCTCTTAACTCAGCCCCCTGAGTGCTGAGGTTTCATGCTTGCACCACCATGGTCCACTTTACCCTCTTAAGTGGTTTATGAGGGGAAGTGTGGTGTAACCCTTATCCTGTTCCACTCCAGCCTTGGCATTTCCCACCCTCCGGCTTCTTCAAGAATGTCTGTTTATCTTCGGTATTTTGCAGTTTGTGTATGATATACTGAGATGTCAGTATTTCAGAATCTGTTCTGTGTTCTCTGAGCTTTCTGGGTCTATGAGTGGTTATCTGCCATTAGGTTAGGAAAATAGGCTCTGACACTATTACTTCCGAGACTTTTTCATTCCTTTCTTTCTCTGGTTTTCCCCTTATGGATGTTTTACCTTTTTAATTGCTCACAGTTCTTGGATATTTTGTTTCTTTTGTTTGTTTGTTTGTTCTTTGTATGTCAGTTTTGGAGGGTTGTAGTAACATACCTTCAATCTCATTGGTTCTTTTCTCAGCTAAATCCAGTCTCTTGAAAAGCCAGAGCATCAGAGGCATTCTATGTCTCTGTTGCCATCATTTCTTTGATTATTCATTTGCATGTCTCTCAGTTTCCCAGTAGGATCCTTGGCATTTTAATCAATAGTTGGTTTTGTTTGTTTGTTTTTGTTTGGGAGTTTTGTTTCTTTTTGGTTTGGATTGGTTTTGGTTTAGTTTGGATTGAGGATACAGGACTTCTCTGTGTATCCTTGGCTGTTCTGGAACTTAGTCTACAGATCAAGCTAACCTTGAATGCACAGAGATCCATCTGTCTCTGTCTCCTGAGTGTTCCACTACCGCCCAGCTGTTTCAAGTTCTTAGTCTTTTTGTTTTATCTCGTTTTGTTTTGGGCTATGTCAGATTCATGCTTTGTAGTCCCAGTTGGCCTAGAACTTACTGTGTTGTTCATGCTGTCTTCAAATTGGCAGCCCTCCTTTCTGACCCTGAATATTAGAATTATTGGTATGCATTATTACATCCATCTAACTTATCAGTCTTGCAGTTTCAAAATCTCTACCGTATCCAAGTATGGGTCTGATCTCTTCAGAGTGTTTTCCCTTAGTGTGTCTAATTTTGTTAATGAAAATTGAATATAACATACCAGGTAATAGGAACAGTGGAAGATAGTTGGTGTAATGTTTTTGTTTTAATCTGGCCAGGAGTTGGGTATATTTGATGCTAGGTGTAGCTATAACTGTGTCAGAACTTTGCCTCTCCTCCTCTCTTTGTCATTCCTCTCAGTGGAGCTCTGTCCCTGTAACCCAGGTCCTTTCCTGAGGCCCTGTTGATGACTGGAGTGATAAAGTCTTGGGAAAGGAAAGCTTCAGTCCTTTATCCTCAGTGGGAATCTTGAGTTGTTTTGTGAAAGTTTCAGACAACCCTGAATACCTGGAATCTGACCTTTGGGGAAGCTTCTTAGCCTTTCTTTGCCCTTTATGAGAAAGCTTGAGGGGGCCTGAGGTAACTAATTGCCATTCCCAGGACAGATAAGGCTTCATTGCTGCAGCTAGCCCTTGGAGGCCAGTCTCTCTGACAGAGCCCACAACAGGGCTCTGGGCTTATTTCGCAATGGCTGCCTATCTCTGTTGCCAGAAGCCTGAGGGAAATTTTTTTCCATCTCTACAGAGAGCACCCATTACTCTTTTTTTTTTTTCACATGGTCCTTGGTTGGAGAAACCGTCTCATAGAAGACCCCTGTGCCCTGCTCACTTTGGTCTTTGTGGAGCTCTTGTTCTCCCCAAGTCTCACCACCCTCCCCCATTTCTGTCATCACTTCCCACCCTCTGCCAAAGGCTTGATCGCGAGTCTTTTTTTTTTAAATAAATTTATTTATTTTTATATCAATCACAGGTTAGGTTTTTTGCATCCCATGCGTAGCCCCCTCCCTCACTCCCTTCCACCCTCCCCAACCCTCCCTCATCTCCTCCCTGCCCCCTCCAAGTCCACCAACGGGGGAGGATCTCCTCCCCTTCCATCTGACCCCAGATCATCTTGTCTCCTCCAGGCTGGCTGCAATGTCCTCCCCCAGGATCTAGCCAGGCTGTTACTCCCTGGCATGTATGGGGGAGGGTCGAAGAGTCAGCTATCAAGCTCACCCATTACTCTTAAAGATAAATTCTGGGAAGTATGGGGGACCCTTTAATTATACTAAGTAGCATTCTAGCTGTGTGTGGATGCTGAGAATCCTGGCTAACACTATCACATCTTTCTGCAGATGCTTTGACCAGGCCTGCGCTTCATGCTTTGAGCTCTCTGTGGGGAATGATAGTCACAGTACCTGCTCTTCTCCAGCCTCCACCTTCTTCCCAATGAAGAATGCTTCTTCCCAGTGCTCCATTACTGAGATTAAAAGTAGCTTCTGACAGGCTAATGTGCCAAGCAGTTTATTCTAGACTTCCAAAAAACTCAAGTTGCTTTTGTTCTGTTTTGGGTTTGCTTGTTTGTTTGGAGAGTTATTGTTTTTGAGGCAGGGTCTCTCTACATATCCCTGGCTGCCCTGGAACCCACTATGTAGCCCAGGCTGGCCTTAAACTTACAGAGGTCTGCCTGCCCCTGCCTTCCAAGTGCTAGGATTACAGGCATGGACCACCAACACCCAGCTGTCAAAATTTAAGTTTTATTTGTACTATGTCTGAAAGAGGTACCTCTGAGAAGAAGAAAAAGTATAGGTTTATAGTTATATTTTCTTTTCAGTTTTTTGAGAGACAATCCTATTCTGTAGCCTAGATTTACACCAAACTCAAAAAATCCTCCTGCTTTAGCCTCTGGAATTCTGGGCATGAGCCACCACTCCCCATTATGAGTACAGCCTTTAAAAGGATTTTAAAATTATTACCTTTATGCGCATGTGTTTGGGGTGTGTGAACATGTGAGCATAGGTACCCACAGAGGTCAGAGGCGTCAGATTCCCATGGGGCTGGAGTTACAGGGGATTATGGAGTTGCCAATCATGGTGGTAGGAACTGAACTCTGCAAGAGCAGTACAGGCTATTAACCCCTGGAGTCATCTCTCCAGCCTGTGGCTGCAACTTCTATTTGACTCAGAGGATTATTCACCTTCAGGTCTTGGCTATTCTGATCACTTTCACTCAGATTGCCAGAGATCCTACTTTAAGTACAACATAGATATCAATTCATCCACCAGCACACCTCTTTATCTCTCCATTATCTCCAGCAGCCAGCACTGGATTCCCCAAGACTAGAATGAAATAATCTTCATCATCATCTTCTTCCCCTTTTCCTCATTCTCTTCCCCTTCCTCCAAAACTAAATAGGTAAATGAGGGGCTGGAAAGATGGCTCAGTGGGTAAAGGCCTATGCTACTGACCTAAGTTCTGTCTCCCAAACCTACATAGTGAAAGGAGAGAACACACTCCAGCTAAGTTGTCTTACGACCTTCACATGTGCACACACATACCAAGAATGTAATTTTTAGATCTAAATAGGTAAATAAGTTTCATTCAATTAAGAGTATGGTACTGTAAGCCTGTTATAAATGCTAAATGGAAGTTGAGATCCCAGTCAAGATCTTGAGCTCTTTCAGGTGCCAGATACTATCCAGGCCATTTTGTATCTGAGGAGTATCAAAAGTGAGCACACTAGTGATTTTCCTCTCATTTTTGGTATAAAGATCCTGTCTGATTTCTAGTTCGTTATTAGATTTTTTTTTTTAATATTTCTGTTAACAAAAAAATCTTAGAGGAAAACTTCCAGGCTATGCAGAACTTACTCCTCCTAACTTTATATCTGTTAATAGTTTTTACTCTAACCAGTCTTTATTATGATGGTAGCAAATGACAAGTCCCCAAGTCCTCTCCTCGATAGTTGGTACTTGGCATTTTACTTTCAGCAGGGATGTCTGTTGTCCTCCCCTCCCCGGGCCCCTCCCCCATTATTAGTTGCCATGGACTCTGGATTTTTTTAAATGTCTATAATTATTGCCATCCTTCACTGTTTCGATGCTCAGATTAGAATAGCCCATGTTTGACCCAAGCCTACTCTTGAGACATATACCTCTTTGTCATGTATTTGTTTATTTTGGGGAACACTGGCAAAATAATTATATGACGATTGCAAGACATTAATTAGAACTGTAGCACTTCAGTTGGTTAAGTCAAGAATTATTCTCATCTAAGCTCTGTTTCACATACCTGTTGCTATTTGGGGAGATATTTTGTTGTAAGTTTGGTTGGATAGTTGCTTGTTTGTTTTTGCCAAGATTCTCTGTGTATGTAGCTCTGGCTGTCCTGGAACCAGATTTGTAGACCAGGGTGACCTTGTATTCAGAGATCCACATGCCTCTGCCTCCCCATACTGGGATTAAAGGCTTGACCACGCATGGCTACATGTTGCTATTTATGCAGCTCAGTACTCATCAAAAGAGAGCCACTTGCCTGCCTGCAGGGAATAAGAGCCCTTTATAGAGGCAGTAGAGCATCTTGAGTGGGCTCATGTGTTTGTGGTGGTAACTTGGATCTCTTCAGCATACACCTGTTTGTTTACCATAACATCTGTGTGCTTGCTTTTTCTTCCATTGTACTGATTTTTTTTTGGCTTTTTTATTAGTTTATTTATTTTACATACAGATCACAGTTTTTCCTCCCTCTTCTTCTCCCAGTCCCTCCCTCTCCCCTTCCCTCCTCACCATTCTTTTGTCCTCCCTTTCACCTTAGAAAAGGCTCAGAAAAAGGGAGGCCTCCCATGGATACCAACCCGCCTTGGCATATCAAGCTGTAGTAGGCCTAGGCACATCCCCCATTGTGGCTAGGCTAGGCAGCCCAGTGAGGGGATGGGATCCCAAGGAAGGCAACAGAGTCAGATATAGCTCCTGCTGTTAGGAGTTCCACATGAAGACCAACCTGCACCATTGTTACATATGTAGAGAGGGCCTAGGTCCAGCTCAAGTATGCTCTCCGTTTGGTGGTTCAGTCTCTGTGAGCCCAGGTGAACTGGTTCTGTATATTTTCTTGTCGTGTCCTTGACCTCTTTGGCTCTTTCAATCCTTCCTCCCCCTCTTCCATTGAATTCCCCAAGCTCCACCTAATTTGTGTGTGTGTGTGTGTGTGTGTGTGTGTGTGTGTGTGTGTGTGTGTGTGTGTGTGCATCTGTTTTCATCAGTTGCTGGATGAAGCCTCTCAGATGACAGTTATGCTAGGCATCTGTCTGGAAGTATGGAAGAATATCATTAGTAGTGTCAAGAGTGGGCTCTCTCTCATGGCACAGGTCTCAAGCTGGGCTAGTCACTAGTTGGTCATTCCCCCAATTTCTGCCCAGGTTGATCTTTTCTAGTTCCATCCATTTGCATGAAATTTTCATGATGTCGTTGTTTTTATTAGCTAAGTAATATTCCATTGTGTAAATGGACCACATTTTCTTTATCCATTCTTCAGTTGGGGGACATCTAGGTTGTTTCCAGTTTCTGGCTGTTGCAAACAAAGCTGCTATGAACATAGTTGAACAAGTGTCCTTGTGGTATAGTGGGTCATCTTTTGGGTATATGCCCAGGAGTGGTATAGCAGGATCTTTATGGAGTGCTATTCCCAATTTTCTGAGTAAGCACCAAATTGATTTCCAATGTGATTTTACAATTCGCACTCCCACTAGCAATGGAGGAGTCTCCTTGCTCCACATCCTTGCCAGTATGTGCTGTCGCTGGAGTTCTTAGTTTAGCTGTTCTGGCGGGTTTAAGATAGACTCTCAGAGCCGTTTTGATTTCTATTTCCCCAGTGACTATGGAATTGGAACATTTCTTTAAGTACTTCTTGGCCATTAGCGATTCCTCTGTTGAAAATTCTCTATTTAGATCTGTACCCCATTTTTTAATTGAGTTCTTTGGTTTGTTTCTTAAGTACCCTAAGTTCTTTATATATTTTAGATAGTCAGCCCTCTATCAGATGCAGAGCTGGTGAAGATCTTTTCTGACTCTCTAAGCTGCCCTTTTGTCCTTCTAACAGTGTCCTTCACCGTACAGAAGCTTTTCAGGAGGTCCAATTTATTAATGGTTGATCTTAGTGCCTGCGCTGTGGGTGTTCTTTTCAGGAAGTTGTCTCCTGTGCCAATGCATTCAAGGTTATTACCCACTTTCTCTCCTATTAGATTTAGTGTATCTTGTTTTATGTGAGGTCTTTGATCCACTTGGATTTCAGTTTTTTGCAGATTTTCAGTTTTTGATAGATCTGGATCTGTTCACATTCTTCTACATGCAGACATCCAGTTAGACCAGCACCATTTGTTGAAGATGCTTTCTTTTTCCATTGTATGGTTCTGGCTTCCTTGTCAAAAATCAAGTCTCCATAGTTGTGCTTACTTCTTCAGTTCAAGTCCATTGATCAACCTGCCTGTTTTTATGCTGATACCATGCAGTTTTTATTACTATTGCTCTGTAGTACAGTTTGAAATTAGGGATAGTGGACCTCCAGAAGTTCTTTTATTATAAAGGATTGTTTTAACTATTCTGGGTTTTTTTGTTTTTCCATATGAAGTTGAGAATTGCTCTTTCAAGGTCTATAAATAATATGTTGGAATTTTGATGAGAACTGAGTTGAATCTGTAGGTTGCTTTTGGTAAGGTGGCCATTTTTACTATGTTAATCCTACCATTTTGTGCATATGGGAGATCTTTCCATCTTCTGATATCTTCTTCGAGTTCTTGTCATACACGTCTCTTACTTGCTTGATTAGAGTTACACCAAGATATTTTATATTATTTGTGGCTATTATGAAGTGTATTGTTTTCCTAATTTCTTCTCAGCCCATTTGTTATTTGTATACAGAAGGGCTACTGATTTTTTTTTTTTTTAGTTAATTTTGTATCCAGCCACTTTGCTGAAGGTATTTATCAGCTGTAGGAGTTCCCTGGTAGAATATGTGGGGTCACTTATGTATAGTACCATATCATCACTTCATCCTTTCCACTCTGTGTTGCCTTATTCTCCTTCAGTTGTCTCGCTGCTCTTGCTTGAAATTGACATGAATAGATATGGAGAGAGCAGACTTGTCTTCTTATCTATTCTTGTCTCTGATTATAGTTGAATTGCTTTGAATTTCTCTGCATTTAACTTGATGTTGGCTATTGGTGTGCTGTGTATTGCCTTTATTGTGTTTAAGTATGGGCCTTGTATCCTTGATCTCTCCAAGACTTTCATCATAAAGGGATGTTCGATTTTGTCAAAGGCTTTCTCAGCATCTAATGACTTGGGATTTTTTCTTTCAGTTTGTTTATAGGGTGGATTACATTGATAGATTTTTCTATGTTGAACCATCCCTGAACCTCAGGAATGAAGCCTATTTGATGATGGGGGATGATGTTTTTGATGCGTTCTTGGATTTGGTTGGCCAGTATTTTATTGAGTTGTTGTTGTTTGTTTGTTTGTTTTTACATCAATGTTCATAAGGGAGATTGGTCTGAAATACTCTTTCTTGGTTAAGTGTTTGTGTGGTTTAGGTATCAGGGTGACTGTGTCCTTATAAAATGAATTTGGCATTGTTCCTTCTGTTGTTATTTTTTAGAATAATTTGAGAAATACTAGTATTAGCTCTTCTTTGAAAGTCTGGTAGAATTCTGCACTAAAACCATCTGGCCCAGGTTGATTTGGGGGGGGATTTTTAATGACTGATTCTATTTTCTTAGGGGTTATAAGACTATTTAAAGTGTTTACCTGATCTTGATTTAACTTTGGTAAGTGGCATCTATCAAGAAAAATCATCCATTTCATTTAGATTTTACAATTTTGTGGAATACAAGTTTATGAAGTCAGACCTAATGATTCTTTGGATTTCGTCAGTGTCTGGTCTTAATGATTTCCTCAAATAACCAATTCTTGGTTTTGTTGATTTTTTTTTTTTGTTGTTGTTGTTTTTCTGAGACAGGGTTTCTCTGTCCTGGAACTCACTCTGTAGACCAGGCGGACCTCGAACCCACAGCAATCTGTGTTCCTCTGGTGGGACTAAAATATTAAAGCCACCATTCCTGGATCGTTGATTCTTTGTATTGTTTTCTTTGTTTCTAATTTATTAATTTCAGCCCTGACTTTGATTGTTTTCTGCTCTTGGGTGTTTGCTTCTTTTTGTTCTAGACCTTTCAGGTGTGTTGTTAAGTTGCTAGTATGGAATCTACCAAGTTCTTCATGAAAGCACTTAATGCTATGAACTTTCCTCTTAACACTGCTTTCTTTGTGTCCCATAAGTTTGGGTATGTTGTGCCTTCATTTTCATTGAAGTCTTTAATTTCTTTCTTATTTTTACCTTGACCCAGTGGTCATATACTTGTATGTTTATGGGCATCTCTTTCTTTAGGTTAGAGAAATCTTCTTTTACAATTCTGTTAAAACTGTTTTCTGGACCTTTGAGCTAGGAGTCTTCTTCTTCTATTCCTATTATTCTTAGGTTTGCTCTTTTCATAATATTCTAGATTTCCTGGATGTTTTGTGTTAGGAACTTTTTTGATTTAACAGTTTCTTTGACCGTGTATTGATTTCTTCTCTCATGTATTCTACACCTGAGATTATCTCTTCCATTTCTTGTAGTCTGTTGGTGATACTTAAGGCACCTGTAGTTCCTGTTCTCTTACCTAGGTCTTCCATTTCCAGGATGCCCTCTGTTTGTGTTTTCCTTTTTCTATTTTCAGGTCTTGAACAGTTTTATTCCTGTTTGATTGTATTTGATTGTATTTTCCTGTATTTCTTTAAGGGATTTATTCATATGCTCTTTTATGGCCCCTATCATCTTCATAAGATTGTGCTTCAGTTGTTTTAGGATCTCCAGGTCTTGCCATAGTGAGATAGCTGGGCTCTGGTGGTTTCATATTGCCCTGGCTGTTGTTGATCATGTTTTTACACTGGCCATCTGGGTTTTGCAGTTATTCTGTTTAGATGCTGATTTCTCAGTTTATCTTTGTTGGATGGGTGTTTTTCCATTAGTTTCTGTTTCTTCTCTGTCTGCTGGTCTAAGTGGCCTGGAGTTCTGGTAACTAGCTAGTCTTCAGGTCCTGTAGGGAGTCTCCCCTGAGGGTTTGTGGCATGTGTGTGGTCTCTTAGGTTTTGGGTGCCCCCCTTGCCTGTGGGATCCCTAGTACCAGCATGACTGGGACACCTGGTGCTGGTGGGCCTCCAAGAAAGCAGGCCAGGATGTGAGCTAGGATATGGAGTCCAGGGAATGGGGTGTGATTTAAGGCTGATGGGTGTGTTTTCGGGAAATATGGCAGGCAAGAGCTGGGGATAAAGTCTTCTCTGTGTGTCCATGGTGACTGCAGGCCTCCAGGAGTGCACGTAGAGTTGTAGGCCAGGAAATGGAGCACAGGGTGTGGGGTGCAGTTTACTGTTCTTGGGGGTGATTTCAGGGGAGTAGGTAGGTAGGAGTGTGGAGGGGGAAGGGGCTTACCTGGTGTCCCTTGATCTGGCAGGCCTCCAGGAGTGCAGACAGAATTGTGGGGCAGGAAATGGGGCACACGGTATGGGGTGCAGTTTATAGCTGTTAGAGTTGCTTTCAGGGATGTTGGTGGGCAGAGGGGCTTGGAGTGGGCGAGGGTTTTCCTGGGTGTCTCTGGATCGGGCAGGCCTCCAGGGAAGCAGGCAGAGTTGTAAGCCAGGAAATGGAGCACAGGGTGAGGGGTATAGTTTACGGCTGTTGGGTGTTGTACTGATAAAATTTTTATTGCGTTTTATTTATTTTGTGTGTGAAGGTCAGAGGAAAACTTATAGGAGTTGCTTCTTTTCTTCCACCAGCTAGATCCCAGGGATTGAATTCAGTTGCCAGTCTTGGCACACCTTTACCTTCTAAGCCCTCTTTTTAGCTCCCATTGTTTTTCTTCCTCATCATATTTGTTCTCTGTAAAAATGTCAGAAAAACCATCTGGGTAATGGTGACATATGTCTTTAATCCCAACACTCTGGAGGCATGGGCAGTTGGATATCTGACCTCAAGGCCAGCCTGGTCTACAGAACAGGTTCCAGGACAGCCAGAGCTGCACAGAGAAACCTTGTCTTAGAAAAAAGAAAAGTCAGAAAGAACTATTTTCCCAGTGACATTTTTGGTCATTCTCACTTCAGTCCACACAGTGTGACTTCAAGCCAATAGTAGGTTGGTTTCTATACTCTCATTTTATTGTCTGATTCCACTTGTAGTGACATGTAAGAAGTGGCATGTGACTCAGCCATTACTCTGCTGTCTCTGGAAATAACAATGTGTTGTAATTATCTGTGACCAGATATAAATGGAAAGAGTTGGGCTTGGTTTTCTTTCTTTTTTTTCTTTTTTTTTTTATGTCTGCCTGAATTCAGCATGTGTTTCTTTTGCTGCCTCTGTCCTTGGCAGGCTCCACCTGGCTCCTCCACATTCTTACTGTGAATTGGTAAAGACTCATCTCACTGAAATATATTAATAGACCAGCTGGGTGTGGTTGTGTGTGCCTGTAATCCCAGCACTTGGAAGGCAGAGGTAGGAGGACTGTAAATTTGAGGACAGCCTATATAACAAGACCCTGTGTCAAAGAAATAATTAGGTAACTCCCTAGTGGGAGCTAGGGATGTAGCTTAGTAGAACAGTACTTGCCTAACACACCAGGCTATGAGTTCCATCTGCAGTACCAACTCGGGGGGGAATCAACAGAAGTATTCCAAACAAAAAGCATCTCATACCAGTAACATTCTTTAAGTTTTGTTATTTAACATTTTAAGACCACATTGCCTACTGGCCACATGCAGAGCCATACATAGCATTGTTCAAAATGTTAGATACATTCCTAAAACCTAGAGTAATACTGCTTTTTGCCTCTATTGCTGTGAGCATTGTCTTTTAGTTGAGTTCATGAATTTGAAATGTGTAAATGTTTTGCCTAAATTCCTGTGAGCTAGGGCTGTGGCCCAGTGGTACAGCTCTTGCTCAGCATGGGTGAGTACCTCAGTTCCATGTCCAGCACTGCAAACTAAATTTCTTAACTTTAATAATAAATTCCTAATTATTGCCCCTTTAAGAATGTAATTTATTCAGATTAAGTCACATGGCTGTAATGATATGCATTTCTCCCTGAGATGTTGGCTCCAAACCTGAAAGGAGAAAGGAAAGGATTGGTGCGACGTGCAGCACACAGCTTCCTGTTGGGGCATGCACTCCGTTCTGCTCTGTTTGAATCTGGGCTGTGCTTTCTAGCTCCTCCCTCAAAATGTTCTCTGTGTCTCTTTCCTTCTCAAATATAATCCAGGAGAAAGTGGGTTAGAGGATGAAGGTAAACAACATAGAATCAGAATGTTTTCAAACCTGAAGTAATGCCCGCTCAGTTGGAGAGGACACCTGTGGACCGGCTCACTTTGAGAATGAACTTCCGTGCTTGGACCTAAGAGCAGTCGTGTCTCCCGTGTCAGGGTTGCTTTGGCAGCACAGTCACAGCTAAGCTGTGCTTCAGTCAGTCCTTTAAAACCAAGGACTCAGGGGTCACCAGTGGGAGGCCAGCTTTGGAATTCCACAAACCATGAGAGACAAGAATAACAAGGTCAGGGGTTCCCGTCCTACCACCGTGAATGGCCCATTTCATTGGACCTGTCCGCAGTGGCAGAAACAACACAGGAGAATGGACAGTGGGAACCCACTCGAGGTGGGCAGGGCCGGCAAGACAGAGTACTGAGTTCAGAGCTGTGCTGAGCACATAGCGAGCACGTTGCTCTGAGGCCCACGTTTGAGTGGAGCTGCGGAAGCACAGTTCAAGAAGGGTCATGTTAGAAAGAAATGTGAACACTTTGCTTTCCAACAGAATTCTGATGGTTTCAGCCAAAATATTTTTAGATTTTTATCCCCCAAAAAGATTTGAATTGCCAAGAACTGAGTGCTTAGTTTTCAAATAATTGAAGTGTATTTATTTGTTTTTGTAGTCTCCAACAAGGAATTATTTATGGTTCAAAATACATATAAAAGTAAGTCTGAATGCCTCAGTATCTGAAATGACATAGTAATTTATATTCTTGATCAGATTGCAGGCTTCTCTTGTAAAAAAAAAAAAAAATCTAGTTTTTTTGTTGTTGACTTTTGGAAATTTTAGATGACATCATCAGGGTGGGAAGCTGGTGTACATGATGGGTTTTAAAAAACAAAACAAAACTGAATGCTAAGGATTATTCTGCCACAACTTTCTTTTATCTAGCACACTGCCTGGCTGAAACTTTTTAGAGTCCCAGAGCTTAAGGAATAATGTATATCCCTGGATCCTGAAGAACTGTGGCTTCTCCAGGTTATGTTTCTATAGGCGGTTCTCTGTGCCCACCATACCCAGGATTTAGAAAACACTTGTCCATGGTGGTCTTCAGCTTGTAGCTCATGAGCCTGTTATCTGGGACACTGTGGATAGAACAGGGAGGCTGCCTGTTCTTTGCTTTTAGAAAGACTTCTGGCACCATGTAAAGTTGACCCGGAAGAGAACATACTCCAGATAAATAAGAGCACAAGCCAGCCAGGAATCGGATAAAGGAGACTGTCCTAAGAGACCTAGCCAGCTGGATCTGTGTGGAGCAAGGAAAGTCTTCCCACTTGCGATGCATGGGCTTGGGGAGCATGTGTCTATGACTTCACACTTTGTCCAGTGAGTCTTCTCCTCAGGGTAGAACAAGCACAGTTGTGGCCCAAGAAAGTAGGGTGGGTAAGGCTCATATTCTTCCCTGGAGACAGTGCACAGTGAATGACTTTTCATCAGGTCTTCCGCCAGGACTGGCTGGCTAGGGTTAGCTGGGATTAGGAGGCACAGTGCTGGTGAGCTCACCCTTACACTTGGAACACCCAAGTCTGGGAGCAGACTGGAATTCTGAGATGGAGGATGACGGAGGCACAGGGCTGGCCTGGCAAGTCTGAGAAGCAGTTGTGTGCAAATGCTCTTCTCTTGAATGTGTGGTTGAGTCACTTGTACACTAGTGACAGCTGAAGCCATGCTATGCTCATTTTCTCTTTTCCCTTATTCCACCAGGGTCTTATTGTGTCATCCTTTCTCACCCACAGCTGTTCAGCTTGCCATAAAAATTCCTTGTGATCTAGCTCCTGACCTCTAAAGCAGTCCACCAGTACATTTTATTGTGGTTTCATATGACAATGGCAGTCATTCCAAATGAGTTTCTATTTTCCTACTTGTATTCGTAAGAGCTGTGTGGTTTCTGAGACGGGTAGGTTGGCAGAGAGGTTCTTGTCCACCTTTATCAGAGGAACGGCTTTAGCACGTGCCCCATCTGTAAGACCACTGCAAATCAGGTGGTCTCTGGAGGAGCTACCTTTGCCCTGGAACAGTCTCTGTTTCAGAGACTCTGCATCATCCCAGGAGATCCAAGGCGGAACATTGTCCCTGCTGTAGTTTCCCTGGGTGCTGCTATTTTCCGCAACAAATACATGAACTAAAATGAGAAAAAGATGATTTTTCTCTGTGATTATCAGATAATCAGATTACTCTGGGGATTAGATAAAAATAAATCCTCTCTTTCTATAATTAGTTACTGTGATGACTGAGTTAATCTTTTGTAAGATAATTTCTAAGTTAAATCACAGTGCTGAAGAAATGGCTCAGGGGGCAAGAGTGAATACCAGCGCTGTCCTTGTGGAGAGCATGAGTGTCTTAGCACCAGGCATCAGGTCACTCATGACCACCTGCAGCTCCAGATCTGACACCCTCTTCTGGCCTCCACAGGCACACCCACGTGGCACACAGTCATATAAACACAAACTAAACCAAAGTCTGTTTTGAAAAGTTAAATCAGATAGCTGCTGGAATGTGTAAAATGGAAAGACAAGAGTGAATCCAAGAACAGAGTAGGAGTTCTTAACCCAGGAGGAAGTTAGTTCACAGAAGTCCCTCTGCACCTTGGGGACCCGTCCCATTCCACTGGTCTTGGGGTTTACTATTTGAAGCCCCTGAGGGCAACTTTGTATCACTTGCTTCCACTATCATGTTTCTATTTATGTCTTTGCAAAACCAGGCAATGGCTTCCCCCTAAGTGTCTGGTTTTCTTCACAGGCCATGTCCTCATAGAGATTTCCAGCACCCACAAGAAACTCAATGAGACTCTTGATGAAAATGTAAGTGGACAATTATGTTTTAAAATGTATTTTTGTAATATTGCCTAAAACTTAAATACAGTATGAATTTAAATTTTTTTTATTTTGTCAACAGTTCAAAAAATTCCATAAGGAAATTATCCATGAGCTGGAGAAGAAGACAGAACTTGATGTAAAGTATATGAATGTGAGTGTACTTTTTATCTACCCTGGCTAACACCTGAGCTCTCTACCTAAGAGAACTTTACACACACATACCATGAGAAATGTGTGAGCATGTGTGTGAGGCTGAGGATGGAACCCGGGGCCAGACAGATGCTAGGCAAGCACTCCGCCGCTGAGCTACATCCCCCGCCCTTGAGTATCATTTGTGTATTCACCAAAGCACTTGACTATCCAGTGTCTAAAAGCCTTTGAGAAAACAAGGAATTAAAAAGGAAAGACATTTTTATCTTTAGAGAGCTGCTTATAAACAAACATTAGAACTAACAACACCTAAGGATTCAAGTTGAACGGTGGGGGTCTTGGGTGTAGAAGTGAAAATAGTATGGACGCACTGTTAAGCCCCATGAATGGAGCCATGTGAGTATGAGGGTATCAAGGCCAGTCAGCCACACACAGTGGAAATGTGAGCAAAAGTGCCTACATGGAGGCTTACACAGTGCCCCAGTAAAACAACATTTGACTTACAGGCTACTCTCAAAAGATATCAAGCAGAACACAGGAACAAATTAGATTCCTTGGAAAAGTCTCAGGCCGAGTTGAAGAAGATCAGAAGAAAAAGTCAAGGAGGACGAAATGCACTCAAATATGAACACAAAGAAATTGAGGTGAGCTTTTCAGCAATATTTTTCTTTGTCAATTATGTATGTACAGTTTAAGGGAAGGCTCACCTCGGTCAGCTGGACCATATTGCTCCCATCTGTGCCACCTCTGAGTAAAATATAAGCATTCCAAGCTGAGTGTGTGACACATGCCAGCAATCCCAGCTTTCAAGGCTGAACTTTAAGGGTCTTAAGTTCGAGGCTAGCCTGTGCTACATAGTGAGATCCTGTCTCAAAGAAGAGGAAAACAAAGCATGCATAACTTGACTTGGTAATGCAGGGTTTTCCAGAGTTAAGGTAATAGCACATGGTACCCTTAACCTCAGGGTAAAGAAGGGGACCTTTGTGGCTAGCCTGACTCCCTCCTGTTTGTTTCTTTAAGGTGGGAATCTCACTGTGTGGCCTAGCTAGCCTGAAACTCTCTGTGTAAACCAGACTGGCCTAGAACTCACAGAGATCTGCCTGTTTCTGCCTCTCAAATGCCACTATTAAAGGTGTGCACCACCACACTTGGCCCAACTGTCCTCATTTTACCTTGGGAAAATGAGGCTTACATTAAGTCCTGTGATTGGCACCTGTAATTGTGACCAAACCTGAAACTTTCCAGTTCCAAAGTATTTTGCAGTAGAAGAGAGTCATCGCTAGAGTACAGAATTGTTTTATGACAGCTGCTCAGTGGGGACCTTTCTCTTCATGTGAGTCAGTGGCCTCAAGCTCATGCTGTCTGCTCAGGCCGGGTTACAAAGTGTTTTGTCCAGTGTTTGTCTGCATTTAGTGTTCACTCCATAACCAAACTAACCTAGGTGTAAAGATGGCAGGGGATTAGTGTCATGCCGTGCAGCAGTCTGATGCCTCCTGTCATGCTTCTATTGTTTGTTTTCATAGTATGTGGAGACTGTTACTTCTCGCCAAAGTGAAATCCAGAAGTTCATTGCAGATGGCTGCAAAGAGGCCCTGCTTGAGGAAAAAAGGCGCTTCTGCTTTCTGGTGGACAAGCACTGTAGCTTCACCAATCACATACACTATTATCACCTGCAGGTGCGTGGTCGGCAGATTGCACAAAGCATGGTGGTAGCTTTAGCTTGTACTTAAAAGTCCTTGAGATGCCTCTCCTTACAGTTTAGCACAGTATAGAGCTGTGGGCCTTTATAGAAATACAGATGGATTGAATGATCAAATATTTACTTATCATTGATTTAATAGTTTATCCATATTTAAAATCCCTTGTTAAAAAAACACACTTGGGGCTGCAGTTGTAACTCAGTTGATAGAGTGCTTGCCTGGCATGCACTGAGTTTGATCCCTAGCACACTGCATAAACTGGATATAGTGGCACACACCAGAAATCCCTAGAAAGTGAGGCCAGAAGATCAGAAGTTCAAAGCCATCCTAAGTAAGCTACACAGTGAGTTTGAGGCCAGCCTAGCTATGTTTCAAAACAAACAAACAAACAAACAAAAAAGACACAGTCTAAAAAGTCACCTTTTCATAGACTCCTGCTTATCCTGGGTGTCACTGTCTTTACTAGCCCCAGTCTCTGGATTGTTGTATGTAATAATCACGGATCTATATAGGATTACTGGAAGCTCTATCCAAGGCCAGGGGCACTCCTCTCCCCATTCACACCCATCAAGACATTGAGTTATGTTGCCTTTTGCTTTTTTTACACCACTCACTCATGATCACCTCAACCAAATGGCTGGCTTAGCTCTCTCCTTTTAGCAGATGCAGCTGTAAGGCCAGAGCCCAGGAACAATTACACGGCATGTTAAATTTCCCTTCCTCTTTTTTTTTTTTGTTTGTTCTTTTAATTCTCTTGGCCCAATGTAAGCTAGCATGACTGAGATCAAACATTCAGTGTTGTTCATAAGCAAGTGTGACTTAAGAGGGTGTTCCAAAACAGGAGAGGTTCTGCAAGAGCTAGACCATAAATCAACTCTCAAGGGGAGAAAACCCTGCACTTTTATGTACATGTCTCACATATTCTATAAAAGTTTTGTAACTTGAAGGATATGTAGCTTCCCAATTCAAATACATAAGATCTAAAATGGTTATTTAAAAAAAAAAAAAAAAAAGAATTGCTGTCTCCAGTGCTCACTTTTGTGTGTGCCCTAGTATGGAGCCCACAATGCGTTTACAGAAACTAGAGCAATGCTAGAAGCACGCAGGCCTCCATGACAAGGGCCTCCTGCTGTGGCAGAGCAACACGGTCACAGCCTCAGAGGGACAGAAGTAACCCTGAGTTTCCATCCTGTGGCAGTGCCCCACTATGTCAGGAGGTAACCTGGGCTAGTTTCAGGAAGTTCTAGTAACTGACAAGGTCCTACTTAGACTTAACCTTGGGTCCCAATAGTACGCTGTAGAGCAGCATAAACCAATCCTGCGTCTTTTTGTACCAGAAGCATCTTCGCTTTCTGAAAGCTGCTTTGTCGTTCCCCTTATTGCGCACAGAGCATTGTAGTCCTTCCTCTAGTCAGTGCTGGCCAGCAGTCCACAGTATGCTGCTCCCCAGCTCCAGCTCTTCAGGGTCAGCAGCCTGTGAGTGTGAAAAAGAAAACTTAGTGTTGTTGCCATGCAAATTAGCCCTCCTCCCTTGTCCAACCAGAGTGCTGCCCTGGAAAGGGAGTTTATGGAGCCTAAGAGACTCCCACTGCAAGAGCAGAGCCAGGCTCATGGGAGCAGGAGTAGCCCTCAGCTTCAGCCACCAGTGTCTCGGCTCTGCCAATGTGTCTCTCCCTGTGCTGCCACTCAACTACTGTGCCAAGCTTGTTAGATGTGACAGGGGCATCCCTTAGCAGTACACACCCCTGCCTGCTCCCTCCCACCTCGCCATTCCACCTGTAGGCTCTTTCCCACAGGTAGACTTTCTGGAACAGAGTCTGATTCGCTTGCCTGACACCTTCACTCTTGGGCCTCTTTCCACAACGGAGGTGTTGATTTTAGAAGGACTGGTGGGGAGATGGTGATTGTCTTTCAAGGGACATCTGGAAAATGAAAAAAATCATAATGATTGCTCAGCTTTTTTCCCTTTTAGCTTTTGAATGGCTATATTTTGTTTTTGTTTTGTTCTGTTTTGTTTTTGAGATGTACATGAACAGATACACATCCCATGCATACTAAGCATGTACTCCGCCTCTGAGCTACTCCCAGCCCCAGCAGGTTCTTAATCATTTATGGTCCCATGTTAGCTGGAAGTTCTGTACAGCTGAGGAAGCAGGTAAGTTCCCTTAGGTCCTGAGCCTGCCTCCTCAGCAGTGGAGACACAGATATTCATAGTTGCTTAAGCTGCTCTCTGAATTAGACTCTGAGCCCCCACACCTGGTGGCAAATCATTAATATACCAATATAGATGTTGTTTGAGATGGCTTTCATCAGCTTTTCAAACAATGCAACTTTGTCTTTAATTTTGTTTCTTCTGGATTTATAGTCTGCAGAATTACTTAATTCCAAGCTGCCCAGGTGGCAGGAAACGTGTTGTGATGCCACAAAAGTACCAGAGAAAATCATGAACATGATAGAAGAGATAAAGACGCCCATATCCACCCCAGTGTCTGGGACGCCACAGCCATCACCCATGATCGAGAGAAGCAAGATGGTAGGAATCAGTCTTTTTCTGAATGTTTCCTAGTATGAGTTAGTTCAGATTGACTCAGAGGGCCAGGCCTGACCTTGGTGACAGACACCATGACCTTTCATTTCTTATTCCTGGAACCTGTTTCCTCACCTTTCCCCTCTTCCTTCAGAACTGGAATTGACTGTGCAGATGTTTTATACTATACTTAACACTGGGACCAGTAAAGAAGTCTAGGAGAACAGACTAAAAAACTCTAGTGCCATTCAGTACTTGGAAGACTGCAGCAGGAGGATCATAAGTTTGAGGCCAGCCTGAACTACATAGTAAGACCTTTTTCCAAAAGAAGAAGAAAAGAAATGATATGTCTGAAAATTGCTTCAAAATAATGCAGGCCTGGTTTGGGAATCTGGGTGAGGGCATTTGTGGAATAGATTGGCCAATAAGTGATTGTCCTCAAAGCTTTGTGCTAAACAATTAATATAATACATTCAAAATTCTTTCAAAAAATTGTTTTGAATGTAGACTCCTGTAACCAAGTAGCACTTAAGAGGGAGCCTACCTAGAGTATTGTAATTCCAGCACTCAGGAGAGAGATAGAGTAGAGGCAGCTCTCTCTGAATTTGAGTACAGACTGGTCTACACAGAGAGTTCGAGGCTAGCCAGGGCTACATACTGAGACTCTTTCTCTAAATAAATGAATACTTTTGAAATATTCACAACTAAGTTAGTGGGTTTTCTGCCATATGATAAAAGCAATCCTGGAAATTTGTATTATCCTAATATTAGACTAATAAAAATTTGTTTCTCCAGATTGGAAAAGATTATGACACCCTTTCTAAATACTCACCAAAGATGCCCCCAGCTCCTTCAGTCAAAGCCTATACCAGTCCTTTGATTGATATGTTCAATAACCCAGCAACAGCTGCACAGAGTTCAGAAAAAATAAACAACTCAACAGGTAAAAGATATAGTTTGATTTCTTTTACAGAAACTTATTAAGTTGTTTTTTTCTATTTAATTTTTAAAGGTTTGTTTTTATTTATATATATGGTATGAATATGTGTTACATATGTCCTAGTGCTCTTGGAGAAGGTATTAGATCCCCTGGAGATGGAGTTACAGGTGATTGTGAGCCATTCACTGTGGATGCTGAGAACCAAATCCAGGTCCTTTGCCAAAACAGGAAGAATTCTTAACCCCTAAGCCATCTCTCCAGTTCCCTTTTTTACATTTTATTTTTTTTATTTACTTTTATATTAATCACAAGTTATTTACTTTGTATACCAGCCATAGTGCCCTCCCTCATTCCTTCCCACTCTCCCCATCCCTCCCTCATCTCCTCCCTGCCCATTTCCAAGTCCACTGATAGGGGAGGACCTCCTCCCCTTCCATCTGACCCTAGCTTATCAGGTCTCTTCAGGGCTGACTTCAATGTCCTATTCTGGGGTCTAGCAAGGCTGCTCCTACCTCGGAAGGGGGAGGGGATCGAAGAGCCAGCCATTGAGTTCATGACAGAAATACTCCCTGTTCTCCTTACTAGGGTACCCAGTTGGATACTGAGCTACCATGGGCTATATCCGAGCAGGGGTTCTAGGTTATATCCATACATGGTCCTTGGTTGGAGAAACAGTCTCATAAAAGACCCCTGTGCCCTGATCTATTTGGTCTTTGTGGAGTTCTTGTCCTCTCCAAGTCTTACTAACTACCCCTTCTTTCATATGATTCCCTGCACTCTGCCTGAGGTTTGGTTGTGAGTCTTAATATCTGCTTTGATACATTGCTAGGTAGTCTTTCAGAGGCCCTCTGTGGTAGACTCCTGTCCTGTTGCTTGTTTTCTCCTACATTCAATGTCCATCTCATTTGTCTAAGTGAGGATTGATCATCTTACCCCGGGTCCTCTTTCTTGTTTATCTTCTTTAGGTATATAGATTTCGGTATGTTTATCCTTTCTTATAGGTCTATATGAGTGAGTATATACCATGTGTGTCTTTCTGCTTTTGGGATACCTCACTCAGGATGATCGTTTCCAGGTCCCACCATTTGCCTGTGAATTTCATGATTTCTTC
>CM053751.1:17185446-17333265 GCA_028658305.1 Pachyuromys duprasi
TCTCTCTCTCTCTCTCTCTCTCTCTCTCTCTCTCTCTCTCTCTCTCTCGCTCTCTGTGTGTGTGTGTGTAAGAGACACCTGAAAAGCCTCCATTTCATTCAGCCCTTTGTGAGTGGCTAGCTGACCCACAAGTATGAGTACTACTTATATGCCTGCCTCACGTATGACAGATAGCTTTCTTTTTTCTCTTCACCTTTAGAAGGGGCTGGTTCCCATCATCATATACAAAGTTGCTGGAAGAAAATGTGAAGGAAGCAATGTCTGCCCCTACACCAAGGTAGGGCATATGGCCCAGCTCTCATGCAGTTGAAACCTTAACTTGACCTCAATGTACCCAGACACATTAGAGTTACAACCTAGATATGCAGCCACCCTGGGATTAACGTTCAACACTTGTGTGATAGGAGCCAATGTCTGCTCCTCTGTGGGTTTTGTGGTTCATGAGCTATCTGACTATTTGCTATGACAAGGCCCAGCCCGGCCCACCAATTCCTCACCCCTCCCTGTTGCCACCAGTTGCAGTACTAAGTCCACAGCACACGTCCTCTGTCTCTTATCAGCAGGCAGTTATGTTATGCAGCACTCTGCTGAAATGTTCTCTCACCTTGAGTGCTCTGTTTCCTCTTTCCTTCCTGTGTCCCGTGTTTAGTGTCCTCTGCAGGTCCTTTTTCTCTTTACCACATAAACATTCAGGCTTCTCAGGATCCATCCTCAGACCTCTATTATCTGTGTCCCTTGGACTATTTCATTTTTTTTTTCACATTTATTTTGGTGGGGGAGGAAGCAGGTGCTACAACACATGTATAAGAAGAAGTCAGAAGACAACCTGCAGGAATCAGTTCTTCCCTTCCATCATGTAGGTCCCAGGGCTCAGATTTAGGCTGTCAGGCTTGGCAACAGGAGCTCTTTCCCACTGTGCAACTCACCAGCAATATTCATGTACCTTTATACTTGCAATTACATCAGTGGACCTCCTTTGTCACCCACATGCTGATAATCCCCAATTCTTTCGTCTAGTCTGGGTTGTGACAATAAAAATAGCTGTCTTAGAGCTGGAAAGATAGCTCAGAGTTTAGAATGCATTCTGCTGTTGTAGAGGACCCAAGTTCAGTTCTCAGTCAGTTGGCTCACAACTTCTATACATTTAAAATCCTTTTTATATATATATATAAATATATATATATTTATATATATATATATATATAAAGGATGTATATATATCTCCACATACATATCTTAGAGACAGTTCCAAGTGTTTTAAACTGCAACTCTATGAGATAGGGTTCCACTTTAAAACTGAGGCACAGAAGTTTTAAAAACCTGCTCACCAGGTGTAGTGGTACACGCCTTTTAATTCCAGCACTCAGGAGGCAGAGACTGGCAGATCTCTTTAAGTTTAAGGCCAGCCTGGTCTACATAGTAAGTTCCAAGACAGTCAGAGCTGCCTGCTCAAGAACATACAGCTAAGATTATAGAACCAAGACTAGAACTGAGTTACAACCTGCCCAGGCTGAAGTGTGGGTAATTTTATGGTCTTAGGTGTTTCAAGCTGGCTTCCCAATTGACCCTCAAGAATAACATGTCCATGCTGAACTGGTCATCTTTGCCATAAACTCCCTCATGCATTCTACTCTCTGAACTCTGGACCCTCAAAGGCCATACTCAGCATCTTTCAGGCCCTCTCCTCAGAAAATATCTCTGTATGTTCCTTAATAGCAGGGTCTAAAAATGCTGGTGTACCAAGAAGGAAATGTGTCTGTTTGGGGAATGGTTAAGAGTTGGGTCTCAATATATAGTTAAAGATAAACACAAATGTATATATAACATACACACTTAAGCATAATAAACCACTATGTGGGTATGTAGTACAGTGCTGTAAACCCCCTTCCTTTACCTTTTTTTCATATGTGTGGGTATTTTCATGTGTGTCTGCACCACATGCATGCACAGTGCCTTCAGAGGCTAGAAGAGGGCACTAGATCCCTGGAAATGGAGTTAGAGATAGTTATGATCCATCATATAGTTGGTGGGGATCAAGTGGCGTCCTCTGGAAGAGCAGCCTGTGCTCTTAACTGCTGAGCCATCTCTCTAGCCCTGCTTCATCTTTTTCTGTCAAGTCCTTGTCTGTCACCCTAGTCCTTGTCCATGGGGTGTTTGGGGTGTAGGGGTCCCAGTGACATGACCTTATCTGACTGGGCTCCCTGACTTTTGGCTTTGAGCCCTGCACCTGTGAGAAGCATCAGTACTGTGGACCTGACTGAGAAGAGCAGCGTTGTCATCCCACCCCCTGACTACCTGGAGTGCCTGTCCGTGGGGGCCACCGCAGACAAGAGAACAGATGCTCCCAAGATGACTTCCACATCTACTTTCAAAGCCCCAGCAGTGCCCAGACCGGATGCCGCATCCACTCCTGTGAGTGCTGACCTGAGGCCCCAGCGGGAGGGGCGGGCTCTGCTCAAGAGGGGATTCTCTTCTTCACAGACACATTCTCTCCTGCACTCCAACACCACGCCCTCTTTCCTTCTCACCTTACCTTGTGTAGGACAATTGACACCATTAGTTTGCTGGGTCTTCTTGGAATTTTCATGTCTCCTTGCTTTTTGTCTTAGTCTTTTAATCCTCTTCCTCTGCATTTTGTTCCTTTTCTGAAAAGGGGAGAGACGGAACTTAAAAATGGGGACTTTGTGCCAGCAAATGTGCAAAGATTGTCTTTACTCCTAAACTACCCTAAGAAGGAAAGCGGAGGGCTCAGGCTCCTAGCCACTTCCTTGCCCTCAGCACTGTAGGTAGATTATCTACAGAGCACCTAGCACAAACAAGCAAGGCCCCAGCTTCTTTGGAACTTAAATCCTAGTCATTGGAAGCACACAAAACAAGATAAAAGCCATGCTAAGATAAAGGAGGTACAAATGAATAGGGTGACATCCTGAGTGGGTGTGGCAGGTTAGATCTTTTTAAAGTTCAGGACCCCAAAATGGAGCCCTGAGAAAGGGGAAATAAAAAGCTATTTTGAGTGAGGAGCTAAGCCGAGGCCTCCAGGACCCCACTGAGAGCAGCATGCTGGGACAGCCTTCAAGCTGACTGAACAGAGCCAGGCCTCATTGGGTGTAAGTTGTAGGGAGAGGCAAGACCTTCAGCCCAAGCTTGCTGAGGTGAATTCCAGCGTCTAAGAGGCACACTTCTGTTCTAAAGGACAGTGCGCACCATGGAGCAGCATATGTGGCTATGGTTTCTCTCACCATTGGCATTCTTGGTGTTCAGTGTCTGCTGAGACCAGACAACCTTCCCATGCTTTTTAAAGTGTGTGTGTGTGTGTGTGTGTGTGTGTGTGTGTGTGTGTGTGTGTGTGTGTGTGTGTGTGTGTGTGTGTGTGTGAAAGAGAGAGAGAGATCACTTACAAATCCTAATCGGCTTTAGACTTTATAAGTAGTCAAGAGGTTGCCCATTGACTATGAGTCTTTCCCTTCTGTCTCTTTCCTTGCTATTATTGTTGTTTAGAACAACCAGGCTGTTTGTCTTAGAAGGTGTCCCCCAGTCTATGTTATACTGATTACACTCCTATAGTGCCCTTTATGGAGTTTGCTTGCTGTACTGTGTTTCTGGAGCTCCAGGCCAGTCAGTTTCTCTCTGCTGCACTGATCACTTGTCATTGGTCGTCATCACAATTTCTTTTTGTGATAGCAACAGTAATTGATGGTCACCTGGTTATCTAATGTGTTTTAAGGTTAAAGAATCCTGTGTGTGACAGGTCCAATGGCATATGCCCAGCTACTTGGGAGGCTACAGCAAGAGGACTGGAAGTTCAAGCCCGGCCTAGACAACTTAGAATCTTTTTTTTTTTTTTCAAAATGAAAGGAGAGGTTGGGTGAGCTCAGTGGTAAAGTGCTTACACAGAGCACTCATGAGACTCTGAGCTCCATCTGCAATAACAACAAACCCTCCAGCACTTTGTCTATGGAACAGTTGCCAGTCGGTTTGGTTGCTTGTTATTTTGCTGGGGGGTAACCCCAAAGCTTTGTTTGCTGGATGTGCACTCTGCCACTCAGCAACATCCTTGCAGTTTTAGAAAAATTATTTTATGTATATAAATATAATCAGTAATAATAATTTTATTCCTCATTTGGCATTTTATAGTTTAAATAAGACTTAGCTTTATTTTTAAACCTCTTACTTGGCTAAATCATAAGCTACTGTCAATATCAGGAGACTGAGTCAGTGTGGCAGCACATGCCTGTAATCACAGCATTCAGGAGGTTGGGGCAAGATACCTGTAAATTTCAAGCAAGACTGGACTAGATAGTGAGACTGTGTCTCAGAAATACGACCCCTCCGAAAGGGAAAAGAAATAGGAGTCTGCTCCCTCTTCTGCAATGTTCCTGGGCCTTACAGAACATGGAACACTGTGTTTAGGACTAGGCTCACACTGAAGTCCACAAGCAGCTATGGCTACAGGTTTTTGTTTAAAGAAGAGTCTAAGTGTTGTCCCAGTCCCTTTGTAAAATCTAAAGTACCTAATAACTACATCCTTACCTAAGTTACACTTTCGGCTAAGGGTATAGCTTTGTGCACAAGGTCCTGGGTTCCATCTCCAGTACCACTAACAATAATAATAATTAGTGGGATAGGAATATAGCTCAGTGGTGGAGCAATTGACTAGAATGTGGGAAACCCTGGATTTGACCCCCAGCACCATTCGAAAAAATAAAAGGATCAATGTGGTTTGGATTTGGTTTGATTCTGTTTTCTGAAAGCTAGAAAAATGTTTTAAAAAAAAAGATTCAGTAGTACTTATTTCTAGGATATGATTAACATTTAATTATATTTCTTTTGATACAGATCTAGCTAAATATAGATAGATGGGTAGATGTATGGATGGATGAATGGATGGAAGGGTGGGTGGATGGATGGACAGGTGAATGAATGGACGAACAGACAGAGGAAGATATTTTCACCTCCAGTCCCAACCTGACAGCCACACACAGTAGAATCATAGCATTTTCTCCTGCCAAACCAACTAAGCCATTGCTCCAGGACCCTGCCTGGGCTCTGCTGTGAACTGGCCTAGCTGGGTACCTTTAGGGTGGAATGGGTTACAGAACCTTGGGAAGCGGAGAAAAAGGGAGAGCACAGAAGAATGACAGCAGCTTCCTAGGTCCTGCGGTGGATTGAGAGATACCAAAATGAAGTCTGTAGCAGTGCTTATCAGCACAGGGAAGAGAAGGGAGCTGGGAGCTCTGACTGATAAGCACATTCCACTGCCTTCTCTGCCATTTACCAAGGACCTGATAAGATGCTGGATTGCCCTTCTGATCCAGAGAATAATGGAAAATACCCACGAGTTAAAAGTCAAGTCACTAGAAATAATGGGAATGTAGCTCAGTTGTTAGAGTGCTTGCTTAGCATGAATAAGGCTATAGCTTCACCACATAAACCATGGTGATACACACCTGTAATCCCAGCCAGCACTCAGGAGGCAGAGGCAGATGGATCAGGAATTCAAGGGCAGGCCAGTCTTGGCTGGGAGAGACCCAATCTCAGACAAACAAACAGTTGGCTTTCAAAATCCAAAGGCAGAAAGAGGTACTTGAGAGTCCCTACCCAGGCCTAAGGGACTCCTATCCCAATACTAGTAAGGATGTTTACTTTGCCTTATCATAAAACAGAGAAGTGACCCCTACACAAATGCAAAGGGTTTCATGGTTACAGGGTGAGATTAAATGATGGATCTGTATTCTTCTTACCACTCTCAAAAGAACAAGCATCTCTTAAATATTTCAAGATCCTATGCAAACTACAGCAAGAAGTGCCAGTCTTCTGTTGATACTGGTCCTTCCATGACAGGCCACCACAGGTAATTGCTACCAGCTCCAATCAGGAGTCCTGGAGCACAGAGCCATCAGCAACAGAATTAGTGCTGCTTCAGAGAGGGCAACTAAGGAACAAGTGTGATTGCTGTTTTTGGTTTGGGACTCTGTGTTTTGTTGTTGATGATTTAAATATTTTTTAAATCATCTCGTTCATGAGGTTTTTTTAATTTAACATTTTTAATGAGTATTTGTCTGCATGTATATATGTATACTACATGCATACCTGGTGCCTGAAGGGAATCAGATGTTATTAGATCCTCTGGAGTTAGAGTTATGGATGATATACGTGAATCCTGGGAATTAAAATTGGGACCTCTCCAAGAGCAACAAGGGTTTTTAACTACTGAACCATCTCTGTTTTTTGTTTTTGTTGTTGTTGCTTTGTGTGTGTGTGTACACGCATACATGCTTAGGGTTAAGGCTAGCCTTGAACTCGTCTGCCCTGCCTTCAGCTTCCCAGATTCTATACTACAGCTATTTATCACCACATCCAGGGAAATGGCTGTTCTTTCGAGTTTAAGGTGTCTTGCTGTGTAGACAAGAGTAGCTTTTAACTTATCCTGTCTTTATGTCCCAAGTGCTGAGATTTCAGGTGTTTGTCATCATTCTGAAATGGCCATCTTTACTAGGTGTTCCAGTTCCCCTAGGGGGATTGAAACAGGGTCTCACTATGTGACCCAGGCTGGCCTCAAACTCTTCTCCTGCTGTAGCTTCCCAAGTGGGCATGTGGGGGATGGATACCAGACCTGGCCTTAAAAGTGAATTTTCTTGAAGTAATTGTAGAATCAGCAACAGATCAAGAAACAACATCTTCAGATGCCCAAAACCCCTGTGCAACCCACACACAGTTACTGTCTCTTCTCTAAGGCCAGAATCCCCATGTCCTGGCAACTGAGGTCTTGTGGGGACAGAATGGATTTCTTGTTGTACTTCTGGGTGTTTCTATCTGGGGCTCTAAGAGGCCTGTCCAGAGTGTGTTGGTGTCTGTGGCCACATAGGGACACTTTAAAGGATTTGCTGTGTTCGGTTCTTTTTGTGTTGACTGCTGAGGCGTCTTAAAGTGAACTTGTGGTTTCAGGAGGGTTGGCAGCAGGTATTGTGCCAGGTGGAGAACTTTCTAGTTTCCAGTTGAGGATATAGGGATGTCCTCCTCAAGGCCACACAGGATAGGGCAGTGTTTGCTGCACAGGCAAAAGCAAAAGGGAGTGGTTTCCAATGGGAAGAGGTTTGTGGTAAGTAAGGTGGCCTAGAGCTTCGAGGTTGCTCTTCTGGTCTGCCTTCTGGGCACCAAGAGTCTCCCTCTAGGCTGAGGCTGTTGCCTGGCTTGCTGCTCCAGGCAGTCTAATCACGCTAGCAATTTGACAGGCAATCGACAGGTCAGACCTCCTGATGTTCTTTAAAAAAGAAATCACAAATAGCTCTTAATCATTCCTGTCATATGAAGTTACATCAGAGATGACTTATCCACAGGCCCGCTAAAGAAACGGAGTGCCCTGCAGGAAGAAATCACTTGCGCCACTTCAGGCCTGATTATGATGTGCCAAGCCAGGCAGTCATTTTGTGCTTGTGATGAGTATGACTGTGCTGGCCTCAGGGGAACCCAGGGCTGGGGTCACGGCCCAGGTGCCTCCAGCCTGCCTCTGGGTGAGATAGCCTATCTTATCAGCTGAGTTCAGTGTGCAGGAGCTGCTGCCCTGTGGGAGTCCTGGCCCAGCCTTCAGTCTCAGAACCCACACTAGCAAGTGAGGCACTTGCTTTTAATCTACAACTTGGAAGCCTAGGAAGTGCTCTAGGGACTTGAGGACTGCTTGGCTTAGCTTGGCTCTAGTGCATTACATGATATTCTACTGCCCTCTGCTGGGTGGTACTGAGTCAGCACCATGTGCTCAGGCAGTGATCTCAGGAACAGCTGGCAAGATTTTGAGATGGTAAAATTTTTAGAATTTCAGAAAGGTGGTCCACACACCGGTACCCCAGCCAACAGCCTAGAGGTGTGTTGGAGGGAGGTGGTACCTGTGTCCTGCTGGGAGCTCAGAGCCCTGCCACACACCAGCAGTACTAGAACAGAACCTCAGTTTAGAAGTTCCCCCTCTTGATCCCCTCCCCTTTCCCAGGATTGAACCCAGAACTCTTACAAGCTAGATTAAGTGTTCTACCAAGCCACCCCTCCCAAAAAGCTGGCACTAACAGTTAGCATCTTCCAAACCAAGTTACTGTCACTTTGATGTCATTATTGAGGCACTTGGGTCTGAGACATTTCTGAAACTGTTTCCTTCCATGATTATGGCTCTGTTGTTCAGTTTAATTTGGTGAGATCTGAGTTTCTGTGAGCATTCATGTTCTATGCTGACCTATGTGTGAGCTCTGCTACCACACTTCAAGGCACTGCTTTACTCCACCTTCTGACACACAAAGGGCCCTCAAAGTTCTTGGCTTATTCTTTTGGAATCATTTGCATACAAGGCAGTCTCAATGAGAGACCACGGGATGCTTTTAAACATGAATAGCTTTAAAGATTTATTTTTATTTATGTGTCTGCATGTGTATTTGAGCACATGAGTACAGATTCCAGGGGTCAGGTGCTCTGGAGCTAGAGTTAGGGGTGCTTGTGAGCCTGTGTGTGGGCACTGGGAACTAATCTCAGGTCTTCTACTAGAACAGCATCATTCACTGAACCCTATCTACAGCCCCATAGTGGCTTTAAACTTGCCTTCTTTACCTGTGGACCTTATAAAAATGTCCCACTTTCAAGCCTTCCATCATCTTTTTGTCTTTCCTAGAGTGACGCAAATGGGACCGCAAAACCGCCATTCCTCAGGTACGTATACCCAGCGCACAAGGTCAGGGTAACGTTGCCTTTTCTGCTTCGGAAGCAGCCAGTAATGCCCCCATATGCCCTTCACAGAGATGGAGGAAGCTGAAGTCACTTTTCCTGTAACCATTGGCTTTAGGCAGTCTAGGCGTACAGAGCCAGAACAGCATGGTTCAGATTTAACCCATGGCAGGGTGGCCTGTCCCAGAGGACTCCTTCTGTCAGACTCTTGTGACTTGTTCCCTCACTTGGTATAGAACTGCCAGATACCTCTGTGTTCAAAACAGGCAGTTCAGGACTTGTATGCAGTGGGAAGATGGCTCAATGAATAAAGTTTCTTGCTGCACAAGCAATTGGACCTGTGTCCAAACCCCCAACACCCATACAGAAGCAGGGCATCAGACCATGCATCTGTAACCCCAGCATCACAACAGAAGACTGTCAGATTCTGGGCACTGGATGGTCAGCCCTAGAAACAATGAATTCCAATCTCAAAATAGAAGGTGGAGTATGGGAGCACACACCCATATTACATGCACAATATCTAATTCCTGTCCTAGTGCAATATTTTTTTTTTCTTCCCTATAGTGGAGAAAACCCCTTTGCCACTGTGAAACTCCGGCCAACAGTGACAAATGACCGATCAGCACCAATCATTCGATGAAGATGCAAAGGACCCTGCCAGTCCCTTTACCCAAGTTCTCACCTGCAAGTCGATAGGTACACGTTGCTGGACAGGTGCAGGCTCTGTCAAAGCCTCAGAGGGTGCCTGATTTCAGTGAATCCCACTTGAGCAAATCACTGTGTTTTCTCAGTTTAACAGAGCTGGGTTTACAGTTTTGTCTTTAAATAAGGTAAATGACTAGCCTAGTGAATAGATCAATAATTTGAAATGTTTTCTTCCTTTTCTATTAAAAAAGCAGTAAATTTGGTTCAAGTCCTTTTTGATTTTTAAGGAAATAGCCAGAATAAAGGATAGTCAGCCTATGCTTTTGTGCCTGGCTTTCTGTAGCTGAATGCAAATTAAGACCAGAGTTTTATTTTATAAAGCCTATGCTCTTATATAGCATTATGATTTTAATCTAAAGAAAATATGTAAGTTTGCATCAGAGCATGCAAATCCAGTAAGCAATATAAATTATGAAACTATATTAAATATACTTTTGACCCAATTTTAACCTTTTGATTACACAAATATAGAGCTCTCGAAGTTGGAGAACTCCAGCCTCACTGACAGGCATTGCTGTAGAGTGCAGAAACAGCTTGCCTACTTCATTGGCACTTGTAAAATCCAGGAGCTACAGAATTCAGTGTTACAAAGGTTGCCAGCAGGGGTCTCCTCAGCACCTCTGAGGGTTCTGTACAAGCTAGGTGGCCAAAGCTCTATCATTACTCTGGGGACACCTCCTGAAGTTCAAGTTTCTCCACTTTTTAAACCAGGTACTAGCCTGTAATGGCAATTCTGAAGCCTGATGTCAGGAGGGGCAAGGCTACTCAGCCTAACACTGTCCCCACAGACTTCTGGCTGAGACCAGCATCTGCTCAGGCCACTGCAGAGAGCCTTGAGCCAGGGATCAGTCTGTCCCTACCTACCCAAAATGAAGACCTACTTTGGAATAGCAAATAATTAAAATCCGCCCTCAGGACAATCGCTGTTGATAGAAGCTTGTTGTGTGTCAGTTTCTTGGATCTCACCAGAGAAATAATTTTTCCCCAAGTTGGAAATTGGTCAGGGTCTGTGTATATGAAACTGCAGTCTTTCCAGCTGGACCAAGCAGTGCCAAGCTCTCATGGGAGGACAAACCTGATGGTCCCATGAAGGGCAACTAGTGCAGGCCTGACTATGCCAACACCTTTCCTAGATAACAGTCTGGGTCATGCCATGTGAGGCTGTTTTATCACTGTTAGGCAGGTACCCTTGCCTGATGGGTAAGGGTTCTCCCTGTTCTCCCTGTGATTAACATGTTGACTGCAGGTTAGGGTGGGAAGCCTTGTGTTTTCACCAACAGAGAACCAAGCATGGCTTCCAGATATGTAGAGGAGAAGTGGCGCCGAGAGCTCACACCCTGGGTCTGTCACACAAGCACAGAAACCAGTCTGCTGTGGTGTGCTCTCCCAGAGCAGGATTTCCCTAACAGGTCACTTACCTTGATCCATGCCCCAGCTCTGCAAATGCCAAGGTTAACATTTATTTAATGTGAATAATAAAGGAGAGTTTGAAACACATGTTCTGAGCCATAAGTGATACCTGAGGACCAGATGATGGCCACGGGTGGCCTCTGCACATGTGACGTTTCCCAAGACAAGCCTTCACCAAGGGGCACTGGGTAAACAACTGGGCAGACAGAAAAGCTACACAATGGTATGAATCTCATTTATTTAAAACAGTATTTCTCACCATTCTCAAATTGAAGACTGCAAAAAATAGAAGCAGCGCTTTCTTGAGTTACCCTTAGCCTCAGGGCAGGTCGCTGCCTTCCACCTCTGCATCAGCCCTATGCCAAGTCTATCTCACTGCACTTTACAAAACAGTCCTGAAGCTTAATCAAATAAAACTATTGTACACAACATTTACATTAGAAAAGATAGCTGAATGTAGGAAAACTGGGTGTGTTGTTCCCTTTAAGTAAAGACTGCTCCACAGTTGGGGCATCTTCGCTTCCTCAATGCAAAGCAGCAGATGAACCCAAAAGGAAACAGGACGATGGCCAAGAAGATGCCCAGGCAGGTGAAGCAGTATTCCAGAACACCAACCCTGCAGAGAGAAGCAACCAAGTTAGGAACCCCCAGCCTGAGCCCATTGGATGTCACCATCCAGTCTATGAAGGGACAACCAACACAAACCACCGGCCTGACTTGCAGGGGGAATGTGCCTAGAGCAGGCAGCCTCCCTCACCCAGCTAAGAGCTAATGTGCACACAACTGGCTGGAGCCAGTGTAAACTGCCACTGCTACTTAGGATACCCTGGGCAAATTCAGAGAACACAGCTGAAAGGTATCACCTAACCTGAATAAAGGCAAGAGCCTTCCACTGTCAAACACTCCTACAAAAGGGGAAAAACTGCTGGGCACAGTGGCGCAAACATATAATCCCACCGCTCAAGGAAGTAGAAACAGGTGGATCACTGTGAGTTCAAGACCAGCCTAGTCTACAAAGTGAGAAACCCTGTCTCCAAACACCCAAAAAACAAACAAACAAACAAACAAAGAGGTGGGGTGGGAGTGTTGAACTGTGTGAAATGGCTCAGCAGTAAAGGCACTTGCCACGAAAACCTGATGGTTTTCAAGTTTAAGCCCACAAGACATGGAGCCCACACAGAGGTCGAAGAAAACCAACTCTATATAGTTGTGCCTTCATACACAATAGGAAAAAAGTGACTAAGTGAGTCTATAAAAATTCCCACATGCCTGGAAAACAAGACACCCCAGAAATGAAATCTACACTTTAGTGTTTGCTGTGCTAAAGATGGAAACCTCCTGAGTAGCAGACCAAGTGCTCCGTCCCCAGACCTAGCGTGCTTCTCCAATGCTAAAAACTTTAGGTTTCTTTTCTGTCCCCTAAGGGTTTTGGAAATGATCATTTGGTTGATGTGGAGTTAAGTAAAAAACTCAGCCATGTTCATACACTGTGTAAAAAGTCACCTGAGAAATCTTTAAAGCTTCCTTATTAAGTCTACTTCCAACATTACATAATGTGGAACACAAAGATACAGAGATGTCACACAGCCTATATCAAGCATGAATATAGGTCTAATGACCTAATGTCATCTCTTCTCTACATGTAACCCAGACTAGCCTGAAACTCTGGCTTCTCTTGCCCCAGCTATTAGGTTCCAGGTCTCTCATCACAGGTAGCTCAGGATCTATCCAAAACTCCCCAAGGTGGAAGCAAGGCTCCTCTGGAAAAGTGCCGGACAGCAAGCCTCACTTCTACCCAACAGACTCCCACAAGCTCCTCCCTAGGCTTCTGGCAACCGACAGGGACCTCCATCCAGTGCTCCAGGCACAAGCCCATGGGAAGTGCGCTGCTGGGACAGAAAAAATGAGCCAAGGCGAAGGTGAGATGAAGAGGGGGCTGAAGACACTCTCCAGGTGACAGCTGAGACGGCTGAGCAGGGATATCACAGGGGTAGGCCCTGAAGACAGCACAGCAAGCTGCCTGGCTAACCCTCTGCCTGTTCTGCTCCCACTGGGTAGGCTTTCTTTTGTACTTCTGGGGAAGGGGGCCTGAGGAGTCCCTCCCAGCATCCTCTTCTCCTTCCCCATGGTCTGCTAACTGCCCGTTAGACCACACTGCCTGTTCCTTCTTTCCCACCTCATGCAGAGAGCAGGAAAGTGACACCTCAAACAAAAAGGCAGACAGGTGAGAGCTAAATTTGAGGCCCTCCCAGGTGTAGTCCCAGCTCTGGGACTTCCTAGGGCCATGACAAACCTGTACAACTGGGGAATCTCATTTTCAACTCCACGCCAGCCTGCCCCACCCACTCAGGAGATGCCTCCAAAACCCTCTAATGGACAATAAACCCCAGCCCCTTGCACAGTACCTGAACCCTGCCAAGCTCTGCACGTAAAAAGGCTCTGGACAGGTAGGACTGAAGGAGCTCCTCACTCCCAGTTCTGGGAGCTTCCCAATCCACCTGGTACAGGGTTTCTAGCACCTATGAGCCTCGTGAATCAGGATGCCTGCATTCCTGTCAGCAAAACTACGCCCTGGGGTGATCTGTGGCTGGAGGAATTAAAATAGGGTCTCTGAAACTCCCTATGTAACCGAGGATGACCTTGAACTTCTGAACCTCCATCCTCCACCTCCCCAGTTCTGGGATTACAGACATGTACCAACAAGGCCTGTTTTCTCATATGACTCTTACAAAGTATCCCTTTCTTAACTAGCACAAGGTCACCAAGTCACTATACTTCCTTGCCCTACCCACAGACAGGGCAGAACCCCTCCACCCAGCTGTAGCTTCAGGGCCTTCTCTAACCAGTAGTGAAACTGGTTTAAAAAAAACACCACACAGCTGAAAACTACCCAAGGCTGCTCTCCTGTCCTCAGACAGCAGCAGTCAGCAGGCACATGGGGCAGAGCCTGGGACCACAAATGTCCAGAGTGGCTGGCAGAAGGCCATATGGCTTCATCCTTCCATTCCTTCTAGCACTTTCACAATTGTCCGGTCTCTAGGTGAAATTCTAAGAAAACCTGGTCTGCATATTCCAATTAGAAAATATACCATGAAATTTGGGCATAGTGGTATACACTGTAAAGGAGGTAAAGGCAGGAGGATCAGAAGTCCAAGTTACATTGGAAATTAGAGGCCAACCTGGGCTACATGAGACATGTAAGAGGTCTCATGTAGAAAGGGAAAAGCGAAGAAAGAAAATGTCCCACAAAAGAGCACTGGGTCACAGTAAGCAAATATTGCTTTCCGAATGGGTCACCAGGAGCTCCTCAATACCTAAGAGACAGGAGCTGCTGCCAAGGTAGGCGCTGAGCCCGGTAGGTGGTTGGGGCAAGATAGGATGATGCCAGGGTGTTACAGGTTGGGGAGGGCTCTCCATATTGCCCTGTATCTCATCTGGAGGAGTATCCCAGCTGAGGGCTACTAGTTTATTTTGGGGTGAGCTTCTGAGTAGCAGCACATCCCAACCCTGCTGCCCCTTCCTCTCATGTTCACCCAGACTACAAGCCAGCATCTCAGCTGTTGAGCCAGAAGCCCAGAAGGGCAGGTCATTCCTCTGAGCACCCCCTCATGGCCTACCCTGCATGATGCATAATTCCCAGCAGTAGCCAAGGCCAATACCTTGGCTGAAGGCCTCACACACTCTGTACCCTTTAACTGTGCCCATAACTTCAAGAGAGGGCCAGAGCAGACCTAGTCGACCTGCTGCTACTGAGCCTCCAGGGACTGGGACAACTCAAAGCATTAGTTTTCACATACCTGGGGTTCCCAGCAAGCCCCACACTTTCTCTGCCAGAACTCAGAGCTGGGAAATAATGCCACTTTCTGCTGACTCCACAGTCACAAGTGGCCAGATGTGACACTAAAAACCTCATGCTTCCTAAGGAGCCATCTCCTCGACTTGCTCAGGACTGCTAAAGCCACTGTGCCTCTGGGAAAAGTAAGGATGCTCCTTCAATTACACGTGGGGACCAGTCACCTAAGGAAGGCCAGACATCTGCAAAAATCAAGAATCTGTGACTGGAGACCCACATCTCCTCATCCCACTAAGATAATGTGAACCCAAGTTCTAAACAGGCTTCAATGAACTAGAGGAATGGCAGAGAGAGACCTGCCTGGCTCTCTATCTTCAGCTCTAAGAGTAAGAAAACGCTCTCATGCCCCAAGATCCCATGCCCTCAACCCACAATTCCAAATACCAAAAGCTCTGGAAGCAGAGCTTTCCCTAAACCTGGAGTAAGCTCAACCTGAACACAGCATGACCTGAACAAATGGTAGATCTCTTTGTTTCACTGTTCCCTTGTTTTTTGAGACAAGATGCTTCTATAGAGTCCTGACTCTCTCTGTACACCAGGCAGGCTCAAACTCAGATATATCCACCTGCCTCTTCCTCCCAATTTCTGGGAAGGCATACACCAACAGACTATTTGCATACACCAACAGACTATTTAAGTGGATATGTTACAGTCTTAACATAAAGATTCACTTCTTGCTGTAGAAATATTAATAATTTAACTTCAGTTCTGTCCCTGATCTCAAAGGGAACATTGGCAGAAGTTTCAGTTTTAAAAGCCAACATCTGACTCCAGAAACACAACATGGCCTCTAAGCCAACCTGTGCTCAGCAAAAGACTACTGGCCGTGTGACAGCCAGAGCAGCGGTACGAAGGGTCCGAAGGGAAGACCCGGCCCCAACAGAACACCTCTGCCTTCCAGCTGGCCTGCTCCTGTCCCCAACAGCCCCACTTTCTCTTTCACTACAACCTCCAAAACCGTCTAACTCTGCCAGGACAAGTTTCAACTCTTTCACCTGGCTCAGAACTCAAATCTGGGCCTCCTGGCAGCACCTAGATGGCCCCTCCCCCCCACCCTAAACAGGTCACATGGAAAGGGGAGGAAACAGTACAGAGAACTAGGAATGTGACTCCTAGCTGAAGCCTCCACAGCAAGTGGCCACTCAACCTTGACATCTGCCAGACAGGATGGCCGCAGGAGGGACAGAAGTGGATAGAGGAAGGGGCGAGAGCTGCAGGAAGACATGCAACCCTAGAGAGTCCCAAGGACAAGTACCCATTCAGAAAGGAACATCCTGACCCCTCCAATGTCCTTATAGCTCCCCATTCCATAGGTACAACCTGGCCTCCATCTTTCAGGTGGATGAAGTCAGAACTGCACCTGAGGCCACACAGCTGTGGAACTATGGCAGGGATCCAAGCACAGTCGGATTCCCTCGTTCCATTTCTCCCAAGCCCCGGAGCCTCCAGGCGCCACCAAGCCCTGGGAACCACCTGCAGCATTCCTAGAACTGGAAGGACAACATCCCCAGAAAAAGGGATGGAGGGTTTCCTCCAGCAGCTACTCAAGTGAAAGCTCACAATAGAGCCACTAGACAAACAGTCTCCACTCCACAGAGCATCCCCACATGGCAGGGAGCACCTACCTGATGTGGGCCGTTCATAAGCACCAAACCCAAAATATCCTGCCAGCTGGGCACAGGTCTCAAAAGCCAACTGTCAAGGCATAGCACAGTGGGGGGAAAAAAGGAGGGCAAGGGCATGTGCCCTAGGGCTCCCAAGACTCAGCTCTGTACCACACTGCCAGAGCCAGGAGGCCCGGCCAGGACTGGGAGACAAAGTGGGCCTCCCTCAGATTAAATGCCTTGACCAACACACAGACAGGACACCTGCTCCACCTCCCGCCAGGCAAGGCCAGCTCCTTCACCTCCTTAGCCACAGACGGGGCAGAGAAGCCCTTCTCCACCCTCCACCCCCCACCATTATTAGAAATGTAAGGCTGCCACTACCCCACCACCTCCAGCGTCTTTGCCACCTCACATTCTCTACAGCACCCAAACCCACCTCGGCCCACAAGAGCTTTAGTATCAACAGCCTTTATAGCAATGACCCAGTGCTGCATCCAGACCCCACCCTGCCCTGGATTTCTTCCTGTCTCTCTGGTCACCCCGGAAACTAAATACCCAGTAACAGCCCAGCCAGGATTCACGAGGAGCCTGTGCCTGGCAGGCGGAGCACTCACAGCCATGCCACTCACCCTGTGCATGCACAGTCCACTTGTGACCTATGCTCCTAGGGCACACTGATCAGCCTCACCTGCCCTGCATCTAGGGACAACCCACAAGCCCTTGGAGGGGAAAGGCGCCTGCCTAAGAGACCCAGGACCTTCATTAGTTAATATACCGCTTACTGCAGGCGGGGCTGAAAGAAGCCCCATCCGTTGGGGACGAGAGAATTGCTTCTTGCAAATGTCTATAAAGGGAAGACAGAGTCAGGCTGCTTAACTGCGACTCAGACAGAATGGCAAAGTGACAAGCGACACCAGCCTCTTATGCCAAGTCTCACTCAGAGGGAATCACAGACGTGTGACTTGGACAAATTCCTGCCAAGCCACTAGGGAGGGACAGGACAGGGCCTGGCTGGCTACATCTGGAAGGGAGAAAGCTTGGTCACATGAGAAGTGTCCTCTAGGCCCTAACATGCCAGGCAGGGGCAGACTTGAATCTTTTCAAGAGAACATCTCTGTCCCAACCCCAGGAGCACACACACTCCCTAAACCAAAGGCAAAACTGGCCACAACTGTGCTGCCTACTCTCCTATTTACCTCCCGACCCCTACATGTCTAACTTCTGTAATGATAGGAATCAGCCTTGGAGCCAGGGGCTAGCAGCAGAGGGCCCTGTGAACAGCCTGCAAAGATTCCAGGTGTGCATAATAGCCTGTTCCTTCCAGCCAAGACACAAGTGGCCTGGGAGGATGGAAGAGTGGTCAGTACTTTAAGGCTCAGGCAACCCCAAACGTGTCCTCAGAGGACCCAGCTTCCTTCATGCTGTAGGCCTCCATTCAGAGGCACAAAAGCAACTAAGTTCCCAAAGAGGGCAGCACCAACAAGGGCCCAAGACCTTCCTTAGAGGGCAGTGGGCACAGCCTGACCTTGTCCCAGATTCTACAGGACTAAAGAGCTCCATGAACAAAAGTCACACGCCTGAAAAACAACACAACTCACTTCCCAGGGAAAGTGTTCTCCACCCAACAGTAATCCAGACTGCAGCTGGGTAGTCCACAGCTCTAGAGTTTTCTCTGCCTTGACTCCCAGGCCACAGTAGCCACACTGCCCTGCCGCTTGCCTCCCCTCCCCAACTCTCCAGACCCTCGTGGGAACCACCTCCCATCTACTACCTACTGATAAGAGAAAAACAGAACACAAAAAACAGCTGCATGTGGTAGGACCTGCACCTGGATCCAGTTCCTAATCCAGCTGGTTGCTGGACAAAGCACAGACATGAAATCCTAGGGAGCCCCTCCACTGATAATCTTCCTCCCCTCTTCCTACCTGGCTGCCAGCCAGCCCTACACCTCTCCTTAAACCTGAGAGATCACCCAGTATTTGCCCTGTCCTTGGGGATCTGAGACCCTCAGGGACTAGCCTCACCACCACACAGGAAGGTTTCCCATTTTCACCTCCAAGCAACTGCCCACTATCCCCAATGGCTCTCTGTACAGGGGACCCTTAACTGATCCCCACGCTCAACAAGCTAGGACCACCTCCCCATCTGTGCCCCTCTTGTCCACCAGATCTACCTGGTGTGTCTCAAACCCTCAGGTGGGTCTCTGGGAGAGAACTGCATCGGAAGGCAGTCAGCAAGACTGAGCCAGCCCACCTGCACTCAGAGGAGCAGCCTAATCCTACCCCTGCCCCTCTCCCCTCCACCAGCTCCAAAAGTCAGCCAGGCAATGACCCACCAACAGTGCCAGACAGACACACCACCTTGACTTTGTACTTGGGTCCCTGAATGAGGACTCTAACCAGCCCCCAGCCCCCTTCACCACACACGGGATCAGCAGCAAGGGCCCAGTGCCTTCCACCTTGTCACCTCCTCTGCAGGCACTCTGAAGTTTCTAAAATCATTAACTTCCCTAAGGCTCTACTCTGCACCTCTGAAACACATTTTTGAAGTGAAGTCTAAGTCCAAACAAGGGTTTCTTAATTCCATCTCTGAGACTGCGAACTTCCTCCTCCCAGACAAAAGACTGAAACCTTGCCCTGCATGAGTCCCCACCTGGCTTATCTTCGTGACTGGCCAAGTCTGACTTGGAATCTGAAGCCTCAAAGTCTGCCTAAAATGAGCCTGGCTGCGTCTCTAGCCTCACATAAAGTCCTCTCAAAGTTTCGGTCAGCTCCAGTTTGAGGATATTAGGAGAAAACAAAAAACAACAACAACAAAAAAAAAACCCACTCCAGCACGGAACAAAGGAGCACGGGGTTTCCTCCTGGGCCAGCTAGTGGCCAGGAGTTGTTAAGCCCTGGTCTGCAGTCTGCACCCTCACAGCCTTTTTGCTCTCCTGGACACTTGAATCTGCCGAGTCTTAGGCATACTGGCCAGCTGACACAAGTCCCAATACCTCCTTAGTAAGATTCAACTGTAACACTACACTTTTGGGAATGGAAGGGGGGGGGGGAAGAAACACAAAATAAACCCTGATTCGCTGCGGATCTCAGAACCTAGGAGGAAAGACCATCAGTCTCCATTGTTAACATTCCAGCGTCCCACGCACTCGGGGTGCCATGCCTCCCAAAAGCACTCAACTCCTCACAGAAAAGGGAATCCATCCTTCTGCCGCATAAAGTAAACTCAGAGCCGGGGTGAGTGACCCCACCTTCTCCCACTGCAGTCCCCGAGCCGGACTCCCTCTAGGACGCGAGTCTGGCTGTGACCCCACCCCATCCCACCCCCCGCTGGCCTTTTTGCAAGATCCCGGCACGTGCGTCCTCCGCCACCCCCAGGCTACAGTCTTACCTGCAGACGGGGCAGCCTCCGACCACGACGATGGAGTTGGCAGGATACCGGGTGACCCCTCGACTGTGGATGTTATAGACCCGGGGGTGGCTGGTGGGGATCCCTGTGGGAGCGGAGTGCAGATCAGCACCGGGCGACCCGGCCCTCCTCCTCCTCCCTCCCCTAAGCCCCCGTCCTCCCTGCCTCCAACGGGGATGAGCACGTCTACGGGTGGGCTCGCGAAGCCAAGCGCACACCCTCCGACACAAAGTTCACGGCCACCGGGGCAGGGCCTGGCCGGGCAGGGCGCTCCGGGCGGCAGCACAGCCCTGGCAGGCCCGTGCCGGCAGAGCGCGGCGCTCGGCCCGGAGGCCGCCCGGGGACCCCGCCGAGCCGCGGGCCCACCTGTGACGAGGTAGGGGTAGGGCGGCGGCGGAGGCGCGGTGGGGATGGCCCCGTAGCCGTGCGGGCCGCACGCGTAGTCGCCCTGGCCGGCCTCCAGGTTGTAGGCGGGCGGGCGCTCCTGCAACAGGGGCTTGTGGTCCATGGCGGCCCCCGGGGCCGCGCGCCCGCCGGCTCCGGCCCGGCTCGCTTCCTTCGGCCCGGCGGGGATGGCGACGGTAGCGGCGACGGCGGTGTCCCGGGCAGCTCGGCCCAGTGAGGCGCGCGCCGGGCGGGGCGGGCGCGCCAAGGCTTCCCCGCCCTCCTGCCGGTCACAAGACCGGGGTCACGTGGGCGGGGCGGGGCGGGGCTGCGGGCGGGGCTTGGGGAGGGCGTCTTAAAGGGGCCTCCTCCGGCGGAGGTGGTGTCCTCATTCAGTCCCGCCCTCCGGTGCATCTGGGGCTTCCAGAGTTCTGACGCCCTGCCGCAGCGGCCGGATACCCAACAGAATCCTGACCTTCCTTAATTTTTGTTTTTGTTTTTGTTAATGTTTGTTACATTTATTTGGGGGGGGCTTATATGAGTAGGCACGCATTAGGTCAGAGAATAACTTTCGAGAGTGGGTTCATGTGGGTCCTGGGATAGATGGGTCAGGGTTGGCAGTTGGGCCATCTCGGCGCGTCCTCCCCCGCCGCCTTTTTCCCCCCCTTTGGACATGGGCTCATGCAGCCCAGGCTGGTCTCGACCTCACTACTATGTCGTCCAGGCTGGCCTGGAACTCTCAGTCCTCTCCCTCTGCCTCCCAAACTCTGGACCACTTTGTCCCGTCCTCCCCAACTCCCGCATTCTCCTCCTCCCCAATCCAGCACCAAGGTCACACCCACGGGGGGCTGGGGGGGGGGACCAGGTGAGCCCTTGCCAAGTCAGGACACGCACACGCAGTGGGCTAGGGTGGCGGTGGGAGCTCATCTTGCCTAGCCTGGTCCTAGTGTTGTGTGCACACAGTACCCACACCTGAGTAATTAATAAACTCACATCCCTTCATAACTTGTTGAGTTCTTCCAAGCTCGTTCCTACGCTGCCTCCTTCTCTTTGGTACTGGTTATTTCTCCAGTGTCTCATGAGGGAAGAACTGAGAGGCAGGCTACCTGTGTCACTTGGCCAATAAACATTAGAGACGACATTAAGGACAAGAATGAACATGTGTCTGTGTGTGTGTGTCTGTCTGTCTGATTCTGGTGTCACTCTGAAGGAGAATTGGGAATTCAGCGCCATCCTGGGTAACAAGCTGAGACTTTCTCAAAAGAAAGGCAGTGAGGCTGGGTGCGTAGCTCAGTTAGTACAGCCTCACCTGGAGCACATGAAGCCCCAGAACCCATCCCCAGCATTGCATTAACTAGGCGTGGTGGCTCAAGCCTGAAATCCCAGCACTCTAGAGTGGAGGATCAAAGCTAAAGGTCATCCCCTGGCTAAACAGCAGGATTAGCAAAGCCATCCGAGCTACTTGAGACTGTGTCACAACAACAACAAAAGAACTTGGCTAAGGAGGAGGCGGGGATGATGACCCTGAGGTGATGGAACCCAAAGGCTCCAGCAGCGTAAGGTGAAAAGCCCTCTCAGGGGGACCCAGAATGCAGTGCCATGCCTCATCATCACAAGGAGTGGCTTCACCTCAGGCTGGTCCACCATGACCACTCAGAGGGTGAGTCTGTTTCATTGAAAAAAAAATCTGCATTCACTATTATTGTGTGAATGGTGTGTGTATGAAGGAAGTGCATACCCCATGGTATGTGCAGGGTGGTCAGAGGGCAAGGAAGGACAGATCTTTCCTTCTACCTTTATGTGGGTTCTGGGGACCAAACTTAGGCCACCAGACTTGCTTAGCGAATGTCTCTGCCCACTGCGCTGTCCAGCCATCCTGGGATACTCCTTATTGTCCCCGACTGGCAGAAAGCTAGACAGCAACCTTGGCGCCTCCCAGCCCTTCCTATTAGACCCCATATACATCTGTAGACTTGAGTTTAAGGCCACTTTTTTTTTTCTCACAGGCGCACGTTTGTTGATAAAACCCGAAAAACCACAGCCTCTGGTTCCCTAGGAGGGCCTCTACTTAAGGACTCCATCTCATGAATGCTGGGGAGGAGAGAGGGCTTTGGCATTTCCCAGGGCCAACCTGAAGACTGCCACCCTCTGACAAAACCCTTCGTACAGCCCATGAGTGCACACCTGCTAGCCGGCATCCCACATTCATGCCTGAGGGGACAAAGTGACTCTGACCCGGGACACAAAACAGCAGTCAGGGTCAGCAGCCAGAGAGAGACGAAAACCGCAGTGAAGTGAAAGGGATAGAGGTGATACACAAATAAGCAGTGACCCTGGGTGTCCCAGGAACCCCAGAATCACTGCCCAGAAGAGCTTGGAAGCCACTGGAGAGCTGACCCCAGGGACCAGAGCAAGATGCTCCCGGGGAGCAAGAGCTTCCCAGGAAGCACAAGGTGCAGGCCCAAGAGATGCCAAATGGGCAGTTCCATGCTGTGACGCCAAGTCACTTGGGGTGGTCTGAAAGACAGAGGGAAGTGGGCTAAGATACTGGCATGGAGAAAGCACCCCGAAGGATCTAACTTCAGGACTCCCTGGGTTTAAGCAGGGATGAGCATCGGATTTGCATATTGGAAGATACACCACCAGTGTCTACAGCCATAGCCTCTGGAGGAGCCCAGCCTTGGAAGCTAAACAGAGTCAAACCTGGAGATACATACATGAGATATTGGCAGCAACAAAGGTCAGGGACAAACTGAGAAGAAAGGAAAATGGTGCCTATTTAAGATGCCTGACCTCTCCCAGCGGCAGTGGCTTGCACCTGTTACCCCAGCACTCAGGAGTTCCAGACCAGCCAAACTCCACCAGAAACAAAGACTCGGCGACTTCCTAGGATGCACACATTTGTGGCTCAGAGAGTGGTAGGCAGATGGCATGAACCTGGCTATGTACGAAGGAGCAACTGTGCTCAGGGGAAGGAAGGGCCAGACAGGTCCAGTGTTCTACAGATGTGAACTTGAGCTGGGCCATACTCTGACACCTAATAAAAGCTGGGAGAGTCTGAGCAAGTACTGGGAACATCGTTCTCCTTTTTATGCTGTTTTTGTTTTGTTCTAGGTGTGTATGTTTATGTGATGAGTATTTTGCCTGCATGTATTCTTGTGCATTACATGTGTTCCTGGTGCCTGTAAAGGGCGAAGGAGTGTTAGAGCCCCTGGAGCTGGAATGATAGATGGTTGTGAGCCACGTCCTCTGCAAGAGCATCAAGTGCTCTCAACCGCTAGAGCCATCTCTTTCCATCCGTGAATGTGCACATGTGCGTCTGTGCGTGCTTGCGTGTGTGTTGGGGATAGTAGATTGGAGACAGGGTCTTCTGTTGCTGAGGCTAGTTTGAACTCGCCCTGTAGCAAAGGATGACCTTCAACTCCTGATCCTCCTGTTTCCATTTCCCCAGAGCTGGGTTACAGGCACATACCATGCCTGGTTTAACACCATCCTCTTGCTGCAAGGTCTGGGGGTATTTCATGGCCCAAGCCACTCAGGTGGAGGCACCTATCTGTGCATGGTGTACCCACTCAGGTGCCAGCACCTCATCTGTGCATGGTGGATGAAATGAGATAGTCACTTGCTTTGGGAGATAGACGGATAGATGGGTGAATGATGGATGGATGATGGATGGATGGGTGAATGGGTAAATGGATGGATGGATGGATGGATGGATGGATGGATGGATGGATGGATGGATGGGTGGGTGGGTGGATGGATGGTGGACAGATGGGTGGTTGAGTGGATGGATGATTGATGGATGAATGGACGGATGATGAATGGGTTGGTGGGTGAATGGACGGATGATGGGTGGCTGGATGAGGGAATTGCTGCTGGGTCAGTCAGTAAGGTGAAGATTTGAGTTTGCATCCCAACACCCACATAAAAGCCCAATGAGGCAGTGTGCACCTGTGATCCCAGTGCCAGGGAGGCAGGGACAGGGAGGTCCTGGAGCTCACTGGCCAGTCAGCCTTGCCAAATGAATGAGACCCAGGTTCAACCAGAGACTCCATCTTAAAAAAAAAAAAAATAAGATGGAGAGCAATCACAAAGACATGTGACTTCATCCTCTGCCCCTCTGCATCCTCTGTACACACATACACACTCAAAATAAGAAAAGCAGTTGGCCATGTAGGGATGGAACAGTTTAGGCTTGTGTGCTTGCTTAAGGTGGGCAAACCACAGATTATTTGTGAAGTGATAGGCTCCAGCAAAGCAGTGAGAGGGGTGGTGGGTAAGGGCACAGAGTCTTGTACACAGCAGAGGCAGTCCCCTACAGGACTGGGCTGGTCACCCATAGAAGAGGAGCACAAAGGGACTAGGACAGATGTCACTTCCTCCCCCGCCCTCCCTGTCCTTCCTCTCCCTCTCCCTTCTGCTAATTATTGAACTAGTGACCTGTGCCGTGTAAGTATACCCTCCCCTGATCTGCACCCCCAGCATGGAAGCTCTGCCGACTGTTGCTAATTTCTTCATGAAATTGGGAGCAAAGCCAGAAGCTGAGTCTGAGCCCAGAAGAGGAAATGTAAGAAATAGATGGTTATGGGACTCCCCGGAATGGGTGTTTAAGCAACAGGAAGAATTACAGCGTGACTGTGGAGCCATGTAAGGCAGCAATGTAGCCATCCCGGCAGAAGGGAAAAAGTTCTAAAGACACCGTAGCCCTCCTTTCCAGCCGCCAGGCTGATGACACAATGGCCCTTAAGGAATTAGAATTTCCCAGGAAATCTCATACCGAGGCATTGTGGTTTGAGGGAAAATGCTCCCCATAGGTGTATATGTTTGGATACATGTTCCCCAGTTGATGGACCTTTGGGGGAAGGATTTAGGAGGTGTGGCCTTGCTGGAGGAGGTGTGCCTCCGGAGGTGGGCTCTCTCTGCCTTGTCCTGTGGATCAGATGGGAGCTCTCGGCCACTGCTGCAGCACCATGCCTGCCTGCCTCCCGGGGCCACACTCCCCTATCACAATGGAACCTTATCCCTCTGGAGCCTAAAGAAGCTCTTCTGTCTGTGCCATTGGCCATGGTGGTTTATCACAGCAACAAACAAGTAACTAATACCGCTTTAGGGAGAGACTCAATTAAGTGTCTTAGAGCTAGCTGTAATTATCATTTTGGTTACTCTCAACTTAGATCTCAAAGGCTTGCTAAAGATTGTCTCTCCTCCCTCTCTCTCCCTCTCCTTATCTCTTCCCATTCCCCCTCTCAGAGAAAAGGCCTTATGTAGCCCTCTATGTAGCCAAAGGTGACCTTGATCCTCCTGCCTTCCTCTCCCAAGTGCTGGGATGACTATGCACAACACACTATGGTGTTGAAGCCTGGACTGGGGGGTTCGTGGTGATGGTAACCAAATATTCTACCAGCTGTGCTGCGACCCCACCCCTCCCCCAGTTTTTGATAAGTGATTCCCAAGGGTGGCTGTGGGGGTAACTCCCATGGAGTTAGGATCCGATAAGGTGAGACAGGGACGCACTGGGGTTGCACTGGGGTTAAGTTTAGATTGTTCTTTTACTGTGGTGCAGTTTCTGGTGAGATTCCTAGAAAATTGCAGGTTACATCCAGGAAGGAGGAAGGCCTTAAGGAAACGTGGCTAAACGTGCTGGAATCTTTACTTCTTGGCTGGAGAGAGGTTGCAAGCAGGTGTGGAAGGAGGGATCTCTTCCACTCTCATGTCCCCATAATATCCCTGTCTTTCTATCCTGTCTCATTGGAGACTGGAAGTTAAAAATCCAGGTGTGGGCAAGGACTCATTCCCCTAAAGGTTCCTGGAAACAACCCTTCCTGTCATTTCTAGAACTTCATGACTCCAGGTTCCTTGGCGCACAGCAACTGAAATGTCTTCTACTCTGTTCTCATTCCTCTCCAGGTCCCTCCTCTTGTAAGGACATCTGTCACTGTTTGCATTTAGGGTTCAAGCTCCATATAGAGTGACATTGTCGTTTCCATGCACACGTGCCCAAGCCCCCCCCCCCACACACACACACAGCGCACCCTCATGTAGCAGCAGGGATCCAGCTGCCCTGTGTCCCTGGCATGGCTGGAGGCAAGATATTCTAAAGAGAGAGACTTGTGTGCCCTTCAGCTACTACATTATAGAAACAATGGTCTCCGGAGAATTGGAATCCTCTCCTCACCTCCTCATCCCCACGCACTCTCCACCCAAGAGAACTCGGAGGAGGGAAAGGCTGGAGTGCCAGGTTCCAGCCAGAGGGGGACCTCCTGTGACTACTTGTCAACTCGCCTTGCAGGAGAGACTGGAAGCTGAGATAATGATGGGTCAGCGAGGGACAGGGTCACACCTTGACCAGGACAGCTTAGCTATGCAGAACTCTTGACCCCTATTTAAACATAAACCTTAGAAACTGGAGATGGCTCAGTGGTTACGAGCCCTTGGATGCTCTTAAAAAGGACCTGGGTTCAATTCTCACCACCCACTTGGCTGTTCACAACCATTTCTAACTCTGGTCCCAAAGGATCTGATGCCCCCTTCTGGCCTCTGGGAGAATGGCATGCTTGTGGTACACAGGTTCATGCAGGCAAGACACCCATTGACATAACATAAAAATTAAATTAAAATATACTTTTTAAAAAATTACATGCACCTTATGTCAGGACCCTGAAAGTGGACTTGGTGTCTACTGGACTCTTCATCTGTTGCTCTTCCCAGTGTGGCCATGCTGAATAAATCTCTTGCCTGCTTTTCATTATGTGTCTCTTTAATCAGTGTATTAGAGGCTGGGTGACTAAGCCTCACTCATCCAGGCTTCTCTGACGGTAAAAACTCCAGTAACAGTAGTCTGGGTGTGTTGGGTGCTCTCCAGAGCGTGTCATGTGTTGTATGTTTTCTGGCCTCTTTACAGTCATCCTATGGAAGCAAGCATCAACAATGCCCCTAGCCGTCTGCAAAGGAACCTGAGGCCCAGGTGGCTTCTGTGGAAACCCTGTTCAGTGTAAGGGCGCATATGCCTAGCAAGCTCCTGCTGGGCTCTTCACTGCCAGTCCCCGTCATAGTTGGTACTAGCCAAAAGTCCAAGAAGGGATCCTAGCAGCACCAAGTTGCCCAGGGTGGTCTCGCTCTTACTCTGTAGCCCAGACAGGCTTTAAACTTGTCATCCTCCTGCCTCAGCCTTCTGAGCAGCCGAGATTACAAGTCTGTTTCAGCGTACTAGCTGGCCACTGGTCCTAAAAGGAATCCGTTCCTACAGAATGAGATGTCACTTAGAGCGCATCTTCTTTGGGCTGGGATGTCACGTAAGAATAGGGTGGCTGTCTAGTGCACACAAGGCCCCAGCACCAAAAGGAGAATAGAAGGAAAAATAAGAGCTGGAGGGGTCAGCCAGCACAGTGCTTGCCTAGCCTGCACAAAGCCCTGAGTTGCATCCTCAGTGCCTAGAGACCCAGGTGTGGTGACATGGACCCGGAATCCTAGCACGAAGGAATTCGAGGAAGACAGATCAGAAGTTCAAGGTCATCCACTACTGCAGCAGCTCCCGGCCTGTGGGTCTCAACCCCTTAGGGGTCGAATGAACACTGTATACCCTGCAGATCAGATATTTACATATGCATGAAGAATTAGTTATGAAGTAGCAGTGAGATGATTTGGGTTGGTGGGGGGGCAGTCAGCACAGCCTGAGGAACCGTATTAAGGGGTCGCAGCATTAGGAAGGTTGAGAAACCCTGCCCTACTACATAGTGGGTTTGAAGCCGACCTGGGCCTACACGAGAGCCCGCCATTCATAAAGAAATCCTATGTGTATTTTTATGATAACTACAGTTCTGTTCTTTATGCACTTACATATCCACCGCACACTTCTGCTTTTCAGTTTTTGCCATTTCTATTAAAAACAAGCAAAGGCAACTTTGATTTTGACTGCAGTGTGTGAATGTTTTCTAAGGCGGGCTCCAGGAGGGGATATGGTGAGACAGAGGACATGCTGGTCCCTGCATGGAGGCTGGTCAGTCACCACCCTCCAGACCTTGACAGTCACTGGGACTGTCCTCAAATGTACCAGAGGAAGCTGAAACAAAGATCATGCCCTTTTCTTGCATGCTCTTCAGAAGAGCTGATAACCCATCACGTGGGCTCTTGGCACATACAGGAACTGGGTACCTCACATGGCTGGGATTGTGACCAAAAGAGAAAAAAAAAGAAGGAGGAGGAGGAAGCAAGCATAATGTCAGAAGCCAGGGCTGGAACCAATTACAAGTGCCTGACTTGGGGAAGGACATGACCAAATATTTGCTGAATAGCTCCTAAATGTTTATCTTAGATAAACACTTTGGAGTTTTACGGTAAGCCCGTTGTGAGCCTAACAATTCTACTGGGCAAATATTTCTAAGTATTTTATAAATTAAGCATATCAGTTTCTACACAACACATAAAAGTATCTCTTTCGCTGAGTCAGGTGGTAAATCTTTCATAAGTCATGGGTCCTGGGAGAGATGGCTAGTAGGTAAATTGCTTGCCAAGGAAACATGAGGGTCTGCTTCTGATCCCCAGAATACACATTTTAAAAAGCCAGGCAGGGAGGCCAAGGCTTGTAACCCCAGCACGGGGGAGGTAGAGACAGCAGATCCCTGGGGCTCAATTTCCAGCCAGCCAAACTTATGAGGCAGAACTCAGGCCTATAAAGGACCTTGTCAGAAAACATAAGATGGCAACCCGGAAGAAAAACACCCATGCAAAGTTCACATCTGTCAGCCACCTGCTTGTATCCCCATGAACAGCTGCACTGATATGCACAAACACACATACACAGAGCTACATACAATCTCTAAGTCACAGCTGCACATATCCAAATGCACACAATGCCCTTTGTTTTCCTCCTTTTCTGTGGGACTTTCCCAGATTTCTTGATTAGGGGACAGAGAGAGCCCAAGGACTTTTCAACCAAGTTCAGATACTGTGGCAGGCAAGGGAGAGGGGGGAGGGTCCTAGATGGAAGAACGACAGGTTGTCGTCAAGAATGTTCTAGGCTAGGGGCTTCCTGTGTATCTTGAGCAAGAAACTGAGCCACCTAAACTGGAGACATCAAACGTCCTTATAGCATTATAACAGTTTCCTGGGGAATGGAGATGGTTCATCAGTAAAGTGCTTGCCACGTCTGAGTTTGACACCTCAAACACATGTTTAAATGGCACACACCTGTAATCCCAGGCTTATTGGCCGGCCAGACTAGCTGAATTGGAACACCCCTGAGTGCCTGCCTCAAACACCGATGTTTGGGGCTTGAGAGGTAGCTCAGAGGTTGAGAGCACTTGCTGCACAGTCATGGCTATCAGAATTTGGATTCTAGCACCCGCTGCATGCGTGTACCCACATACACCTGTAATCCCAGCTCCAAGGGGAGTGGAGACAGGGTAGCTGGGGTTTGCTCATCTTCTGTGGTTACACGGTGTCATTGGGGGAAATGGTTCCACAATTCTACCCTGTCGGAGGATAACAGGCTCCCCGGATTTACAGAAGTCTTTTCCTAGGATAGGGGTGTAAAAATCAGCAGTAGAGCACTTGCCTAGAATCACACAGTGAGGGGCTGGGGTGTGACCATCAGTAAAACCACTTGCTCAACATATGATAGGTTCTGGGTTTGATCCAGAGGGCTGTAAGAGATCTCTTCCTTTGTGTTTAGCTTATAGTGGTAGCAGGGGACCAAGTAAGGCCTAAAGGCATGCTTGTGACCTATTACTGATGGCTGAATTGGGTGACAAACACAGATCCTCTTTGATTTTAGGGGAAGCAGACAAGGGAACAATCCCAACTAAGATAAGTAAATCATGACTTTGGGTCCATAAGGAACCTGGAAATTATTTTCAGAGGATTCCGAATGTGTCGGATGGCTAATGGTCCTAATGCCCTTCTCTCAGCCATTTCTTAGTATCTCCAGAGCCACCCAGAAATCGTCCTCGTCAGGGTCATGAGATTTGAGATGGTGCTGAAAGGATCGGGGAGGGTCTGGCTTTTACAAGTGAGCTTAGGGACTTGTGGGGAGGGGCCTTGACAGGAGAGGATGCCACTGGGTGGAGAGATGGCTCTGCAGGAAAGAGCACTCATCTCTGCAAGCCGGAGGATCTGAGTTCAAAGCCCCAGACTCCCACATTACATCAGGCATGTTCCTGCACGTGCTTGTAACCACAGAGCTGTGAAAAGCCCAGACAGGAGGATCCTTGTGATGGTTTGAAGGAGCTATCCCTCACACCCTCAAGCATTTGGATACTTAGTCTCCAGCTGGTGGCCACTGTTTGGGAGGTGGCCTTGCTAAAGGAAATACATCCTTGGGGGCAGGCTATGAGGTTTCAAAGACTCAGTTTCCCAGCTCTCTGCTTCCTTCTTGTACTTTGAGTGGTGAGCTCTCAGCTGTCCCTGCTGCCACAACTCCCTGCCATCACGGAGTCTTATACCCGTAGCCCCAAGTGGCCCCAAACCAACTCGTCCTGTGTGAACTGCTTTGGTAGTAGGGTTTTACCACAGCAAGGAAAGTAACCATTGCAGTCGCTGAGGCTCGCTGGCCAATAGTCTCGCTCTAAGAGAGTGACAGAGCAGCTCACCCAAGTCCTCCAGCCTCTGTGGCTGACATACACATACATTCACACACACACACACACACACGATAAAGGTTCAGAGAAGCTACCCAGGATCCTGGTGCCCTGCTGCCAAACAAACAAACAAACAAACAGAAACTGCTTTTTCATCCATTCTCATTCCCACCAAGTCTCTGCATCTTCCTCCCAGCCAGGCCTCCAGAGCCTCATCCCAAGGCCTCCTACCTGCTTCCTGCACTGTGGAGGACATGGCTAGTCCCTGTAAGATACCCAGGAGTGGCCAGGGGGAGCCTGAGGTTGGGCCAGGAGAAGCCCCTTTACACTGCAGCAGCAGACAGGCAGTGACCGACATGAAGGACCGAGCCAGGAGGAGGAAGAGTCAGATCACTGAGAATGTGGGGAGGCAATGACGGGGCAGGAACAGAATGTGGCCTCACAATCCTGCTCTGTGCCAAGGTTCTGAGGTTCTGAGCCTAAAGCTCTGGTCTGCAGGAGGTGATACCAGCCACTGCCAAGAGATGTGATATAACCCAGCATCCCTGGAAGGGGACTGCAGAGCTACCGTGTGAAGATAAGCTGCACATGGCCCAGCGTCAGTTATTGGCCTGTGGCCCCAGCAAGGTCAGGGGGAAAGGTGAGAACTGCAGCCTTATCCACAAGTAGGCAGAAATAGCCCCGAGGTTCTGGGAACCAACGAACTAATAAAATGATATGTGATCTTTTAACTCAGGAGGCAGAAGGAGAAAGATTTCAAGTTCCAGACTAGCTAAGGCTCCATGAAGAGAATGTCTCAGAATAAATAAATATACACATATACACATACTCACTGACACATACATTCACACATACACACACACACTCACACATACACACACCTTTCCTTCTGAAGGCCTGGTAATTGTGTTTATGAAAACATAGTGAGAAAAGGCAGATTAAGAAGAAAAAAGAAACTAGGCACAGTGGCATACTCCTGTAATTCCAGCACTTGGAGAGGTAGAGGCAAGTGGATTGCTGTGAGGCCAGCCTGGTCTACAGAGTGAGTTCAGGACAGCCAAGGCTACACAGAGAAACCCTGTCTCAAAAATAAAAGAAAATACAAAACAAAAGAAGATAAATGGCTGAACGGGGTGCCACACGCCTGTAAGCCCAGCACTCAAGGACGCTGAGGTAGGTAGATCTCTTGTGAGTTTGAGGCCAGCCTGGTCTACAGAGTGAGTCCAGGACAGCCAACGCTATACAGAGAAACACTGTCTCAAAAAACCAAAAAAGGAAGAAGACAAAGACGGATGAATTTATCACCATGCACACATTCCTGGGAACCATGCAAAATATAAAATTCAAATGAAGGAAAGGGGCACTGGGGGTGTGTCTCAGTAGCATTTTCCAAGTCTGGGGTTCCGTCCCCAGCACCTCGAAAGCCTAACATAGTGGTGCATGCCTGTAACCCCAGCTTTTGGGGAAGTGCAGGTCATCCAGGGTTGCATGGTGAGTTTGAAGTTAGTCTGGACCAAAGGAGACCTTATCTTTAAATGGGGGAGAATGAGACCTTATCTTTCAACGGGGAAGGTAGTTTGAGGTCAGTCTGGATTAAATGAAACCTTATTTAAAGGGGGAGGCTTGAAACTTAAACACTTTCCTAGGGGAAAGAGTAGCTGGAAGGAACAATCATTTTTATTGGGGGAGAATGTGCCCAGAGAATAGACAATGGCCGGGACAAATCTCTTGAGGTGAGGATGGCCCTAGATGGGAGAATTCTTAGTGCCTCCCTCCTTGCCTGTAGCTTTACCTTCGTTTCTTTGTTGACCGAGGGGGTTTTAGGAAGTGCCCTGGAGGCAGACCCTGATACTCCCATGTCCACCATGGCTGAATTATAAGGTGCAGCTGATGGAACCCAGGGCTCCGGGCATGTGAGGCAGGCTCGCTAGGACTGAGCTGCGTTCTCTAGACAGCGCAGGCTGCACTCAGGCTGCAGAGCCTGCATTCCCTCTGCTTTGGTGAGGTCACTGTCTGCCTTAGTTACTCTCGTGTAGCTGTAAACACAATACCTGAGAAGTGAGCTGGAGAGATGGCTCAGAGGTTAAGAGCCCTGGCTGTTCTTCCAAATGTCCTGGGTTCGATTCCATCAACCACATGGTGGCTCATAACCATCTATAATGAGATCTGGTGCCCTCTTCTGGTGTGTAGGCACAATGCAGACAGAATGCTGTATAAATAATAAATAAATCTTAAAAACAAAAACTGAGAACATAAAGGAAAGAATGATGTCGAGATGACATCTGTGTTAGTCACCTTCTCCTTGTTGTGACCAAATGTCTCACAAGAAGTGATTTAAAGAAAGGGGAGTTTATTTGAACCAGATGTGCTGAGCTGACAGAGAGGGCCTGATGCAGGGGCAGACGTCAGGTCACATTGCAACCACAGTCAGGAGACACGGGGGAGAGGGGTGTAATGAGAGTTTGATTTCTTTAAAAATCAAAGTGAATGTTTTTGTTTTAATCCCAGGTGTGGGATGTGGGGCTGCTGCAGATTGTCCATAGCAGCTAATTAAGATTGTCTCATGCTCTAGGAGGGAAGTGATCTTTGCCAGCTACAGATAGTTTAATTCTGGGGGCTCTGGGGAGGGTATAAATGGGAGAGCCCCAGAGGACCTGCGGCAGCAGCTGCTGGTTTATCCTGCTGCTGTGTTTGCTGTTGCGTTCGCTATTTCTGGATTGCTGGTTTACTGGATTGCTGGTTTACTGGATTGCTGATTTGCTGAATATTCTGACAACAGAGATTGGAATTGCCCCAAGGAACCCAGTCTATAGAGGTCTATGCCCCTTTCCTCTCTAACCTCTTTTTCCTATCTAGTGTTGGGGGTTGGAAGGGTCAGGTTGGAATAGGGGTTGGAACAGAGGTGGTATAAGAACCCAATAAAAGTTTTTAAAAATACACCTACGGGGGACAGGAGAGGGAGGAGGGCATGGGGAGAGTGGGGAATGCTGGGACCCCCTCACTTTCTCCGAGGCCACAGCATAGTGCCACCTACATCCAGCGTTGGTTTTCCTCTTTAATCTTTCTGGAAATACCCTCATACTAACACCCAAAGGAGTGTTTTTGTGGAAGTCCTAAACCCCTCTAATTGAGAATCAGGGGACCAGTGAGATAGCATGTAGGTCAATCACTAGGACCTACATGGTGGAAAGAGAACCAACTCCGGAAGTTGTCCTGTGGCACCATCCTCCCCCTTAAAGAAAAAACATTTTTTTAATTAATGTTATTTATTTATTTATTTATTTTGGTTTTTTGAGACAGGGTTTCTCTGTGTAGTTCTGGCTGTCCTGGAACTTGCTCTATAAACCAGGCTGGCATTGAACTCACAGAGATCTGTCTGCCTCTGCCTCCTGAGTGCTGGGACTAAAGGCATTCACAACCACCCTCCAGCTAAAATTAATGTAATTTTTAAAGTCAACAGTCATGGCGGGACAGCACAGTGGAGAACAGCTCACAGCAGGACAGCCAGAAAGCAGAGACCAGGAATAAAGGAAGGGCTCAGGGTACGCTATAGACCCCCTCTTCCTCCAGCCAGACTCTGTGATGTTTCCACTTGTTTTTCCACGTAAAACGCCTTGCCAGAAAAAAAAAAAGTCTCAGACCTAGAGGTAGTCTTGGGCTGTGTACAAGAGCAGGCTGAGTAAGCCATGGGGGCAAGCCAGTGAGAAGGACTCCTCCACGGCCTCTGCTTCTGCTCCTGCCACCAGGTTCCTGCCTTGGGTTCCTGTCCTGGCTTCATGATGGGCTGTGGTCTGAGTGGTCTAAGATAAAGTAAACCCCATCCTCCCCAAGCTGCTTTTGAGCATGGTGTTTTATCACAGCGATAGAAATGGTAACTGGGGCTGCAGAGATGGCTCAGAGGTTAAGAGCCCTGGCTGCTCTTCCAGAGGTCCTGAGTTCAATTCCCAGCAACCACAGAGTGGCTCACAGCCATCTACAATGAGGTCTGGTGCCTTCTGGTGTGCAGGCACACATGCAGACAGAACATTATACATAACAAATAAATCTTTTTAAAAGAGAGAGAGAGAGAGAAGAAATGCTGACTAAGATAACAGCTGGTCAGAGACAATAGCAAACTGACAAGCCAGGAAGCATCTCCACACCTGAATCAAACTCTTTGCTCCAAATCCCTCTGTTTACCTCCCCCATCTCCGACCATTCAGCAGCCTGCGGGAATTTCCCTTTAACCTCAGACTTCATGGGAGTGTGCTTACAAGGGATTAAGAAGGGGAAAGATGTATTGTGTGCACTGGATGGAATCACAGGGATATGATTACCCAAAAACCCAAGGAAGGTCAGGCTTTGTACGTCTTTTCTGAATGGGGAAGAGAGAGGGAACAGTGGTGAGTAAATGGGCCAGAAATAAACAGTTAATGGGCCCAGGAGATGAAAATTCACTTGTAAATGGTTTGTGTGTGTGTGTGTGTGTGTGTGTGTGTGTGTGTGTGTGCATTATAAATGAGTATGGTCAGGTCTTTGGACACTGAGGGATGCTGGGAGAGCTGGGAGGAGCCACGTGTGCTGAATGATCCTAGGAGAGCTGGCCAGCATCTGCTTCCATATAACAGATACCTCAGTTAGCTATGTATTCCCGGTTTCTTAGACCTAAGAAGTACATGTATATACATGGCCTGGGGGGCGGGGGACAGAGGAAAACCTCCAGTTGTCCGTCTCCTTTGAGATAGGGTCCCTCACTGACCCGGAAGTCCCACAGCTGCTCCTGTCTCCACCTTTCCAGCACTGGAATGATGAGGGTGTACCACCATGCCCAGCATTTCACGTCAGTACTGGGAATCCACGCTTGGGCCTTCATTTTTGTGTGCTCTTTATCAACTGAGTCTTCTCCCAGCCCCTGTGAATGGTCCTCTTTGGAGTCTGAATGAGTCTGAGACAGGCATTTAGCTTGTAACCAACCTACCTGGGCCCAGCTGCAGAGCATGAGACTTCAGAGAGAGGGGGCCGTTTGCTTTGACACGTTTAGGCTCAAGGCAGAGAAGAAACTAGCAGAGACCTTCCATCACCTGCCCTGTAGGAGACAAAGGGTCAAAGGTCATGGAGCTGGGAGATGGTTCAGTGGGTGAGTGCCCTTAAACCAAATCCTGAGCATCCACATAACCAGAAAAACAAAAACAAAACAAAACAAAAAACTAGGTTTGGGTACAGAAACCTGTAACTGCAGTGCCAGGGGGCAGAGATGAGATCACTGGCACTTGCTGGCAGTCAGCCTAGCTTCAAGTCCAGCAGGAGATCCTTGCTAAAGGGAACAGGGCCCAGATGATAGAGCAGGATACCCACACCCTTCTCCAGCCTCCTTGTGCACACACGTGCACATACACAGAAGTGGAAAGTTAGCGTGACGTGAATTCTAAGACTACTTCTCCAGCCAGCATGTCAAGCCCCCCCCCCCTACTTTGGGATATTACCTTCTGAGACCCAACACCAGCACTTACTGAGCACCAATGATACCTAAAGGACCGTGCCAAGGATAAGCATGGTGATACTCACCCGTGACCCTGCCAGCACTCCAGAGACGGAGGCAGGAGGATATCAAATTTGAGAGCAACTTAGGTTACAGTGCAAGACTCTTGTCTCCCACGGAGTGAAACTGTGAAGTGCCTCGCCACACTGTCCTGAAATGAACACCCTACCGTGGCCCTAACAGATGCTCTTTACCACCTGGGAGCATAGAAAGTGACAGGAAGTTTAAAAAGAAAAAGAAAAAGAAATTAGGGGACACATCAGGCATGGTTGTTCACACCTTTAATTCCAGCACTTGGAAAGCAGAGGTAGGTAGTTCTCTTGTGAGTCCCAGGACACACAGCAAGTTCCAGCAGCCAGGACTACACAGTGGGACCATGTCTGAGAAAAAAGAAGGGAATGGAGGGAGGGAGGGAGGGAGGGAGAGAAAAAGGAGAGGAAGGTAGGAAAGAGAGAGGGAAGAAGGAAAGAGAAAAGGAAATTAGGAGAAATTATCTCTCCTAAAACATATACTCCAGGGTTAGGTAGATGCTTGGTCAGAAGTGTCTGCTATGCAAATCTGAGGATCTGAGTTTGGGCCCCTGAACCAACCATGTTGTAATCCCAACACTTAGGGGACAGGCATAGACAGGTGGACCCCTAGGGTTTACTGCTACCTAGCTTAGCCTATCCAGCTAGTTCCAGAACAGTGAGAGACCCTGTCTCAAAACAGAAGACAGCATTCCTGAGGAACAACGGAGCTCTCGGCTTCCACATGGACATGGACATATACACACCTGTACACGCACACACAAATGTACTTGATGACAATGGAAGACTCGGAAGAGAACGTGTTAGTCCCCTTTTGTTTTTATGACACAATGGCTGACCAAAGGGTTCCGCCTGTTCTGGGCTGCTTCCGTGCTCCAGGCCTGTGGCGAAGAGGTAGCAAAGCAAAGTCGCTCGCCACATGAAAGCCAGGGTACAGAGAGATCAAGCAAGGAAGAAGCCAGAGACAGGACACAGTCTTCAGGGCTGAAGAGATGGTGGGGGAGTTACAAGTGTTTATTGCTGTGAAGGAGGGATCAGTTCCTCAGCACCATTACCAGACAACTCACAGCCACCTCCAACTGCAGAATAGAGGGAACCGACTCCTTCTTCTGGCCTCCACAGGTACCTGCACATGCACGGTGCATATAAATTTACCCAAGTACACATACAATAAATCTTTTTTAAAAAATATATATATAGTCTTGGGGCTGGAGAGATGGCCCAGTGGTTAAGAGCATTGGCAAGTTCAGTTCCCAGTACACACATGGCAACTCACAACCATCAGTTCCAGGGGATCCAGTGCCCTCTTCTGGCTTCTGTAGGTACCAAACATACCTAGTGTACATACACACAGGGAGGAAGGGGGGCTTCCAGTGACATCTGATCAGCTGTCAGAGTGAATGAATGCACGGATATATGTTCTCAGACAGGGTACAGAAGCCCAATGCCATACCCTCACCACATCCTGCTCTGTGCATCTTTTAAAAGCTGGTTGTTTCTCAAAAAGAAAAACAATGACAAAAGCAACTTCTAGAGAGTATTTCTAGAATGAATTGATACATCCAGAAAGGATTCCCACAAAGCTTATTGGCTCCTAGGAACACGCTTTGGACATGCCTTCATCCTTTGAAACCAGGCAACTGGAACAAAGAGCCCAGCTAATGTCACAGCTAGCAAGCTTGACACAAACCTAGAGTAAACTGGAGGAGGGAACTTCAGCTGAAGAATTGCCTTCATCAGACTGGCTTGTGGCCTTGTCTGTGGGGTATTTTCTTAACTGCTGAGTGACTCGGGAGGGCCCAGCCCTCCGAGGGTGTTCCCTAGGCGGTGGAGCCTGGGCTGTACCAGTAGCTAAGCAAGCCAAAAGGAGTGAGACTGTATGCACCACTCCTCTGTGGTTCGCTTCTAGCTCTTGTCTTGAGGTCCTGTCTCGGCCTCCTTCAATGATGGACCGTAACCGGGAAGTCAAACAAGCTGTTTCCTCTCTCGGGTTGCGTTCGCCATGCTGTTGTTTATCACGGTCAATGACGCCAGGCCCAGCAGATTCACACCAAGGCTCCCGTCTGCCTACTCTGTCTTCACTGCTACCTTCTCAGCGCACAAGCTCCCGAGGAGCACTGATTCAGAGCTCCTGGCACTGCCAGGGCAGCCTGGGGGTAGCGCTCCGAGTTACACTTGCCCAGGATGTGTCAGGCTCTGGGCTTGATCCCTCGCATGGCCAACAAAGAAAAAGACAGGCTGAAGACATGGCTCAGTCAGTCATGCTCTTGCCTTGCCAGCATGAGGACTTGACTTCAGTCCCCAGAAGCCACAGGGGGCTGGGGAGCATGAAGGTGCTGTTACCCTACTGCTGGCGAGGCAGAGACGGGAATCCTTGATGCTCCAGAAGTGCTTGACAGACACTGTCTTAAAACATAAAGTGAAGCTAGGCTCAGTGGCACACCCCTGTGATCGCAGCACTCGGGGAGGCAGAGGCTGGCAGATCTCTGTGAGTTCGAGGTCAGCCTGGTCTATAAAGTGCGTCCAGGACAGCTAATGCTACACAAAGAAAGCCTGTCTCGAAAAAGCAACCCAAACTAAAGCAAAACAAAACCTCACAAAATGAAGAGTGACTGACTGAAACATTTGGTATTGATCTCTGGCCTACCTTAGGCACAGGTGAACACACCGCCACACACATATAAACACATGTGGAAATGATGCTTGACCAGATGTGACAGTACACACCTGTAATCTCAGCACTTAGGAGGCTCAGAAAGGAAGAGCACTGTCAGTGTGAAGCCAGCCTAAGGTACGTTGTGAATTTCACAAAGGTCTGGGCTGCAAGGGAAGACCTCAAAAGAATAGAGTGTAAAGGGCTAGAGCTGTGTCTCAGCTTTAGAAGGCTCGTCTAGTATGCACAAAGCCTCAGGATTACGTACATAGAATCACAACACTTGGGAGGTAGAACTGGAGGGATCAGAGGTCATCCTTGGCTACATAGTGATTTCAGCTTTTATCCTTGAGTTCTACACGTGCAAATATATTTATCAGCATTAGTTTGTATAGCTTCTCCAGGGGTGAAAGTCCCCCTATGTCACATGGTTACAGCTATGGTAATCAGTAAAATTCTACCCACAGTTGGGGGATGGTCTTGTGCATTGTGTATTCAGATGTTGACTTCTGTGCCCCAAGATATGGTGGAATTCAGAAGCGGACACTGTCATTTTTATGAAGACTTTCCTGTCTCAATGTTGTGTAAAAATTGTTCTCTGTCATCTCTAATTGGTTAATAAAGAAGCTGATCAGCTAATAGCTGGGCAGGAGAATCAGGGGGCAGATCTCAAGTAGAGGCCAGAGAGAGGAGAAGGTCAAGGTGAAGGAGGCCATGAGGAGGTCACCGTGAGAACAAAGATGGAGCAGGAGCAGCCAGGGTGAGACTAGAGGACAGATAATGGGGCACATGGCTGGGAGGTAGGCCAGAGCAGCATAGATGTGTTAGAATAAAGGAGTATCTGCCCAGCTTAGTGCTTTAAAGCTTATTAATAAACATAATAGATCTCCATGTCATTACTGGGGAGCTAGAACATGCGTAGAAAATAAATAAATAAATAGATAGATAGATAGATAGATAGATAGATAGATAGATAGATAGATAGATAGATAGATAAATAGATAAATAAGTATGTGTGTGTGTGACTGTGTTATTTTACAACTCACAAAGATTACTCTTTCTTAGGGAGTGAGGTGGTTTGAATAAGAATGGCTCCCACAGATTACTATATTTAAATTCTTAGTCTCCAAGGAGTGGCAGTGTTTCAAAGGTTTAGGATCAGGAGGAAGGTATGGCCCTGTTGGAGGAAGTATGTCACTAGGGATGGGCTTTGAGGTTTCAAAAGCTCATGGCCAAGCCCAGTCTTCCTCTCTCTGCCTACTAATCAGGATATAGGTCTTAGCTACAGCTCCAGTGTCTGCCTGCATGCCACCAGGAATAGACTCAGCCTCTAAAACTGTAAGCCAGCCCTCAATTAAACGATTTATCTTATAATAGTTACCTTGGTCATAGTGTCTCTTCACAGCAATAGAGCAGTGACTGAGAGGGACGGGCAGCCTAGTGATAGGGGTCTGTTTACACTAGACAGCTGGCTCTGTCTACAAAATCTGGCCCACATCCCAACACAACCATTTTGTGCCTTGTTCTCGGTGTTCTTGATGGGATGTGCTAATTCCAATGACTGAACTAATGAAAACCTTTCACTCCCCTGGCTTTCTACTATGGTGCTGCATAATCACAGATCCGTTCCTCCAGCTCAAATCTGTCATTGTTTAAACTACTTCTGAGACTACATAAAGGACTACTCTCTTAGTTTCTTTCTTGTTGGTGTGATTTTAAAAACCCGACAAAAGCAGCTGCAGGGAGAAATGGTTTATTCTGGTTCCCCAATTAAAGTAGAGCCCATCATGGAGGGCAAGGAGGTAGGAGCCTGAAGCAGCTGGTCACATCCCATCCACCATCAGGAAGCAGAGAGGCGAAAGGAGGCGGCTGCTCAGCTCCTCTCCTTCACCCACACAGTCCAGGACCCCAGCCAGGGAATGGCACCACTCACGATGGGCCGGTCTCCCACCTCAACCCAATCAAGATGACAATCCCTACACGCATGCCCAGAGGCCTGTCTCCCACAGGCCTCTGTATGCATCCAACTGACAGTTTACACTAGCTGCACATCTATATGAGACCCCTGTGCTCACTCTTAATTAACATCTTTTTATAGCACACTGCTGGGAGATGAAATACACCATCACCTGCTCTTCTACCCCATAAGTATGTGTACTGGAACTGTCTTCTTTTTTCACTTTCTAATTTTTGTTGCTTGGTTTTTGTTTTGTTTTGTTGTTTTTGAAGACAGGGTTTCTCTGTGTAGCCTTGACTGTCCTGGACTCACTCTGTAGACCAGGCTGGTCTCGAACTCACAGAGATCTACCTGCCTCTGCCTCCCCAGTGCTTGGGTTTACAGACGTGCACCACCACACCCCATAGGAAACGTCTTTTTTTAAAAAATTCTTTATTAATTATACTTTATTCACCTTATATACCCCTGTAGTTTCCTCCCTCCTCCCGTCCCAACCCCTCCCCCTCAGCACCCGTGTCCCTCCCCAAGACCACTGTTAGGGGAGGTCCTCCTTTCCCTCCCTCCGATCCCAGTCCATCAGGTCTCATCAGGAGTGGCTGCACTGTCTTCCTCTGTGGCCCCGCAAGGCTGCTCCCCCCTCAGGGGGAGGTGAACAAAGAGCAGGCCAATCAGTTCATGTCAGAGACAGTCCCTGTCCCCATTACTATGGAACCCACTTGGACACTGAACTGCCATGGGGACACTGAAATGTGCAGGGGTCCTAGGCTACCTCCATGCATGGTACCTGGTTGGACCATCAGTCTCAGGAAGGACTCCTGTCTCAGACCACTTGGTTCTGTTGCTCTCCTTGTGGAGTTCCTGTCCTCTCCAGATCCTACTATTTCCTACTCCCCGGAAACATCTTTTGTATGTGCATTCCTTTTTAGGTTTATTTATTATTTATACAGTGTTGTGCCATACATACCAGAAGAGGGCACCAGATCTCACCATAGATGGTTATAAGCCACCATGTGGTTGCTGGGAATTGAACTCAGGACCTTTGGAAGAGTGTTCTTAACCTCTGAGCCATCTCTCCAGCTCGGAAACATCTTCTTAAAAGCCCTTTCATCCTCATTGACATTAGGAATTCTTACCTATCCCGTGCTCCTAAACTACAGACAGACCTACACGAGCAGGAGGCCTGAATTCAGATCCCCAACAGCCACGTGAAATCTGAATGTGGCAAGGTGTGCCTGTAACCCCAGCTCTGCGGAGGCAGAAACAAGAGGATTCCGGGGGCTTGGTGGCCAGCCAGTCCAGCAGAACGGCAAGCTCCAGGTTCAGTGCCTCAAAAACTAAGGTGGAGAGCAATAGAGTAAGCTATCCAAAACCCACCACTGACCTCCTTAGCAATCCTCCCATATACAGACATAAGTATACAACACAGACACACGTTAAAAAAAAAGACTGTCTCAATGTAAGTGGCTTACCGAAGCCTCTGGAGCCTACAGGTTAGAACCAGTGCACATTCAGGTAGTACGTGAACATCCCTGAAAAACCAAGGCAGTGGATAGAGGCAGCTCTCTCAAAACCGGACAAATAACCCTCCTTTGCCTCTCTATCACCTCTGTGTTACCATATGCTCATAACCACTCCTGTATTCTGATGTACTTTTTGTACATCCCATACATTGTGTAACCACTTCTCCTGCCAAAATAACAGCTAAGTGATGACAGTCCCCAGTCACGCTTGTTGGACAGCCTGTGGTGGGCACTAAGACCTGACCCTTGGCTGCCCTGACCCCTTGTGGCTCATTATGTGTTTTTGGACTCGGTGTGTCTATGACAAATATCTGGGGAGATTAACTTAAAAGGAGGAAAATTTTATTCTGGCTCACAGGTGTGGGTGGCTTTGGTCCAAGGTTTGCGGCAGCAGCACATTGGGCCTGGAACAAGGTGTAAAAGCCATGGTGGCAGGAGCGAGCTGCTTCACCTCACGGTGGTCGGAAAACAGAAGGGCAAATTACATCGCCAGCAACCTAATCCTCTAGACAGGTCTCACTGCCTACTAAGTAGCTTTTGCTTTTTGAGGTCCTACAGCCCAGCAGTGGTGGCACACACCTTTAGACCCATCACTCAGGAGGCAAAGGCAGGAGGATGTCCATGAGTTGGAGGCCAGCCTGTTCTCCAGAATAAGTTTCAGGACAGCCAGGGGCTACATAGAGAAACCCTGTCTTGAAAAACAAAACAAAAAGAGGAGACATTGTGTCACTGTGTAACCCAGATTGGCCTTAACCCAATATCCTCCTGCCTTAGCTTCCCTAAGTGTCAGGATTACAGATGTATGCTACCGAGCATAGTTCAGGGGCTTTACCTCCTATAAATCCATTTGTGAAGTTGGTGCCTCATGAACCCACCTCACAAGAGCGCCACCTGCTGGGGAACATGTGTTTAAAAAGTGTCTTTTCTAGGAACTTCATGCCCAAATGTCAACACTCCTTCTCGACTTCAGCTGTCCATTTAGTTATTTCCTTCCTCTTTAGCAACACTTTCTGGACATGACCCTTTTTGGCTCTATAAACCAAGGGACCTAAAAAGAAAATCAACACAGGGCATGTTGGCTCCAACCTGCACTTCCAGTACTCGGGAAGCCAAGGTAGGAAGATTGCTTAACCCCAGGCCATGTCAGTCCGAGGTTTTGTCTTAAGAAAAACAAAATAAACAAGCTAACCAAGTAGACAAACGCGTGGGGCTGGGATGTAGCTCAGCAGTAGAACAACCCGCCTAGAATGCGCAAAGTCAGGGACTGTCTCCGACGCAATGTACACACCATCACGTTCTCCAAACTTTGATCTTAGCCAAAGCTAGATCTTTGAGGTTTCTCATATTAATATAAAAGACTGCAGGCAAGGTTTTGGAAGATGGCTCAGTTAAGTGTTTGCAGCGCACATACAAGGACCAGGGTTTGGCTGGCCAGCTCATGTGGGAAAAGGCCCGGTGCTGTGCCCGCGGGGAAGTGAGGTGAGGAGAGAAGGGGCCTTAATGTGCACTCCTATCACAGCCACTGAATGAGCCCCAGGGTCAGTGACACCCTGTCAAAAAAACTACAGTGGAGGGTTATCAAAGAAGCCACACACACATATGTGTACACACATGTAGAAGAACTTTAATCCAGTGACATGGCTTCTCTGGAAAAGGATCACATTAAAAAACCTAGGTCTGAGCTGGAATACAGACACGCCCTTAATACACACCTTTAGTTCCTCCGGCTGGCATTCAGTACACATCTCTAACATGATGGCTAACTGAGGAGTGGAAAAAGTGAGAAAGATCTGACAGAATGAGTCAGAGATAGGATACACCCAACTCCCAAGAAAACAGACAGGAAAGAAATGCCACTTAAGAGCAGCGTGGCGAGAGAGAGCAAGAGAGTTCGTGGAGAGCACACTAGAATTCAGGGGCTTGGAGTCATGCAGTCTAGTTCATGCAGATCAGAGGCAGTTTTTTCAAACAGAAAGAAGTCAATTTGAACCAGTCAGCTTGGAGAGGAGTTTGAGCCAGAACAGCCGAGCTGAACCAGCCAACCAGAGTTCGTAAAGAACTGGAAAGGGCGAGCTTATTTAGCATTAAGTCTCAGAGGCTGAAAACATTCAAGGTCAAGGCTTGCAGAAGATTACATTTTAGGGAGGCTAGCAGCTTCCAGGTCTAGGCCTAGGGATGGCTAGATAGAAACTTGGGCTCAGCCCAAGGTGAGTATTTGTAAAGCATGGGTATGGGCTCTCACTTCTTCCTCTCTTCTGAGGAAATAAAACATTCACACACACACAACTGCCATATATGCACATACCACACATATATATGTACACACACAAAATTTTTTTTCAGAGTGCTCTTATGAACTGTGGAGAAAGTTATTTCCCCTGGGTAGGGGTTGGTAAAAGCTCTCTCAACTGCCCAGTCTCTAGGTTAAGGACAAAGGTCTGGATACAGGCCACTCAGACAAACAAGCCTTTGACTTCAGATCTTCAGTGTGTGACCAGGACAAATGCTGTGGAGACTCAGCGCATGTGTGGCAGCAGCAGGGTCCAAGCACGTGAGACCATGGGGCCTGTCACTCACTCAGAGACACCATGACCATGGCAATTCTTATAAGGGACAACATTGGGGTTGGAGAGATGGTGCAGCAGTTAAGGGCACTGGCAGCTCTTCTAGAGGACCAAGGTTCAAATCCCAGCACCTACATGGCAGCTCACAACTGTAACTCCAAGATCGGACACATCTCACACAGATGTACACGCAGGCAAAACACCAATGCACATACAATAAAGGTAAATAAAAATGTTTAAAGGTTTTTTAAAAAAATAAAGAAAAAAAACATTAAATTGGGCCTTAAAGTTCAAAGGTTTAGTCCTCTATTGGCATGATGGGAAGCATGGCGGCACGCAGGCAGACGTGGTACCAGCGAGGGAGCTGAGAGTTCGCCTCTGGATCCACAGGCGGCAGAGACTGCCACGCTGGGCCCAGCTTGAGCATCTGAGGCCTCAAAGCCCGCCCTGAGTGACACCGTTTCTCCAGCAAGGCCACACCCCCTGATAGTGCCAGTCCTTGGGAGCCTCAGGAGGCCATTCTCTCTCAAACCACCGCAGCGACCACGCTTAGACTCACGCGTCTTTCTGACATCTCATCCAGTTAGCATTCTCCTGTCTCCAGCGTATCTGTAAAATCTCTTTAAACTTCTCTTCTCATTCACAAAAACTGCTGCTTCTTTGCTGATCTCAAGTCTAGCCATTGCACACGGCTGGCCTTGGGAAGTGTGGAGGATCATGATGAAATGCTGAGGAAACTTACCTGCCGGCTGGGAGGCACAGATCCTCAGTGCCCTGCCTGCCTGGCATTGCTGTATGAGGCTCGGCAGGGCAGAAACCAAGTTCCATTGGTCTCCTTGGAGGGTGCGTCTTGCTTGCAGGCAGCAGTCAAGGGAACTCCATTTCTGTGCTGGAGTTTGGGATGAAAAAAAAAATCACCATTTAGGTCAATGAGACTAAGTAAAATTTGTTCAGGAAGCATGGGGACCCGAGTTAGGATCCCCAGCATCCATTTGAAGACTCTGGTGTGTTGTCACAGACCTAAAATCCTAGTATAAGGGGGTGGGGCAGACAGGAGGACTCCTGGAGCCTTGCCAGGCAGCCAGCCAGTCCAGCTGGGTTGGTGAGTTCCAGGTTCAGTGAGAGACCCTTGCTCTAAGGAGGAGGATCGGGGAGATGGCTCAGTAGATAAAGCATTTGCCACCTAATAATGAGGACCTGAGTTGGGATCTCTAGAAGAGACATTGAAACAAAACAAAAGCCCAGGTACGGTAGCATGTGCCTGTAACCTCAACGCTCTTTTTGCTTTGTTTTGTTTTTTTGAGGCAGGGTTTCTCTGTGTAGCCCTGGCTGTCCTGGAACTTACTCTGTAACCAGGCTGGCCTTGAACTCACAGAGATCTGCCTGCCTCTGCCTCCTGAGCGTTGGGATTACAGGCGTGAGCCACCGCCATCTGGCAATCTCAGATCTCTTAACAGAGCTGGGAGGTGGACAGAGTAGAATCCTCAAAGCCAGCTAGCCTGGCATCCCAAATACAGGACACGAAACTCTGTCTCAAAGTGGAAGGTGAGGATGAACATCAAAGAATGTTGTCTGACCTCCACATGTATGCTATAGCATGCCCTGTGTTCCCACAATACACACAAAGGCAGGCATGCAGGTACACGCCATGCAGTCCAGCACCTAGGAGACAGAGGCAGATGTCTATGCCCTGCTGAGCCTCATACAGCAATGCCAGGCAGGCAGGACACTGAGAATCTGGGCCACCCAGCCACCAGGTAAGTTTCCTCAGCATTTCATCATGATCCTCCACACTTCTGAAGGCCAGTCATGTACGATGGCTAGTCTGGTCTACAGAGCAAGTTCCAGCCAGCAAGCATAGTTAGTGATACCCTACCTCAAAAATAAAATAAAGAGTAGTTGCTGAAGGATTGGCTCAGTGATTAAGAACAGCTGTTGCTCAGGTTTAGTCCCCAGCACCCACATGATGGCGAGCAAGGCAACTCATAGAACATTTAATCTGGGCCTTGCTTACAATTTCAGAAGGTGAGTCCAGGCCCTTCACGGTGGAAAGCATGGGCAAAGGCAAGCAGGAAAGCACGACACTGCAGCTGAAACTAAGAGACTACACCCGACCCAAACAGAAAGGCAGAGCTAACTGGAATGGTATGGGCTTTCGAAACCTTAAAGCCCACCCCTGAGTGAAACACCTCCTCCAACAAGGCCACACATTCCAATCCTCACCAAACAGTTCCACCAACTGGGGACCAGGCATTGAAATGCATGTACACATGGGAGCCATTTTCACCCAGACCACCCCGGTGGCTCACAGCCATCTATAACTTCAAATCCATGGGATCTGTACGAGGAGTTTGGACTTCTTTTAAAATTTAGTTATGTTATGTAAACATGTTTTGGTTTTAATTTCAGGTGCCGGACATGGGGCTGCTTCAGATTGTCCACAGCAGCAGACTATTTGCCTTGTGCAGACGCTGAGAGGGCTTAGATCTTTGCCAGCGGCAGAGAGTTTACGCTTGGAATTCTGGGGACTCTGGGGAGGGTATAAATGGGGGCGCTCCTGTGATGGGCGTTGCTCGTCCTGCTGCTGTGTTTGCTGGTTTGCTGTACATCCTGACTATGAAGACTGAGCGTTCCCCAAGGAGCTATGTCCCTAAACAGCAGGAAGTAATCTAAAGAGACAGATGCTGTCCCTTTCGCTCTGACACCCTTTCTTTCCTACCTAGTGTTGGGAGTTTAGAAGGGATTAGAGTGGGTAAGAACCCCAATAAAATAGATTAAAAAAAAATACATGCCAACAGGGATCTGACCTTTTCTTCTTTATTTCCAAGTTCTGTTTTGAAAGTTTTATTAAGCAGTGGTGGCACATTCCTTCAGTTTAGACCCAGCACTGGGGAGGCAGAGGCAGGGGCCTCTGAGTTTGAGGCCAGTGTGGTCTACAGGGCAAGTTCTATTTTTTTTTCTCCAAGTGAACTACTAGGGATCAAAGAGGGTCCCCACACCCGACAGACAAGTGTTCTACCGTTGAGCTCCATACCCTGTCCCCGATAGGTTACCTAGGCACATATGACACACCGGGGGATTCGGCTCACTGGTAGGACACTTGCCTAGCATGTGTGTGTGGATTGAACCCCCAGCATTGTCAGAAAAACAAAATAACAAAAACTGCTAATTATACCTTGGTTTTGGACACACTTTAATCCCAGCACTTAGGGAGGCAGAGTCAAGAAGATCACTGTGAGTTCGAGGCCAGCCTGGTCTACAAAGTGAGTCCAATGACAGTCAATCTGCGCCTCATCTCCTCCCACACAGCGCTTGGCTGGCCCTCGGAACCCCGCAGGGCCTCAGAGTGCGCAGGCGCCCTATCCGCTGTCCCGGAGCTTGCCGGCGAGTGCAGCCGTCAATCCAGAGCTCCCAGGCGGTTTCGTCACTGTGCGTCTGGCCAATCATCGCTGGATTGACTATTGCTTCCGGCCCGCCCTCTCGCCTGAGGCCGGGGGAGGGCCGGACTGTAGCTACACCGTAGGAGTTCAGGAGCTTCCAGTGGGAGCCCGCCCCGCCGGGCGTGGGCCCAGGTAAGTGTAGCATCGGCGACATCGCCGTAGGGACTCCAGGAGGGAGAGTGGGGTGGCGCAGAGCAGGGGTGTCCCCCCCAGTTTCCCGCCCCCCCTCCACTGGCTGCGTCTGCTGGGATGATCGAGGGAGGGAGAGGGACTGTACCTGTGTTCTCTGCTGCACACCTGCAAGGCAGTGCCCCCACTTCTGCCTTGGAACCCCCAAACGCTGGTCCAGGCACCCGCTTCACAGCACGCCCCAACTGCAGCCTTAGGATGGCAGAGATTTGAAGAAGCCGGTCGCTGGAGCCTGCGTGATTTAGAGAAATGGAGCGTTTGTAGCCTCTCCCCTTGACGTTGCCGGGAGCAAATCTGCTTGCCCTGGGATTAGTGTGGGCAGATGGTCAGGGCCCTACAGCTCAGACATATGCTCCTGATGGCAGGGCAGTGGACCCACCTGTCGCCAAGTGTGGGACCTGGCTGAAAGCCACGGGGCTTCCTGCCCGCCGGGGCTGGGCGGACTCTGTTTATTCTCCAGGAAGGGCCCCTACTCCCATAGCCCTGCTGTTTTCCGCTCTCTTTTAACCCTGTGACCGCTTTGGAGTTAGTCCCTGCACTTGGCAGCCAGGGAACAACTCTAATAACCAGTGCACACCAGACAGGAATGAGCTTTGCAAGAGGGGAGACAGCCCTAAGGCAGATTCCAGAGAGGTAAAGGTTTTGGTGCCTTCTTGTGCTGTGTTGTGGCCTCGGGCATCTGCTACCCGCTGCTAGCCCGGGGCTTTTTTTTTTTTTTTCCAGTCTTTGTGTGTGTGCGCAGATGTATATGTGGGCGTGGAGGCCGGAGGTCAACCTGCACCATCTCCCTTGTTTTTGTTTTTGTTTTTTTTTAAGACAGGATTTCTCATTAGCCTGGGCTCACTGATTAGGGCTTAGGGAAACCCCGGGGGCCACCTCTCCAGCTCTGGGATTTAAAAGCACGAGCTGTTAGGCCTCACTTAGTATTTTTACATTTATTTATTTGTGTGGTGTGTGACTGTGTGTGTGTGTGCTCACACTTGCCATGGCTCACATGTGGGGATCAGTAGACAACTTGCAAGAGAGGGTTCTCTCCTTCCACTGTGTAGACCCCAGGGATCAAACTTAGGTTGTCCAGCTAGACAGCAAGTATTTTACCTGATCAGCCATGGGGCTGGCCGCCCCCACACCCAGCACACACACACACACACACCCTTTTTTTTTTTAAACATGGGTTGACCTCAGGGCCGCCTCCTTACAGGGTGAGCGCTTTACCAAGTAAGCCATTTTCCCAGCTCCCTTTGTTTTGTGAGACAGGGCACACTGCGTAGGCCAGGCTAGCCTGGACTCTGTAATCCTGCCTTACCCTTCCAGGTGCTAAGATCACAGGCATGTGCCACCACACCAGGCTGGTTTCTGGTCTCTGTAAGGACCTGTGAATAAACTGACCCAGAAAGGCAGATTTCTTTTGTGGTGGTGAGTCTTTTTAACCAAATGGTTGAAGGACCATGCTAGGTTTGTAGAGGTAAGAATTGAGGTTTCTTCCATGGATATATTCCCTCTGTCCCTTGGCTTCTGCAAAACAAAGATAGCTCAGGATCCCAGAATCACAAGATGTCCACACACCCACTTCAAGAGTCCTGTGACCCCATGACCCAAGCCAGGTTGCCTGGTGATCTCACAGGAAGTGGCACATGACAAGTTGGGGGGTGCATCCTGTGGAGGAGTTTTGGTTGGCCACGGCTGTTTACCCTGTTTGGCCTTTAGCTCAGGAGTAACTGGTGCCTGAGCCTCCTCCATCCTGACTGCAGCCCAGTACTCTTCCATTAACTTCCCAGAAGCTTCAAGTATGGCTGAAAGAAAATTATTGCTTAGTCATTTATCTGAAGGAAAGTGTTTCAAATACATCTTTACCTTTTGAGCTCAGGTTCAGCTTGATTTAATTGATTGTTTACCTTTACTTCAGGCTCAGGTTGATTTAATTGTTTATGCGCTGAATTGGGAGGGTTTTTTTTGGAGGAGACATTGTGACAGAATCTTACTATGTAGCCTAGGCTGGCCTTGAATTCCTCATCCTGTTTTTGCCTCGTACATGGTGGAACTACAGGCATGTGATGAATAACAAAATAAATAAAAGGAAAAAATATGATTGGTTCTAGGTGTGGTGGAAGAGAAGGTTTAGTGTAGGTTTGTGGGAGAACAGAGGCAGAGACGTCTGGGAGTCTGCAGTGGGCATGACCCTGAGCCAAGTGGGGAAGAGGGAGAGGAGAAGGGAGAGAGAAAAATGGGAACAAGGTTTAGCAGCCAGGAGGCCCAAAGGTACAAAGAAGGCCAGTAACCAAAATGTTGGATTATATGGGGAAGAGCAGCCCAGGCCTCTTGGCTGGAGAAGTTTAGGGTAGAGGGTAGGATAGGGCAGCCAGGAGGGCCCTGTAACAGGTAGGGACTCGGGCATAGGGAGAACAATGTGGCAGCCAATGCTCTTTGATATGTTAAATAGACACCTCAGCCATTTGACCCAGGTTTGAAACCTAATGTGCACCACCTTGGCTGCCTTGAAATTTCTTTCCTTCCTTGGAACTCTGTAGACCAGGCTGGACTCGAACTCAAAGGATCCACCTGCCTTGGCCTCCCGAGTGCTGGGATTAAAGATGTACACCACCACTGCCCAGCTTATTTTCTTTTTAAAAATTATTTGTTAGTATCTTGTGTAATCACAGGACAACTTTGTATAGTTGGTTCTCTACTACTTTGTGTTGATTCTGGAGGTTGAAGTGACCTTGCCAGCCTTATGTGGCAGATGGCCTTTACCTACTGAGCTATGTTGCCCACCTCTGGCTTGATTTTTCTCCTCAAGAGATAGGAGTTTGCTAAGACAGCAGAGAGCCTGCCATCCTAGCACTAGAGAGGCAGGGGCAGAAAGACTATGGAGTCCAGGACAGCCTGGGCTATACAGTGAGACCTGGACTCAAACGTATAGACAAAAACTGAGATGAGCAATTAATAGTTGTGTGTCAGTAGTAACGCGATGTAAGTGGGCGCGTCACAGGTCATGTTGGATACTGGATAGTGTTTATTATGAGTCCTGGGATCTGTGTTAGCTCTTGGGAAGTAAATCGCTATTCCTTTCTGATTATCACACATTATTACACTCAATGTAGAGGGGGTGGTTAGCTTTGGTGATGTCAGAAGCCACTAGCAGGGATGTGCACCTGTAAGCCCCTCCCTTGGAAGGTGGGGTTAGGAGTTCAAGATCATCCTTTGCTACACGTTGAGTTCTAGGCCACCTTGAGCTACATGAGAAACAAATCAAAACCAAACAAAATGATGAAGAGAAGTAATGGAGCCAGGCCTCAAACTTTGGTGTTCTGGCACTTAACACTTAATACTCTCAGTCACTATGAATGGGTAGAGGGATCTTCAGGCCTGGCTCAGGAACTGCCACGGGGCCCCAGCTGAGGTCTCTAGACAGAGATGCTTTTCAGATGATCCCAGAAAGCTAGTAGACTGATTCCTTCCCTACCCCGTGTGTGTGTGTGTGTGTGTGTGTATATACACGTACGATAGAGGGAAAAAGCGAGTCCCTGCAGTTGAAGATGTCATTGGTTCTCAGGGAACACCCCCCTGCCCCTGCCCCATCACTTTATTCTGGTGGCCGGTGCCCCTCCTGGATGCTCTCTGTACTTCAGGTCATTGAAGTTTCTAAAACTTGGCCCTGTCTGCCTCTGGGTTCCAAAAGAGCCGATTCTGCCTGAGGCAGATGGTCCTATTTTCAGATTTGTTCCATCTCCAGCCCTCAGCACACTGGCAGTGTCTTCTGGAGCGCCCCCGTGCCTACGGCAGACTGCAAGAGCAGAGCTGCCTGGTGCAGCCTGGAGCGTCCCAAATAAACTATTTTCCCAGTATCTCCAGTTCCCAAGCTAGACTCTCTAAACAGGTTCTCATGTGGCTTAGGCATGCCTTCAACTTGCCTTCCGAGTGCTGGGATTACAGGCATGAGCCACCACACCTGGTCTGCAGGATACTGGGGGTAGAAACTAGCACTGTTATCTACTATTGATTTTCATTTTTTTGAGACCGGTTTCTCTGTATAGCTCTGGTTATCCCGGAACTCGCTCTGTAGACGAGGCTGGCCTCGAACTCGCAGAGATCCACTTGCCTCTGCCTACCAAGTGCTGAGATTAAAGGTATGTATCACCACCGCCCAGCTGAGAGCCCAGCCCTCCTTCCATGCTAGAAGGGTGTGGTAGTGCACACCTGTGATCTCAGCTCTTGGGGAAGTAGAGGCAGGAGGATCAGAAGTCAGGATCATCCTAGCTGCATAGTAAATTTGAGACCAGCCTGGGGTACAGGAGACCCTGTCTCAAACTAAAACTATCAAAGCTTCCCCATCATGAGAATGAAGAAAGAAGTTTGTACTGGAAGACATGTTTTGCTTCTGGTTGCTATGGTGACTGCTTCCTGTTTCTTGGAATCACATTTTGCCATATGTGGCATGATACAGTCCCCACACAGGGTTCCCATGATGTCCCTGGTCCAGGGGCCGCAACACTGATGCCTCTTCTCCTGTCCCTGGCTTTCCCACAGCACCGCGGCCATGCCCACCTCTGTGCTGTGGGCAGTGGACCTCTTTGGGAGAGTGTATACCCTGTCCACGGCCGGCCAATACTGGGAGCTTTGCAAGGATGTCCAGATGGAGTTCAAGCGGGTCAGTGCAGCCACCCAGTGCTGCTGGGGCATCGCCTGCGACAACCAGGTCTACCTGTACGTGTGCTCCAGCGAGGTGCCCATCCGCCACCGGGAGGAGGCCTACGAGAACCAGGTAGCGTTGGGGGTGTGCAGTCGCTGAGGTGGTCAGCAGCATTAATTAAAAGAGGCTGAGGAGTGAACTGGGACTCCAGGCTCCCCCGCATCCCATAATTCACGTCATCATTTAAGATCTAAGTTGCCCTGGGAACTGTGGCACACGCCTGTAATCCCAGCATTTCAGAGGCTGTGGCAAGGCAAGAGAATCATGAGTTCAAGGCGAGTTGGACTGTGTAGCTAGACTCTACCCCCAAAAAGAGACGGGCGGGGAAAGGGAGAGGAACGGACTGGAGACTTGTGTCAGTGGCGGAGCATGCATGGTGCCTCTAACAATCCCCAGAACTGCTTCGGCTGAGTGAGCATGCTTGTAATCCCAGCACAGGGAAAGACAGAGGCTGGAGGGTCAGAAGTTCAAGGTCAGCCACACCGTGGATTCGGGGCCAGCCTGGGCTATATTAACTCCTATCTTTAATTGGAAAAAAAATCTAAGTTTTGTACACCTATGGGGCATAGCTCAGTGGCATAGTACCTGTCTACCTGCACAGCATGCATGAAGCTCTGGATTCAGACTTCAACTCGCCATCAGTCAGTCAACTCCAACCTTTGGGCCAGTGAGATGGCTCGGTGGATAGAGGGTGCTGGCATTCGGGTCTACAGAGTCATTTTCTTATCCCACACTGGTAGAGATCTGACTTCCACACATGCATCTGTATACACACACACACACACACTATAAATACATATTTTTACAGTACCCAGGGTCTGTGGAGCTGGGGTCCTGGTTGTGTCTCTGGCCTGGAAGGCTCTCTTCATGGATGGGAGGGTGGGCTTATGTGGTTCTCAGACACCCAGGATAGGGAGTACTCATCCTGTGTCCTCCGAGCACTGTGGTGCCGGGTGAGCGCCCCACCCTTCGGGCCCTGTGGCTTTTTCCCCCCCTGAAAAGGATCCTATGCCTTGTGTCCTGGAGATGAGCCAGTGGGACCCTGAGGGCCTGGAGGGGTTGCGTCCTCCAGGTCTGCTCCCACCTGGCTCATCCTAAGGCCGTCTCTGTGTCCCTTGGCCTCAGCGTTGGAACCCCATGGGAGGCTTCTGTGAGAAGCTTCTGCCGAGTGACCGCTGGTCATGGAGTGACGTGAGTGGGCTCCAGCACCGGCCACTGGACGGGGTAGCCCTGCCCTCGCCACACTGGGAGTGGGAATCGGACTGGTACGTGGATGAGAATTTTGGAGGGGAGCCCACCGAGAAAGGGGTAGGTGAACTCAGTACCCTCCACGGCTTGAGCTCAGCCTGTCCCCAGGGCTACCCTCCCCATCGGCGTGGGACATCAGACTTCCCTCCCTCCCTCCTCTCTCTCCTTTATTCCTCACCTTCCCAGCTCTTCAGATTCCATCTTCTCCCCCACCAAGACAGATAAGGCTCCCACCTTGGTATTTCAGGGGTGGACTTATGCTATGGACTTCCCTGCCACCTACACTAGAGACAAGAAGTGGAATTCATGCGTGCGAAGGCGGAAGTGGATCCGGTATAGGAGATACAAATCCCGGGACACCTGGGCCAAGGTCATTGTGCCTAAATATGGCATGGGGTGGGGCCTGGGGGCTCTGATGGAGGGCCACAAGGAGAGGCATTGCCATGCCCACACCAGGGCAGAAGGGGGCACCATGCCCACCCTGGGACCTGTCACAGAGCCTTGTGGCCAGCCTACAAGTCCCCTCATTCGGGAGATGGCCACACAGGGGTCAGAGTTGGCACAGAACTTGTTCTTTTCATGTGTCCCTTCCCCTACCTAGTGTTTTTCCCCATGGCCCACCTCAAAAGCAGTGGCTCTGGTCTGGCATCTGCTGACAGGGACAGAACAGAGTATCTATGGCCAGATCCACAGGCCGATAGTCTTGCAGCTGCCTCCTTCGTGTTGGTCAGGCAGCAAGGAGCAAGCCGAGGGCGGAAGGACTGGAGGGAGAGTGACACAGTAAGGGTCACCAGGGAATGACAGCCGTTGCTTCTCACCCCTTTGTTTCAGATCCCCTCAAAGGATGACCCCAAGGAACTTCCTGACCCCTTCAATGACCTGTCTGTGGGTGGGTGGGAGGTCACAGACGAACCTGTAGGCCGCCTGTCAGTGTGGGCTGTATCCCTGCAGGGAAAGGTAAGTCCATGCCTCCACCATCCCCACCACCCCTACTACCGCCACGTCCAAGATTTGACATGGTGAAGGAGGCCAGGCATAGGCTGGAACGGTGCAGGAAGAGAGCTCAGTGCTTCCTGTCCCTGGAAATGGGACTTCCTGGCTAGGCAGGAAGTTAGACTCCACGACACCTGCCCAGAAGCCTTGGGGCCGGTCCTCCTAGCACAGTTCGGGCTCAGATGCTATCAGTTTTGTCTCCTTGGACAGATTCTGGGCTCCTTGCCAGCAGCTTCCGCTTTTTAGGGGCACTATATGTGTGGGTGGATGGATGGCTGATGTGTTGATAGATTGATGGTGTGTAGCTAGATGGATGATGGTGGGAAGATGGATGGATGGGATGGTAAGTAGATGTGAATAAATGGATAGAAGACTTGTGGGTGGGTGGGTGGATGACAGGTGGATGGTGGGTGGAAGAGGGGGTGGGTGATAGGCATATAGATGGGTAAGTGATGGATAGATACATATTTAGAGAAAAATCTTTTTAGAGAGTTGGGGGGGAGGAGCCAAGCCTGGATGGCAACAGGACCAAAGATGGTCCTAAGTGTAGGGTCTGGATGCCTTCCTCATGGCTTTAGCTCTTACATTCTGATCATTCAGAAACTCCTGCATTAACCACAAGTCCCCGCTGGCTTGGGAACAGCCAAAGTGCGTTATTTTCAGCAGGCTTCCCTTTGGCTGGGGTCATGCTTTCTCAGGGTTAGGTGAACCGCCACCATTTCCTCTCAGCCTTGCTGGAGGACGGTGGAGAGGAGCCACGCAGAGCGAGAGCGCTAGCCTGAGATAGCCCACCTGGATGCAAAGAGAGGGTAGTGCCCACAGAGCTGTGTGTGTTCCCTGAATGTCAGCTGTGAGCCAGCATTGCCCAGCACCAAGCCTATGACCCAGAAGAGGTGGCTCCTGGACCCTGTGCTCCAGAAAGGAAAGACTTATCCTCTGATGCTGCCCACTTGTAGCAAAAGGGAGGCTTCCCAGGGCTGGTCCTGCAGGGCCCGCCATAAGGGTAGGTTGGCAAGCCAGAGAAGCCCAGGTCCCCAGTCTGCAGATGGCTCTCTGAAACCATTCTTCCCTAAGATCTGCCTGAAATGAATAAGCTGCATAGGTATGTGCTATCAGTCTTAGCTATAGATCCCATTCTATAGGCTCTATGCATGCATGATTACACGAATATGTACACATATGCCACACATGCATACACACACATACACATACAAGACTGCTTTGAGATTCCGTCTTCCTGGAGTCTGAATGGCTGTCATCAAGAAATTAATGAAATAATGGACAACAATCGTTGGCAAAAATGTGGGGAAAGAGGAATTCTATTGTTCAGTTGAAACTATTCAGGTTAAAGGGCAGAGGAAGTGGATGTTTTAGACATTGGGTTTCCCCTCCTCAAGCTGCCAAGAAGCTGCCTTCTCTTGTGACAGGAGTCCTGGGAACACATTGCCACTAGGGGGCACAGGTTTGGGTTCAGGTTTCACGGGCTGCCTGGGAGCTGGTGAGCACTGGGTGCGGACGCCGGAATCTGCTGGTAGTTGTTTTCAACTCCAAAAAAAGAGAATAGGTCTATCTCCCAGGCTCTGCATTTTCTCACCGAGGTGTTAGAGTGAATGGAGGTCTACCCAGTAAAGGTGTGTGTGTCACAGAGGCCCGTGTGTGAACGATAGACAGACTTGCTTTCTTCTCTCCTCCTAGGTGTGGTATCGAGAGGATGTCAGCCACCCCAACCCAGAAGGCTCCTCCTGGTCTCTTGTGGAGACCCCGGGGGAAGTGGTCCAGATCAGCTGTGGGCCCCACGACCTTGTGTGGGCCACCCTCTGGGAGGGGCAGGCCCTGGTCAGAGAAGGGATCAGCAGGAACAGCCCAAAAGGTAGCCAGCCCCGTAGCAGGACAGGGGGATGCCTGCCCTCCAGAATCTTGGCTGACAGAGGCTGCCTGGGTTTCTTTGGGGGCTGGCAGGAAGTTCCTGGTCCATCGTGGAACCTCCTGTGTCTGAAAATGGTATCATGCACGTCTCTGCGGGCATCAGTGTAGTCTGGGCCATCACAAAGGACCGAAAAGTAAGAGCTGGAGTCTGGAGCTGGGGCGGGGAATGGGCGCCATTCAACACCAAGGGTTTCTGTCCCTTTTGACGGTCGTGTAAGCCATTAGTGAAAGGCCTGTGAGTCTTTCTTTTTGAGATGGCATCCTAAACTTAGTATGTGCAGAGGCTGGCCTTAATCTTCCAATCCTCCTGTTCACGTTACGGGCATGTGCCATCATGGCCTGGTTGACGAAGTGTTGGGAACCAAACCCTGGGCTTCCTGCATGCTATGTAATTCCTCTGCCAGCTGAGCCCCCTCTCTAGCCCCTGCTGTGAGCTTTTCTGCTGTTGAGATCCTCACCCATCTCCAGGATATTCGGTGCTGGCTTATATACCATCACTCATACCCTTAGACTAAAATGCTGAACAACCACGTTTATTATCCTATAGGCCTAACATCTCAGCTATTCAGAGGCCAATATGCCAGCAACCTCGGCCAATTAAGTTGCCTCTCTTTTCTTGTCTGCCATTTGTACCTTTTCAAAGGCAGCCTCAGGCTGACCAGTCTTAAGGTGTTTTGTGAAGTCTGTCTGTGGTCTCCTTGTCTGTCGTGCTGAGGGAAGGGAAGCTAGGCTCTTGTAAATCTAAGGTCATTCTACATGTAGGGGTCATTCCTACCAACCCAGTACTTTAAAAAGAGGTTTCTAGAATGAGCCAGTGAAATGATCAGTAGGTGAAGTTGCCTGCCTCTAACTAAGCCTGACAACCTGAGTTCAATGCCTGGGACACACGTGGCGGAAGGAGAGAGCCGACCCCCACAGGTTGCCTTCTGACCTCCACATGCAAGCTATGGGTCATGGCCCTCTCTACCCCACCCCCCACCCCCAGAAAACAGTGAACAAGTAAAAATACAATGAAAAGGTCTTCCTCAGATCGGGAGTTGGTTCCTCAGTTGGTAAAACACCATGTCTTGTGATCAGGAGGACCTGACTTCCAGCCCTAGAACCAACGTAAGCGAGGGGCATGCTGGTGTGTGCTTGTAATCCCAGTGCCGGGGAGGTGGGCATGGGTGGCTCTCTAGAGCCTGCAGCCCAGCCAGCCAAGTCTGCTTGGCAGGTTCTAGGTTAGCAAGAGACCCTGTCTCAGAAAAACAAGGTGGACACACACATACGTGTACACACACCGACCTCTGTCTCCAGAGATCTCCAGGGCTGCATGCTTCCTTCTGATTGTCTAGGTGTGGTTCCGGAGGGGCGTCAACTCTCACAACCCCTGTGGCACCAGCTGGATCGAGATGGTTGGAGAAATGACGATGGTGAACGTGGGGCTGAATGACCAGGTAGGTGTGCTTGTAGTTCGAGGGACTCCTACTACAGCTTACCCATTGCCCGCTGTCCTCCTGTCCCTCCTTCCCCGCCCGGCAGGGGTTCCAGGCGCAGCTGGCACTGAGAGGAGTCTGGCCGTGCACTGGGGGCTGGCACTCCAGAGTCCTAGAGTCTCTACTTGGCTCAGGGTCGCTTCACTGAGGACCCTCCGGGGTGGCCTTCCAGTGAGGAAGGGTGGGGCATGCGTTATAGATACAGGAAGGTAGCATTGGATCGCCACGGTCACCTAGCAGCCCGGTCCTGACCCCACCCCCCACCCCCCACATGCATGTTCCTATGCATGTCCCTATGAGAAGGGGACTCCTGCCTGCATTTGCCTACCTGCCCTGCAGCCCTACTGAACACTCTTCTCTTCCCCAGAGCCTGGCGGGAGGGATAGTATGTGCCTCCGAGTAGCACCCCTGTTTGTCCTAGGTCTGGGGTATTGGCTGTGAGGACCGAGCTGTGTACTTCCGGCAAGGCGTCACTCCCAGTGAGCTCAGCGGGAAGACATGGAAGGCCATCATCGTGGGCCGAGAAAGTGACCGGTCGCACTCCGGAAGCTCATCCAGTCTCCTCAGGTGACACGGGGTAGCAGGGCCTAGATGAGCTGGGCAGGACAGACTGTGTGGCCTCATACGGGGCAAAGCCAATGACCTGCAGAAAATTGGTCTCAGTCATAGGGTTGTGGGTTCAAGACCAGTCTGGACTGCATAGTGAGACTTTGTCCCAAAATAAAAAAAAGAAAAGAGGAAAGAAAAAATTCTGTAGCTAGGCGTCCTAATCATATCTGTTGGTGTGATAAAATACTTTTTACCAGGAGCAATGTAGGGCAAAAAGGGTTTATTTCCTTTTGGAAGCCATAGTCCATCATTTAGGGAAGTCAAGACAGGAAATTGAAGGCAGGCCTGCTTGCTGGTGCTCAATAGAACGTTACCTCTGACCAAAGAAGTTACAGCCCAAACTATGTAGGAACTCTGCTTGCTGACTCACAAGCTCGTGCCTGTCTAGCTTTTGTTGTTGTTTGTTTTTTTATTTTTCAAGAAAGGGTTTCTCTGTGCAGGCCTGGCTGTCCTGGAACTCACTCTGTAAACCAGGCTGGCCTCGAACTCAGAGATCCACCTGCCTCTGCCTCCTGGTGCTGGGATTGAGGGCGCGCTGCTGGGCTAGTTGCACAAAACTTTGAGTGTGCTAAATGCTAACGAATTTGTATGCTTTAAACTAGTAAAGTGTAGCCTAGAAATGATGGTAAACACCGTAATACCAGTGTTTGGGGATGCGAAGGCAGGGAATCAAATTCAAGGTCATCCTTGGCTATGCTGTGAGTCTGACGCTGGCCCTCTGTTCCAAAACGGTAACAACAAAAAAGGTCCGCTTTAGCTGGGTATAGTAGGCTGAGGCAGGAGGATCACAGGTTCAAGGGCTGCCTGGACTATAGAGGGAGTTCAAAGTTACCTACAAAGGTAATTTAGTGAGGTCATCTTAAAATACAAAAGGGGGCTGGACCACTTCCGTAGCCCTGGACTTAATCCCTACTCCTGCAATAATAATAGTAGTAATAATAATACCAACAAAGACAGAAGAAGGAAGGGGGGCGGGGGGAATGCAGGTATATTTTACCCTGATCAGAAAGATGGCAGAGAGCTGGTGCTGGTGCTCAATTGGAGCAATGCTTGCCTAGCATGCAGGAAGTTCTGCGTCCTGTCCTCACCACCACATGTACTGGCCGTGGTGGTGCGCACCTGTAATCCCAGCATTTGGAAGATGGAGGATCAGGAGTTTAACGCCATCATCCATGGTTATATAATGAGTTTGAGCCCAGCCCTGGGACACACAAAAACCTGTCTCAAAAACAAAACAAAACAAAGTGCTCCAGTTGAGCGTGGTGGTACAGGCCTCTAGTCCTCGCACTTGGGATCGCTGTAAATTCAAGGGTAGCCTGGGCTACAGAGTGCATTCCAGACAACCGGAGGACAGCCTCCCAACTCCTGCCTCAACCTCCTCCAAACTGGGATGGCAGGCATGTGCTCCAGGCATCACACCTAGTTTTAGTGGGTACTGAGGATCAAATTCAGGGCTTCCCCCATTCCGGGCAGCCACCATACCAATTGAGCTACACCCCCGGCGCATCTGAAAACAATGGAAGCACACATCTCTGCCTGGGAAGCAGGGTCCGTGCGCTGTACAGCAGCGGTAGACCAGAGCTCAGGGCGCTGTCACCTGCCTCAGTTCTCACAGTTGGTCACAGTGGCAAAAACGCATCTTCCACAAGGAAGTGAGAATTTGTCTTGTGTTGTCCCCAGCGCTGGCTGCTTCTTCGGTGATGAGGTGAGGGGCAGCGGCATGGAATCTGCACCCAGTGACACTGATGCCGCCTCAGAAGCCGAGAGACAGGGCCCCGAACAGCCTCTCTCCAAAGAATCTTTGGACAATTCCAGGAACCTCAAAGGGAGCCAGTCCAGGGGCCCCGAGACCAGCAGGGACACTGAGCAAAGCATGGAGACCCACTCTTGCCTGGCTGAGGACAAAGGGAAGGCTCCTAAGGCCTCCAGCTCTGACGAATGCCACGGCCCAACCTCCACACCAGCTGAGCTGCCCTGGACCAACATTGACCTAAAGGAGCCCAAGAGGCCATCTAACCAGCCAGCTGCTGGCTTTGCTGAGGCCACGGGCATCTCCTCCCTGGGGCTTTTCCCACTGGGCGTGGAGGAACCCTATGGGGCCGATGACCATCCTCTGTGGGCCTGGGTGTCTGGAGGTGGCTGTGCAGTGGAAGCAGGCTCTGCGCTCAAGTGGTTCACTGTCCAGTCAGGTGAGGAGGCTCCCAGTGTAGTGTCCCTTTGGCTGTCTGGGCGCGTGAGGTGCAGGGGAGCCTGAGGGCAGCACAGTGCTTGAAGGCTCTGTGGTGCTTGACCAGCTTGAGGCCTCGGGCCAGTCTTCGGCCCCTGGAGGCTAAAATTGTGAGCTTAGAGAGAGATCCTGTCTCAAAAGAAAAAAAAAACAGTGGAGAAATGATTAAGATAGCTCACCATCCTCACATACACAAAGAGAAGGAAGAAAAAAAAATTAAACAGGCTGATTTGGGGATTATTGTAGTTCCCTTCTCATCGCTGGGACAGAACGCCTGCAGAGGAGTGTTTAAGGGGGAGGGCTCATATTGGCTTGCAGTTCAAGGATTCGGTCTGTGATGCAAGAGGTCGTGCTTCTTCCACAGTCGGCAAGCAGGGATGAATGCTGGGGCTTGGCTCATGTTCTCCTTTCTCTTCAGGCTGGGCCTCCAGCCCCTGGGATGGGACTGCCTGCCTCTGTTAACCCAATCTAGGAACTCCTCCACTGAGTCTAGATCCTGTCGAGTTGCCTGTCAGGATGGACCTTCACAGGGATGGGTGTGGGGAGCCGCTGCCTCTTGGCCAGCTGCAGGCAGGATGGCACCTGGCCTGAGGCTCTGGCCCCTTGCAGGCCTGTCGCCCTCAGTGCAGACGCTGTCCCTGTCCATCACACCCGCCCAGACTGCTGCCTGGAGGAAACAGATCTTCCAGCAGCTCACGGAAAGGACCAAGCGGGAGCTGGAGAGCTTCAGGCACTACGAACAGGCCGTGGAGCAGGTAGGCCCCGCCGCACTCTCTTGTCTGTTTTTCAGATGCAGTCTCACTGTGCCCCCATGCCAGTCTTGAACTTATTCTGTAACCCACGCTAGCCTCCCAGTGGTCATTCAGCTGCCTCAGCCTCCCGAGTGCTGAGGTCTCGGGCACACACCACCACAGCCAGCCCCTGCTGCTCATTTAGAGACCGCTTTCCTGTATCCAGCCCTGAGGAGGGGAGGAAGGGCAGATGCACACTTGCACATGCTCCACAGTGCTTCCTGGCCACAAGGCAGACCCAAGGATAAGGAATCAAGGTGGTCATTTATTCATCCATCCTGAAGGACTTTTCCTGGGACCCTACCACCTTCAGGACTCCATGTGGGTCCTGGGAATCCAGCATCCTCCAAGGGAGGGGGAAGATTTATCATGTCACCTTTTCTGTCCTCTTCTGGGAGCCTAAAAACCCAATTGTATCTTGATGAAGTGCCTCAGGATGGGGTTGTAGACAGTCACTGCCCTCCCTGAGGGACACCCTGCTTGATGTGCCCCATACCCTCTGAAGCAGAGACCCACCCTCGGATGCCACAGCAGGCCAGGGAATGAGAAATTAAATAGACCACAAGATTAGTCTTCTTTAGAAGTCGTGGCCTAGGCTGGCCCACAGCTTCTATCCCGTGCCCTAAGTGGGCCTGTGCACTCAGGCAGACTGAACTTTGAGGGCCAGCTTTGACTCCCTCTCTGACTTTGGGCCAGGTGTGGCCTCTTCCTATCCGGAATGTGGTCTAATCATGTGTCCACCCTGAGAAATTGGTAATATGCCTACGTCTCTGGCGCCACCTAGTGTCCAACTGTGGCGCTGAGGTCATACATGGAAGAGGGGAAGCTGAGAGGATGGAGCTGAGGGCTGGAATGGCGCCAGGGCTCCGGGAAGGGGCCGCCTGTGACCTTTCCCCACCGCCCTCGGCTGTCTGTGCCGCAGTCGGTGTGGGTGAAGACGGGGGCCCTGCAGTGGTGGTGCGACTGGAAGCCCCACAAGTGGGTGGACGTCCGTGTGGCCCTGGAGCAGTTCACGGGGCACGACGGGGCTCGCGACAGCATCCTCTTCATCTACTACGTGGTCCACGAGGAAAAGAAGGTACCGGGTGGGAAGCACGTGTCGGGGGGGGGGGAGGGCCGTCAAGGCGGGGAGGGCACACACACAGGGCCCCTGAGGTGCTGGATCCCGAATCCGCCCTGTGGCGAAGCCCAGTGTGGGCACATGTGAAGTCGTCGCCTGTGCTGTGGCCCCACCTCGCTCCTCTTAACAGTGGTGTTTTGGTTTTTTGTTTTTTTTTTTTAATCCAAATACCTCTGTATTTTCCTAGTCCTTTTTGAGACGGAGCCTCACTAAGGTTAACCAGCCTAGCGTGGGTCTCACCATGTCGCCCAGGTTGGTTTGGAACTCACATCCTCCGACGTCAGCCACCCAGATGCTGGGGTCACATGGTTTATTATTTGTTTTGTTTTTCCCTCTGTGTAGCTCTAGTAACCTAGGCTGGCCACATGCCTTTGAGATGAGGCTGGAGGTTGGGGAGATGAATCTCAATCCCGCTTGTTGATATGGACCAGACCGTCAACTCCCAAAAGCTTTTTTTATTTTTTATTTTTTTAAGGAAGGGCAGGTGGGAAACAGGTTGTCGGTGCACCACCATGCCTGGTCTGTGCGGTGCTGGGGATTGAACCCAGGGCCTTTGCATGCTAGTCAGCCCCAAAGCATTTGTGCATCCTGTAGAGCTTCAGTATTTTCACTTGGGCACCTCACCTAGGATGACCACCACCCCCCCTTTGTGCCCCTAACCGAGCAGTACCTACACGTGTTCCTGAATGAGGTGACCGTGCTGGTCCCCGTACTCAATGAAGCCAAGCACTCCTTTGCCCTCTACACCCCCGAGAGGACGAGACAGAGGTGGCCTGTGCGCCTGGCTGCCGCCACGGAGCAGGACATGAATGACTGGGTGAGTGAGTGGGGGTCTGTGAGGGCTTAGCAAGAAGAGACCTCCCACTGCTTCAGTCTACCCGGCACTGACCAGCTGTGTGCCACGTCAGCTCGCCCTGCTCAGCCTGTCCTGCTGTGAGAGCCGGAAGGTCCATGGACGACCGTCCCCACAGGCCATCTGGTCTGTCACCTGCAAGGGTGACATCTTTGTGAGCGAGCCCAGCCCAGACCTGGAAGCCCTCGAGCACCCGCTGCCCTGCGACCAGATGTGAGTCAGCTGTGCCCTAAATGGAGCTGGTGCCTGGCCTTTCATCCCCTCCTCACACCCCTCCCTCCCCCAAAGCCCCAGAGCTTGTGTTTCTAGAAAGGGCTCCCCCAGCGGGACCTGAGCCCGCACATCACAGCTTCCCACTGACTAGCCAGAAAGGTGGTTAGATGCTTTCCTGGACCCTGAGACCCACAGGGCCTGTTCAAAGCTGGGCTTGGAGGTCAGTGGTGCCCGCCAAACAGCTTTGGAGTAGCCTGGAGTGCTTGAACTGTGGGGGATGGGATCTTGTCCCACTCCAGCAGGCTTCCAGAGCCAGATCAGAGAGACCACATCTTCCTCGACAGACTAGAACCTAGGGACTTGGTCCCCTCCAGTTCTGCTGAGACCCTGCGATGTGGAGGTCTTGGAAGCAGAGAGAGGGCAGAGCTTGGTGAAAGTCCTGGGAGAGGAGCGGAGAGCTCAGGGGAGAGCGGGGTGCCCACTGCCTTTAGATAATGGGGGATTGTGAAGCAGGAGTTTCTCTGCTGGGGCGTTTAAAACCTCAGAGCATGGGGGAGCTAAGTATTTCTGTTGTGTTTGCGTAGAATGTAGGAACCTTGGGTTCGTTTCCCAAGATCCCCATAAACTCAGTGTGGTGTCACATGTCTTTGGTCTCAGTATTGGGAGGTGGAAGCAGGAGGGTCAAAAGTTCAAGAGTATCCTTGGCTATGTAGTGAGTTCAAGGACAGCCTGGGATCTGTGAGACACGATACAAGAGGTTCTGAAGGGACAGGTAAGAGCAGGGCTCTGAGGAGGAAGAGGATGGGTGAGGAGCCCGGGAAAGCCCTGTTCGCCTTTATGACCACAGTTCCAGAATCGTAGACCAAAATGGGTAGCCGTGTACACTTGTCACCTCCTGGTGGCATAGGCAGTGCCTGCAGGAAACCAGCCCAGCCTCCTGCTTAGGAGGTGGCTGGGATGGCTTGGAAGCCACCTGGCCACGCTGTTCCTTGCACAGAGAATTAAATGGCACGTTCCCTGCTCTCTCTCTGCCATGACATTTAAGCTTGGCTGCACCTAGCACACTGTGGCCAGTCCCAACTCCACGCCCCAGCTCAGAGAGGGGAACACTGTGGATTAGACTGCTGAGCCCTGCCCCATGGTCGGTGTGGCTCAGGGCTAAGGGATAAGACCTTAGGGACACCCTGCCTCTTGTATACCACATTGTGCGCTCTCTAGAATCAAATGGGTTGTGTGTTGTTGTTCCTGGTCATGTGAGCTCTGACTCCGGGGTGGCGACCGGATGGATGACAGGGCTGAAGGGCTTTTCTCACCCCTGCAGGTTCTGGCGACAGATGGGCGGCCACTTGAGGATCATAGAGGCCAACAGCCGCGGTGTGGTGTGGGGCATTGGCTATGACCACACGGCGTGGGTATATACAGGCGGCTATGGCGGAGGTTGCTTCCAAGGTGAGGGTGGCACCCGAGGCTGGCCAAAGTAGCTCCCAAAACCTTTTTGGCATAAGCTTCCCTACTGTCCATCTGGCTACCCTTCCCAGGGCCCAGGGCTGTGTCCCAGTACCAACACTTAACAGCTGGTTGACAGGTGACCTTCACCGCTGCCAACCTCCCAGGCCAATCCATGGGGCTCGAGAGCTCAGAGAACAGGCGTAGCCTCTGAAATGCCCACTGGGATCCCAGCAGCAGAGCAGAGGAACTTGAAAGTTCTAGAACAGCAGCTGCCAGGGTCCTCTAGTCCACTCAGCGCCTCATTTGATAGATGAAGCCACAGGGGGCATTGGGGCAGCCCTAGAGTCTTTGTGCCAAGTTCCAAAGCCTTTAGGGAAAGTGAGTTGCCCCGTCATGGGGATCCCCAAGTTTAGGGTAGAAGGTAGAGACGAGCAAACTCTGAGATAGCATATTCTGTGCTACAGCCCCGGTACCTCATGGTAGCTGACCCTGTAGAACTTGGTCTGCTAATTAAACATACAGCCTCGAAGGCCAAAGAACGTCCCTGACCTTGAGGCAGGAGTCCCTCTGGTCTCTGTCCCACCTCTGAGGACTGTCAGACTCATGGAGGTCATACGTGTGGGCCAAGGCATCTTCGCTCAAAGGTGACCCAGGCAGGCACCTGCTGGGTATGAGAGGAGGACAGAGGGACCTCGAGGCTCAGTAAGGGTGGAGGAGGATTGGTTGTGGTACTGCTTGCCTTTACCACCAGCGCTTGGGAAGCAGAAGCCGGTGGATCTGTGTCTTGAGGCCAGCCTGGGACATCCAATGAGACCTTCTTGTAGATCTCTCCCATGGAAGCCAGAGGCATTGTGAACACAGAGAAACCCAAGTGAATCTGGTCCCTTTAAGAGCAGACCCTCTCAGCCGCTCTGGCTCTGAGCTTCCCTCCAGACCTGGTTTCTATTGGGCCGAGTCCCCGGTAGCCTCAGAGCTAATGTGGCCCGGGTTCCAGCAGCCTCTTGTAACCCCTCCCCCCCCCTCGCAGGCCTGGCCAGCAGTACCAGCAACATTTACACACAGTCGGACGTGAAGAGTGTCTACATCTATGAGAACCAGCGCTGGAACCCTGTCACAGGCTATACCAGCAGGTGGGTGGATGGGTGTTTGGTGAGGTGCCGTCTGTCCCAGGCCACACGCCTGACAAAAGCTGGACGGCAGTGCTCAGCACAGCCTGGAGTAACGGGATCCGGTTTGCTTTTTTAGGGGTGTGGGTGTGTGTTTGTACACGTGGTGTGCATGTGTGTGCACGTCTGTGTGTGTGTGCGCTTGTGCATGTAGAGTCCAGAGATCAGGCTCAGGTGCTGGATTTCAAGTACATACCATCGTGTCCAGCTTTTTTTTTTCCTCTAAAATTTATTTTGTTTTTAAGTGTGTACATACATGTGCACACACAATTGTGCACCTGAGTGCTGGTGCCTGTGCAGGCCAGAAGAGTGTTAGCTCCCTGGAGCCAGAGCAGTGGACCTCCTGACGTGGGTGCCGGGAACCACGCTCAGGTCCTCGGTGAGGGCGGTGCAAGCTCTCAGTGGCTGGGCCATCTCTCAGCTGCTGGCCCAGCCCTCCCACATGGGCTCTAGGCCTTGAAGCTGAGTCCTCGTGTTTGCGAGGTGAGTGTTTACCAACTGGGCCGTCCCCCAGACCCTTCCCTTTCTCTTCAAACTGTGTCATTAACCTCCAAAAAGATCGTTCAGTGGTTAGTGCGTACTGCTCTTGCCAAAGACCCGCGTTTGTTTGCCACAACAGCTACTAACCTGACTTCCTATAATGCCAGCTCCAGGGGATCTGATGCATTCTTCTGGCCTTTGCAGGCACCTGCACACATGGCATATGTACACACAGATACCCACATATATGCACACATTATATATATAAATACATGTGTATTAATATGTATATATATATTAATACATGTATATATATTAATCTAAGGGTTGAAGAGAGCACAGTAGTTGTACATTGTGCCCTTGCTGGGGACCTGAGTTTGGTTCCCACAGACAGTTCTCAATTGCCTGTAACTCCACCTTCAGAGAACACAACGCCCTCTTCTGGACTCGACAGGCACCTGCACTCAACATGTGCATGCCCATATGTGTGCATGCAGGCGCACACATACAATTAAAAATGGGAATTTGTTTTGCTTTTTTTTTTTTCTTTTGTTTTGTTTGGAGACAGGGTTTGTCTGTGTAGCCCTGGCTGTCCTGGAACTTACTCTGTAGACCAGGCTGTCCTCAGACTCAGATCTATCTGCCTCTGCCTCCTGAGTGCTGGGATTACAGGCATGCACCACCGCACCTGGCTGGGAATACATTTAAAACTTAATATGAATGAAGGACACAGAGATATTAGTCTCTTTTCCCCAAACCTTCTGATCTGGGTACAGTAAGTAGCATATATACTTCCAGGGCTCAGGAAGCGGAGGCAGAAGGATCTTTATAAGTTCCAGACAGCCTAGACCAACTAATATATTTTGGGACTATAAAGTGAAACCTCTCATGAAGCAACAAAAAAAATTCTCCTGAGAAATCTTATCGACAGGCAGTCACAGCTACCCAAATCACTCAGCTTGCTGATTGTCATACCAAAGCCAGCAAGGGCAGCTTGTCAATAATGGGACACAAATAGGTCGTGATAAAACTGATATGTGGGAGCCGGGCGGTGGTGGTGCACGCCTTTGAGCCCAGCACTCCGGAGGCAGAGGCAGGAGGATCTGTGAGTTCAAGGTGAGCGTGGTCTACAGAGTGAGTTCCAGGACAGCCAGGACTACACAGAGAAACCCTGTCTTGAAAAACAAAAACAAAACAAAACAAAAAAAAACTACTCCTGCTAATGTGGACACTGAAATTTGAAGTCCCGGGAAGCTGGAATTACAGGTGTGTGCCCCGGCCCAGCCGTTTTACGTGGATTTGGGGCTCTAGCTCAGTACCTCATGCGGCGCTGAGCGCTTCTGCGACCCCTCCAGCCGCAAAGTTTCTCTTAGGAAGCCGTCGATTTTATTAGGTTAATGTTCACTCTAATGACATCACAAAATATCTAAAAGAATTTGAGGAAGGAAAGATGAGGCCAGTGAGAGGACTCAGCGGGAAAACACAAGGCACATGCTGCCAAGCCTGGTGACCCGAGTTCAAACCCTGGGACCCACATGGTGGAAGGAGAGAACTGATTTTCAAAAGCTGTCCTCTGACCTCCGCATTTGCGTACCACATAAATAAGCAAATCCACGTAATGTCTTCAGTGGGGAGAAGCCTGTACTTGGCTTCCAGCTGTAGAGCTCACTGTTGGCTGCCTTGTTTCTGGGCCTGTGGGGAGGTGGAATGTCGTGGATGGACAGAAGCAGATCTGCTGACTTGCAGGAAACAGACCGCAGGAGGAGTCTAGGGCAAGGTGTAGCCTACAATGCATTCCCTGTGACCTCCTTCCTGCCACCAGCCCCCTCAACCCCCCCGCAACCCTCCCCCGGGCTACCACCTCCCAGCGGTCTGTTCAGATCTTGAACCCAGCAGCGGAGTAAGTTAGAGGCTCCATGGCCTACATAGACAGTGGAAATACTCAGAAGGACGCATTGTTAATCTCTAAGGTATCTCTCTATCTGAACAAGCTGACAAGCTCATCAGCCAGGGCCACACAGAGAAGCCCTGTCTCAAAACCAAAACAGAACAAAAGATTGACCATTCCCAACTAAATCTCCTGGGGTTGCTGAGGGACTGCAGCATCTTGGGGGGCAGCAACTATTAGGACCACAACATACAAGAAAGAGAGCCAACTCCCAGACCACGCCGTGAGCCATGGCCTCGGTAGATGGGTTGGTTGGTATGGCCCTGGCACTGTCCCTACCCTGGGGTAATTCTGGTTTTGTCCATCATCCCTGGTGAGTGAGTAGGGTCTGGAGGTGGCTTGTCCAGGCAGTTCTGCCATGTCCCCAGCAAGGATGGGGTGTTGAACCTGTTACTGGGGGTGTCAGGCAGGGTGGCAGCTTCTGGGTGCTCTGTCATGGCCCTACCTCTGCTGCAGGGGTCTGCCCACTGACCGCTACATGTGGAGTGATGCCACGGGGCTGCAGGAATGCACCAAGGCCAGCACGAAGCCCCCATCCCTGCAGTGGACTTGGGTGAGTCCTGCCCCCTCTGTAAGATCTGCCAGCCCTGGCCCTCCCATCCCCCAGGGTTCTTCTGGTCTGTGGGTTTGTGGGGGAGGGGCTCTCCCATTCCCTCTGTTTCACTCTTCCCCAGGTCTCTGACTGGTATGTGGACTTCAGTGTTCCGGGAGGCACCGATCAAGAAGGATGGCAGTATGCCAGTGACTTCCCTGCGTGAGTAGCTCTGTGTGCCCTAAGCCTCTGCCCAGCCTGGCTGAGTAGCAGAACCCACCCCAATGTTGTCACCTCAGCCTGCTTCAGGGTAGGGGTAGACAGACCCTGGGGAGCTCTGCCTATACCATGGTTATGATAGAAGGCTGTGCCAGGTCTGAAGGTTCCAACAAGGCCCAATAATGTGACCTTGGCCTAAGAGGCTCAGGGAGGGCAGGAAGAACCTTGGAACCACTGCAGCTTCTGCGGGTTGTGGGTGTGGGTGTGCTATAAGCCAAGCCCTGACTGACAGGCGATGGGAACAGCACTATGAGGGAGAGTGTTCCTGCTAACGGGGCAGTAGGAGTCCCTTGGAGTGAGGCATCCTGGGAAGCCAGGCATGCTGAGGTGAGTGGGTAAACTGTAAAGTAGGTGGATTGTCAGGCTCAGCATGCAAAGGGCTTGCCTTGCAAACATGGGGCCTGTGCTTGAGCCCTACCACCCTGTAGCACACCTGTATTCCCAGCTCTTGGGGAGGCAGAAACAGGAGGATCCCTGGGGCTCACAAGCCAGCCTACCCTGCCTCAAAAATGTATGTGTCGCCAGTCAGGGCAGGGGGGGGAGGCTACCTAAGGAATGGCAACCAAGGCCATCCTCTGCCCTCCGTACACACAGTGCGTGAACACACACATGAACACAAGTGGATTGCAAGTCAGAAAGTTGGTACTGGCAGCTCTCATCATGTGTTGAGAGCCTATGAGACTGGTTTAGGCTCCTCAAAGTGCAGACGTCCAATCAGAAGACCAGTGATCCAGAAGAACCTGAGCCAGGCCCCTAACTGGATGGCTTCTGAGCCGACTCGGAGAGACCAGGTTACCCCCTCAGGTGGCAGTGGTGACCCCCAGATTGACTCCAGCCCTCAACCGTATGGAAGGCTCCTACTCCCCAGGCACGCTCTGATAGTGTCTGGGGAGGAGACAGGCCCAGGCCCAGGGCCGCCGAGCCTGGCACTCTGGATGGGACTCCCTGAAAGCTACAGTTCAGCCCTGACCACCTTGGGGCGGCTAGGAGAACTGTATATGGCCACCATGACCCCTCTACTCGTGTGACTTAGACTTGGGGAAAAGAATGTGTGTACAGTGTCACTTTCTAGAAAGTTCCGCGAAATGATCTGGATTGCCCCATTCCTTCCTCTTGCAGCTCCTACCACGGCTACAAAACCATGAAGGATTTTGTCAGGAGAAGGTGCTGGGCCAGGTAAGAGCCTTCAGGACTCAGGCCCCACTCCTCCTTAGTGGCAGGGAAGGGGGACGCTGGCTTCTCTTGAGCCAGAACTGCTAGCCTCTGACTTCAGGCCCCAGGAAAGCCGCAGGAGGGAGCAGAGAAACCAGGCTCAATGTAAATGTCAGGCCAGGAAGTGCCTGAGGGCTCCTTGCGCTCTGCTTTCTGAAGTTTGTTCTGAAGAACAAATAAGAGAAATGTCACTGGCTGTGCTGTGCTCATAGGTTGGAGGGTGAGCTGTGGGGGAAGAGCAAGGGACAGACAGGAGCCTGACATTCCCCTCCATTGGCTGCCCCGCCCCTCCCCCAAGGCCTTGAGTCTGCAGTCTACCTGTCAGGGCCGTCCATCTTGGCTTCTGCATGTTGGGCTGTGGTGAGCAGTGACACACGGTTCCTGGACTCTGACATTTCCCTGAACAGAAAATGCAAGCTGGTGACCAGCGGGCCGTGGCTAGAGGTGGCCCCCATTGCCCTTGGCGATGTGTCCATCATCCCAGAGAGTGCGGGTGCTGACGGGCGAGGACACAGCATTGCACTGTGGGCTGTCAGTGACAAGGGGGACGTCCTGTGCCGCTTGGGTGTCTCTGAACTCAACCCTGCGGTGAGCACCAGCTCTCTGGCCTTTCGGGGTCGTCCCTGTTTCTGTAGTCTTGTGGGCATGAGGATTCTTCTGTGAGAGGCACCTGGCCTTGGGTTTCCCCAGACATGGCCAGAATGGATCTCCGGGGTGGGAGGATGTCACATGTAATCCAGATGAGGTAGGTAGTACCAAGGATAAGGTTGCCATGGGGAGTTGCCATCTCTCCAGGCCTGGGAGTGATAGGGTGGGGCAGGGTCATGGTGGCTCCTTGGTGATGTGCACATGTCGATACCTTTCCTTTGAGAGGCCTGAGTCCTAGGGCTCAACAGTAGGCCACGGTCAGGCTGTAGTTAGGGCTACATCAGAGCAAGCTGGGCCCTGGAGGCCCTTTTCCTCCTAGGCAGGCTTACACTTTGACTCTCAGCCTTAGCGGAGAGGGGCCAGGTGGTCCCTTTGGCCCCTCAGCGATCTCCTTCCCCCATCCTAGGGTTCCTCCTGGCTGCACGTTGGCACAGACCAGCCCTTCACCTCCGTCTCCATCGGTGCCTGCTATCAGGTGTGGGCTGTGGCCAGGGATGGTTCTGCTTTCTACCGGGGCTCTGTGTCGCCCTCCCAGCCAGCTGGTGAGTGGCACCTAACTCCCCCCCCCACACACACACCACACACATACACACACACACACACACACACACACCCCTCTAGCCCCACTGTGGTGGATTATAGAAAGATGGTGGGCAGGTCTCTTCCTCAGTTTAGAGGGTTTCCTCTAGAGCAGGTCTGGTTATGAGTTGGGCTCCTCGCCCAGAAGCCACCTCATCCACACAGGGACAGAGTTATCTGAGTGCTGGCCTGTTCTTTGCTGGATTTTGCAGGGGGTCGAAGGGCAGCCACTGAGTCCATCTCCCAACTATGTGCCAGGCTGGGCACTTTCATGTCACATGGATGAGGTGGGCTTGATATCAGAACCCAGGATGGCCCCTGAAGAGCCCTGGGCAAACCTGGGCTCCTGGGTGGATGGCAGAGCCTGAGGTGGCTTTTTGTGACCCACCACTCACACACTGAGCCCCAGCCACACATTTGTTCAGCTGGGGTTGAAGGCTGGCTGCAGGGACTCGGCCTGCTGTGAGGTTTGGAACCGTCGGTGGCCTGGGTCTGGGCTCTTGAGTCAGCTCTCGCCTCACAGGTAACTGCTGGTACCACATCCCATCGCCTCCCAAACAGAAGCTGACACAGGTGTCTGTGGGCCAGACGTCAGTATATGCCTTGGATGAAAACGGCAAGTTATTTGGGCGTCCGCATGGTCACTGTGGGGAGGATAGGGTCCCATGGATACCCCAGTTGGCCACAACTAAGCCACAAGTAGGCTGGGATGTCATCCTTTGGAAATGTCCAGACCTTTCTGTGCAGTTTCCCTGGGGTCAAGGAACTTCAGCTGTTAGGGTCACCCTCCTGTATTATGGAGAGGCACCGTGGAGACAGGACACTGGACCAAGGGCCTAGACCAAGACAGAACAGCAAAGCTCCTAGGGCTCCTACACGAAACCATAAAAGTCAGCTCACAGCCAGCCTTGGCCTCTTCCCATGACTCAGTTTGTGACAACAGCCCCAGAAGCATCTAGAACAGTGGTTCTCAACCTGTGGGTCATGGCCCCTTTGATGTTGCCAAAGGCCATTGGAAAACATGTTTATGTTATGATTCATAACAGCAAAATTACAGTTATGAAGTAGCAACAAAAATAATTCTGTGGTCGAGGGTCAGCACAACAGGAGGAACTGTATTAAAGGATTGCAGCTTTAGGAAGGCTGAGAGCCAGCGTCCTCTAGGAGATCCCCTGTGTCACCTTAGACAGGGCCCTGGCCTATTCCTCTTCAAGATTTTACTGATGGTATTGATGAGTTGGGTAGGAAAGGCAGAAGCAAGACTTGGAACCATGGTAGCACATGCCTATAATCCTAATACTTGGGAGGCAGAGGCAGGAAGATCAGAAGTTCAGGCCAGCCTGGAACACATGAGCCCTTGTCTGAAAACCTGAGGCAGGTGTGGTGGGCTGTGTCTTATAATATCAAACTGGAGAAGCTGAGTCAAAAGGTGTCAAGGCTCCAGCTCAGTGGGTAGAGCACCGGCCTCGCACACATAGAGCCCCCAGTTCAATCCCAGTCCCTAATGCACCGGGTGTGTGGCATACCTGGTGTGGAGAGATGGAGGCAGCCGGCTCAGGGGTTCAAAGCCAGCCTGTGCTACATGAGGCTCTGAAAAAGAAAACAGTCTTGGAGTCCAGGGGTTTTTGTCCAGATCCAGTTCTCTTTTTATTTGCTTAAAACATTCTTTGTCCTCGGCCTCTACCTCAGCAGAAAGGCTAACACTGTCAGCCCCAAGAGGCACAATGAGATGATTATGAAGCCAACAACACAGAGACAGGGCTGGCCATGGCCCAGGCTCCTGGCTGTGGGTCATCCAGAGCCCTTGGGTGTGAAGGATTGGAGGGGGACCCTGGGGTTGACATCACAGTGGGCGCTTCTCTGCCCAGGGAACCTGTGGTACCGAGCAGGGATCACCCCCAGCTACCCGCAGGGCTCCAGCTGGGAACACGTGTCCAACAACGTGCGCAAAGTGTCTGTGGGGCCGCTGGACCAGGTGAGGGAGAGCGGGTTACCTGGCAGTGGGGAAGCAGGGTCCCCTCTGGTCTCTCCCTTCTGTACCCAGCTGCCCCTCTGTTCCAGGTCTGGGTGATTGCCAACAAAGTCCAGGGGAGTCATGGCCTGAGCCGGGGGACAGTGTGTCGGCGAGTGGGTGTCCAACCTCGGGAACCCAAGGGACAGGGCTGGGACTATGGCATTGGAGTGAGTACAGTGGCGGCCTGGGACTTGGGGGCTGGTGAGAGGACACTTGGTCCTGGGTGACATGGCTTTCTGATTGTAGGGAGGCTGGGACCATGTCTCTGTCCGGGCCAATGCCACCACGCTACCTAGGAACGTGTCCAGTGAGCAGGAGGCCCATGGTCCAGGTCCTGTTTGCTGCTGAGGCCTCTCCTCACCTGGAGGCAAGGATGGTTTGAGCCTGAAGGAGTAGAACCGAGCTTCTGTTGTGCAGTATGGCAGGGCGTCACCCAGACCCCTGTACACAGGGAGTCAGGCCCAAGTCATTCATTTCTGAAACACTGGCAAAATGCCCAAAGATGTGAAACTAGGGGGGGGAAGGGAGGGGCGCCCACACGTGTCCCAGGACTGAGAGATACTGTAGGGAAGAGCAGAAGAGATGGCTACTGTCTGGGCCCCAGCCTCGGTCCCTTCCTGCCAGCCCTCCCGCCCTTCCAGGCCAGGAACTCGGAGCCCTCCAGCATGCTCGGTTTAGAGAGGCAGACCAGGGAAGCCCCTTCCTCACCTGGAGACTGCAAAGCACCTCCAGGAGAAATAGCTGTGGGGCTCAGCTGTATAGGCCTCAGTGTGTGGTCACTCCTTAGCAGGTTTCCAGATGGGGTTTTCCTTCAAAAGTTAAGCAAAGGAGCTGGGTTTGGTGGCTGATGCCTGTAGGCCCAGCACTCAGGAGACTGAGGCAGGAGGATTGTCCAACACTCAGGAGACTGAGATGGGCAAGACTGTCACAAAAAAATAAATATTTAAATAAATAAAGCAGGCATGATGGTGCATGTCTGTATTCCCAGTACTCAGAAGGTGAAGACAAGATCAAGAGTTCAGGCTCCATAGTAAGTTTGAGGCCAGCCTGGGCTACACAGACCCTGCCTCAAAAATGAGATGGGAGCTAGGCGTGGCGGCACACGCCTTTAATCACAGCACTTCTGAGGCAGAGCCAGGGGGGCATCTCTCTGAGTTTGAGGCCTGCCTGGTCTACAAAGCGAGTTCTAGGACAGCCAGGGCTACTCAATGTCTTGGGGAAAATGAGATGGGGCTGGGTCTTGTCCTGGTGTTTTCGTCCCTCCGCCCCTCCCCCCGGGTGCACTTAAATTCATGCTGAAAATCGCCGCTGTGAACCCCAGTTTAGCCCCTCTTTTGGATGGAGGCAGAATCTCCTCGCACAGGACAGTGTTGCAGCGTGGCCAGGTCTGGGGAGGGAGGCAGCTTGCACCCTGGAGTTGAAGAAATCTCCCCTGTGGAGAGGGTATGGCCAGAGCCCCAGGCTGCCTTGTGCCCCAGGGCTGGGCAGAAGGCACCTACTGTCCCAAGATGAGAGCGCTAGCCTACCTGGCACGGCCTAAGCACTGGCCCCTGGCAAAAGTGTACCCAGCGGGTGATGTCTCAGGAGTGCCAGAGCCAAGCCCCACCTGTTCATTTTGAGAGACTCGCCCCTAACAGGTATTTGCCCTGGAATCCTGCCTGTGTGACGTTGTGGTCAGGAAGGCTGATCTGCGTGAGGGGTGTCCCAGGGACATCTGAGAAGCCCCATGTCCTCAGCATTTCCAGAGGTAGGGCCAGACACGGCCATGTGCAGGGCAGTGTCTGGGGTCACCCTCCTGTAGGCATCAGGATTCCAACTGGGCGTCCCCGTTTGCCCCAGCAACTGTGCCCCGACTGCAAGGGTGTCGTCGCTGCTTTTTAGCCAGGGTGACACCTCCTCTCGCCGCTGAGCACCAACTGTTCACCCCCTCAGCGGCACTGAACTGTCTAGGCTCCTGTTCTATTTAATAAAAATTTGTACCAACAGCATGACTAATGTATTTTTATTAGGCATTTGAATTAAAAGGCACAGGTCTCCAGGACCAAAGCACGGTGGCCGTGAAATCTTCCCATCTTAAGACATAGCTGGCAATTTCATTAGTCCTTGAGGGAACTATTTGGGGAAAAATAGCCTGTCCTTTCCCAGGCTGGACACAGTTGGCATTCCTCTGTGCAGGTGGGAAGCTGATTAGAGCTGGTGGCTCCACAGTCCAGGTGGCCCGGTCGGGGGCAAGACAACTCCATCCCTCTCGCCCAGGGGCTTGAGTAAACTCAGAGACCAGGATGGGCTGTAGATCTGTTGCCAGAGATGCTCCAAGCCCAAATTCAATCCCCAGCACTGCCTGAACTGGGTGTGGGAAGAGTAGTCAATCCCAGCACAAGAGGTAGAGGCAGAATTTCATCATTTCCCTCCATAGCAAGTTGGAGGTCAACTTAGGCTACATGAGACCTCAAAAAGACCAGCCTGGGCTTGGGACAGGGAGACAGAGTGGCAGGCCTTGCTGGTATCACAGACTTGTCCCCCGGCCTCCTAATGGGACTGGGGTCCCTGAAAGATCCTCTGTAATCTGGTCAACAATAAAGAACTGGACAGCGAGGCCCATGTCATCCCCTGGAAGCAGTGGGTGCACGTTCCAGCTTGTGGGGCACAAAGCGCCATGAGGCTGTGGTCCTGCCAGGTAGTTACCCTGGATAGGCCTGGGCTGGAGCCAGCCAGACTGTAGCCAGGGCAGAGGTTTGGCAGGATGTCTTCCCCTCTTTTCCCTGTGCTTCCAGACAGGGTTGGACAAAATGAGCCCAGTTCTGGCCTTGGCTCATATGGAAATCAGCCACTGGGTCCTTAGGACTGCCTGTCAGCAGAGGCCTTTTGTGTTCCCCGGGGCAGGTCCCCATAGCCAGGGAGATAGCTGGGCTCTCTGTCTTTCCAACTGGAGTTGTGCCTGGCCTCGGCTCACACTGGCAAATCCCCTAACTACTGACCTTTCCCAGTAACCGTCCCTAAAGCAGATACAAAGGCCTTCAGTTTCCACCTGACCTGCGATCTGAAGGGTCCAGACCAGCTCTCCAGAACTGGAAAGCTGTACAAATCAAGTTTCCCTCGGGTGGGGAAACCAATACTCCCAGGCCTAATGTAGCCATCTTTTATCTATTTCTTGGGGTGCCAGGGCTCTCCCCCTATATCTATGTTCACAGCACTTGGTGGGGTGGGGGTGTGAAGCAGGATGGACCAAGCATAAGAGCAAAATGAGCCTGGGCTTCGTAGTTTAGGGTCAGCCTGAGCTACATTGTGAGACTCCTATCACTTTAAGGGGGGGGGGGGGTTAACGGGGGACCCTAAGGAACTCCAGGACAGTTCTGGGCAGAGAGACAAGGGAAGAAGGAAAAAGGCCAAGAGCAACTGACAGCAAAGTACTGAAACCTGGCAGAGCCATTGGAGCAGGAACGCCCCGAAGGCGGAAGCTGGGCTTCAGGCAGGAGGGTGCCAACACTCAGTCCTCATTATTAATGATCAGGTTGCGGGAGGGACACAGGGGTCACTGCAGCTTCCACCTCAGAGAAAACACCAAAGGTACCCAGAGCTAAGTCCCATCAGCCTGTGAAAGAGCACGTGGCAAGCACACAGCAGGGGCAAAGGCAAGAGTGGTACACCCCTCTAATGGAATGGGGGAGGGGTGTGGGTGTGGGAGGGCTGTAAGAGGCCCAGGACAAGTCTATCCTTGTACAGAGGCTCAAGGGTCCTCTTCACAAAGACCCTGCCTGGTCCCCACAGTGCCTCAGATCCCAGACCCTACTTGGGTTGTGGTCACCCACAGCCTAGGACACTGCAGCTTTTCCAGAAGTCTCCCTATGGGACAGAGAGACAGGCAGAAACGGAGAAGCCCCTTATCCACTTAAAGTCCCATGAGAGGGGGCCTGGCTAGGCCTTTCTAACTCCAGTTGATGAGTTGGGCCCAGGGCATCTGGACTGCCAAGATGACTCCTGTAAAACGAGCCACCATCGTGGCTTTTGTTTATATTCCCTGATGGGCCTTAAGTCCAGCTTCCATGTAACCCCACAATATGGGGTGCACCTTGGGCTCAGTGATAGCAGGGACATCTGTAAGTCAAGTTTTTCCTGGAATCACCCCTTGGCTGCCACACAGAAAAAGAATGGTGAGGAAGGCAAGAACTTTCCCATCCTGCCCATATATTTTGTCAAAAAAGCTGCCAGGCTGGGGCAGGCATTCCCCCAGAGACTTTGGCCTCAGTATACCTAGAAGGCCCAGATCGTTCCCTTGTCCCTGAGTAGCTAGGGAAAACTGTCACATGTGAGCTAGCTTTCAAGGAAAATGGAGTCACTATGCAGCCTTGGCCTGGGGCTGTAGCTCAGTTGGTAGAGTGCTTGCTTAGCCCAGCATGGCACCATGTGGGGATGTGTGCCTGTGATCCCAGTCCTAGAGGAGGTGGAGGATGAGGAGTTCAAGGCCAGCCTGGGCCACCATCAACAACAAAATCCCGGAAACAATCTCAAGAATGTCATCACCAGTCTGGGGCTCGTGGTGTGGAGGTTGCAGAGCCGAGGTGAGCACCTGGGGAGCCCAGAGCGGGTGCTAGCTTCCTTCTCTGAAGTTGTGGATCTGCGTTGAGTATCGTTGCAGGTGGCCTTGGGGCTGGTCCTCTGTGACACCAAGTGTGGTCCCAGCCACCTGCTGCTGCTGTTGCTGCTGCTGCTGGTGGTGGTAGTGCTGATAGAGCTTAGGGCCTGGCACAGGGCCTGGCCCCTCCAGCCCCGGGAGGCGGCTGCTGGACATGGTGAGTATGGTGGCGGTCAGCGACTTGATATAGTTCTTGGCCAGCGTCAGGGTCTCAATCTTGGAGAGCTTCTTGTCGGCCCGCACGTGCGGGATGACCTCTCGCAGTGCCTGGAAGGCGTTGTTGAGTTTGTGCATCCGCTGTCTTTCCCGCTCATTGCTCTCCAGCCGCCTCTGAACGCTGTTCTCCCTGCGGCCCCCGGACCCCTGTCGCCGGCGGCTGACCTCTGCCCGAGCCCCATCTGCACGGGCTGTCCTACTCCGAAGACCCTTTGTCAGCTCCGAGCCCCCAGAGCCCGACTGGGGTCTGTCGGGTGTCTGCTCTCCTGGGGTGGCTTCTGTGTCCTGCATGGGTGTCCGGCGCCGAGGGGGCCGGTTTTTGGTCTTCATAACTCCAGGCTGGTTTTCCCAGGAGGTGGTGGCTGGGGGAGAGGTCCTTCAAACTGAAATTCAGAACATAGCCCTTCTGCAGTCACCCAGCATGGCCACTGGGCATGCCAGCCTGGCTGTCTCATTGCTGCTTCCCAATGCAATGGTAGCCATAGCCAGTGTCGCTGACCACTGCCAAGTAGAGGACACCCAGGTACTTCCCATTCACACTGCGCCCTGAGCGGACTCACCTGTGCTCCCAAAGTCCTGGGTGAGCTCACACTGACCCACTTTGACCTCCCCACTGATCTGAAAACCCTTTTCAGGCCTCATGCCCCTGACTGTTGCAAATACCTCCTGCACCTAGGCGCCCTTTGACAATTTGTTTAAACCACCCAGGAACAGGTCCCAACCCAGGCTTATGGGTCCCCCCACCACCACACTGTCATTTGTCCCAGAGACAGGCAGCACCCCTTAGACGTGATGTTTACAACTCTCCTGGACGTTGTCAGAGCCGGAACCGCGGTGTGTGCACACAGGACAGCTCACAGGTCGAGCTGCCAGTTGCCAAGGCCCTGCAGCAGCCCCCAGTTCCCGCCACGCGGATGGCACCAGGCAGTCTGAGTGGGAGCCACCACTGTGTTTCCCCCACGGCTGCGGGCCTTCTGGCCCTGCCTCTGGGTGCCCTCCCAGCAGTCCCACCCAGTTCCCGCAACCCCTCGGTTTACCTGGGGATCCGAAGCCGCACGCGCAGAGGCTGCCCACGAGGGACAAGGACACGTCGCTTTAGCCACCACAGGCGGGGCTGCGGGAAGCATGTAAATGAGCTCGCTGGGCGGGGCCAGGGCGGCACCTGCGGCCACGCCCCCAGCTCTGGACACCCTGGCCGACACCTCCCCTTTTCTCCCTCTGGGACTTGCTGGGGCAGGGAAACCCCGGACCCGCACCTGGCCAGGACACCTGGCCTTGGGGTTAAGGCTCGGAACAGAACAGAGTCTAGGATTAGCCACCCTGCGTAACTTACGGGAACCGCAGCCACCCCCCTCAACAAGGCTGCCACCACCTCTCCTCCCGGCTCCAGAGCGAGCTCTGCAGGTCCTAGGGGCTCGAGGACTCGGCTCCTCCCTCTTCTCTTCCCCTTACCGAAGTGGGCTGGGTACATCAGGGACGCCACTCAGGTCACCAGAACTCCCAGGGTATCAGTCTTCACGAGCAGGAAAACCTACCTGCTGTAGCTGATAGCTCCTGCCTCGGTTTCCCTGGGTTACAAGGGAATTACAATATGAAAGGTTATGGGGCCCTGAGACGGCTGCGGGGAGGGGCATCTGACGCCAAGGCTCACGACTTAAGTCTGGGACCTACTGGTGGAGGGAGAGAATCAACAACTACAAGTTGCCCTCTGACCTCCACATGGCTGTTATGGTGCTCACAGAAAACAGATTTTCTGTGCTAGCCATTCATTCATTGACTCATCCATTCATTCAATGTACACCTTTAGTTTTCGTCTATTTATTTAGTTTTGGTGTGTGTGCTCATAGGTCAAAGGACGACGTGCAGGAGTCTGTTCTCTACCTCCACCATGGGAGTCCCGGGCTGAACTCAGATCATCAGGCTTGGCAGCAAGTGACTTTTCCAGCTGAGCCATTTTGCTGGCTGTAGCACAGGCTAGCCCCTGCGCACCTGATCCTCCAGCCTGTGCCTCCCAAGTGGGCAATGACACACTCAGCTCAGCTTCTGTGTTTTGGACTCAACTACTGACAAAGATGTGCTGAAAATATATATTCTTTAATCCAGTGAATGCTGTGATTACAGACAAGCGTCGGGGCAGTGTGGTGCTGGGGACCACACGCAGTGCTTCACGCAAGCTGAACTACAACCCTGGCTCTTTCTTTCTTTTAGGGACAGAGACCCCATAGCCAAGGCTGTCCTCAGCCTCGGTGCAGGTATTGTAACTGGTCACTATGCTCAACTAACAGTAGCTTTTCCCCAAACAGGCCAATAGGACATGTCAAAATGCAGCTAGGAATCTCCGGGCGGGTTCTTGTGTTTGGCAGACCTGTCTGTGGGCCAGGGTTCTAGTAGGAAGCTGACACCTCCCTCATGTCACTTGGACTTCAGTCAAAGAAAAGGAGAGGGATCAGGTGCCACAGAGTCACACCAATACTGCACAGAAGAGCTGTTTTTGGTTTTTCAAGACAGGGTTTCTCTGTGTAGCCTTAGCTGTCCTGGACTCACTTTGTAGACCAGGCTGGCCTTGAACTTGCAGAGATCTACCTGCCTCTGCTTCCCCCAATGCTGGGATTACAGGCATACACAACTGCTCCCGGCTCAGCTACTGTTTTGGGGATAGGACCTCATTCATACCATTGCCTGGGCTGGTCTTGAGCTCACTGCAGTCTTCCTGCCTTAGTATCTCAGGGTGCTGGGGTTAAAGGCACACATCATACAAGACCAGGAAAAGGCTGTTTTGTTTGGTGTTGGGGTGTGGGGCGCCAGCGCCTGTGCACATTCATAGAGTGTGGAGATCAGAGTTCAATACCAACCATTACTCTCCAGAGTTCCACCATTTTTGTTTTGTTTTTGAGACAGTTTTTCACCGGCCTGGAACTGGTGTAGGATGCTAGGCTGGCCAGTGAACCAGGGCCTGCTGTCTCTGCCTCTCCAGAACTGGGTGACAAGCATGCAGGCTTCCCCCTACCTGGCCTGTCATTTTAACCACACCATGGGTTTTAGAAACGAAACCTGGGTCTTCTCCGCACATAAGCCATTTCTCCAGCCTGAGCCTCTTGGAGTAGCACTTGAGAGCTCGGCCAAGCCAAGACCTTTTAAGCCAAATCTCACCTCAACTCCTCAGTAAGTACATAGGCTTGGATTACAGAAGCCACAGCCACACATGCACCAGACTCTATGGTCCTCTGAGAACCATCCTCATGCCCTTAGGAGCTCAGAGACCCACAACACCAGGTCAACCCTACACATGGAAAAAAGGAATAAATATAGCAACCGAGTTTATAAATATATAACTGTATTTATTTTGAATATTAAATATTTTTAAATTACAAGCAATTTATTGAATCACACTAAGCTTCAATATACAGTAAAAATCTTACAATTTAAAAATGTACACAATTTAAATTCCAAGTTCATTAACTGTTATATTGCCGTGAACCCTTTCTGATTGTGTTAACAAGTACAACCCAGTAGGTGGCAGGCCCAGCAGGGGTGACTGCCCCACCCAGGTCCCTGGCTGTGAACAGGATGCAACAGTGGTACATGCACAATCTGGCCATCAAGACCCAGCTTTGCCTGTGCAGGCTTCGGTAAGCAAACCCGTGTCCACACTGGAGGGGCTGTGGGTGACGCAATACTGCCAACGCATCTTATAACCCTATTTATAAGTTAAATGTAGTTTCCCAACAGCCAAGACCGGTACCACCTTGTTTGCTACTTAAGGACTATTGAGATGTACATCTGAAGTAACCGTTCTGCCCATTCTTACTGGAAGGTGACTCCTCTCAAGGTGGATGCTCTGAAGTGAGGCACACAGAGCCTGACATGTGGCTGCACCTAAGTTTTCAGGTGATGGCTGAGGGGCAGGAGGTTGAGGAGCTGCCTGACTTCTTCCCCAGCCCTGGGAAGAGACATGCAATGGGTCACTAATCCTACAAACACCCTATAGGAAATATGAAAAAGGGGAAGGTTTGAAAAGGCATTTTACAGCAGGGAGACAGACCTCCTTAGATAAACCAATCTCTCTAAAAACAGTCAGGCCCATACTTTTTGAAAACAGAAAGGAGGCTATTTGCAATTTCAGCCTTTCAATGAATGGCTTCTGGCCCAGAGTCTGAGTCTCATTGGGAGCGGAAGGAACTACTTTTTTCTTTCCGACTTAAGTCATCTTAAAACAAATGGGAGATTATCAAAGAAGGACATGGAGGGCTCACTATTTTTATTAGAGGACTTAAAGTCAGTTTCCAGTCTGGTAGGTGGAGGGTGGGCACTCAAGGGAGGGAAGAAAAAAACAACAACACTGAGTTGTTCCAGCTACAGATACCATTGACTGCTTTCACTGCTTATTTGAATGAACAAGTTTGGAAAGCCCACCAAGGGCAACCAAATTATAAAAAAAACAAAACCAGCCAGGTGTGGTAGCAGCACTCAGGAGGCAGAGGCAGGTAGATCTCTGAGTTTGAGGCCAGCCTGGACTACACAGCAAGTTCCAGGACTGCCAGAACTACACAGAGAAACCCTGTCTTAAAAAAGCCAAAAACAAAAAACAAAACCCACATCAAATGGCAAAGCACACGCTCACATTTAATGGGCTGGAGTTTAATCTACTGAAATTTCTGTATATTGCTTGAGATTTGGGATGTGTTGACAAGCATTATACAAATCTTCCCGTCCATGTGACCCCACAGAAAGACCTACCCCACCCCAACTCAATATATAAAATGCTTTTGTTTTGGCAATTAACCATGAGAGTGATACAGATATAAATATAAACGGGAATTTTACTGTTAAAATCCCCTCAAGATAGCCGGCCCTAAACCGTTAATAAATCTATCCCAGGCTGTAAGAAGGCTATATAGAGTCTATGAATCCATGTGATCATAATCAGTGAATCTGAACTTTGTAAACCTATAATTTGAAAATATCTGAATTGTTTCTCCTCTCTTTCCCAACTAAGACTGGTAGATAGAATAGAAGTAGGAAGGAAGGAAGAAGGAAGGAGAGAAAGAAAGAAGAAAAGAAGTCAGAAAGTCCACACAGCAAAAATTCAGCTATGACAATTTTGGCAAAATTACTTTCAAATGCCCTGTTTGTAATATACATGTCACAATATCCAGTGCTTCTATGGAGCCCAGGCATGCTAGGTCTGCACCAAGTACAAGAAAAAGAGACTCCCTGTTCTCAAATTTCTTCTGTTGATCATAAAGTTATTGCTTATAAAAAAATTCATGGATCGAATCCGAGTTGACAATAAATTCATAATTTGCTACCTAAACTCAAGCTGACACCCACACTTGCACTCTGTAGACAAGTCCAAGTCCCTCTGACTGACATCACAATGTCCTGGCCAGGGCCTGGATACTCACCCCACTGTCACACTTGAGTCTGGACAGTGGGGTCAGCACCGGGAAGTATTTGGGGTGAGGGGCCCATGTGAGAAGACCCACTCAAGCAGGTGCAGTTCCCCGCTCAACATGGCACTGGCCACCAACACTTCCTTTGTCAAAGCAGGACTCCTAGGCAGCAGAGTGAGGCCAGCCTCGTGTTGGGGACACCAGATTCCTTTGATGATGTACTGAGGATATGCTGAAGATTCCAGATCCCTTTCCCAACAAGAGGAGAGCTAGGTGCTTGATATAGAAGGGGAGGCAGGTAGAGGTGACCCGGGCCAGCCAGGAGGCCCTGGGGGCTGCTGGAGGACCCAAAGTAGACAAACTGCCTTGTTCACTCACAGCTCTCTGTGGGGACTCTGTCTCTGAGGCCCCACCTGCCTGAATGACACAAGTGCCCCTGCAGGCTGGCCTCTGTGGAAGGGAAGTGTATGTGGCCTCACCTGCCACACCAGGAAAGGGCCCTGAGCACTGAGAGCCAGCACTGAGTTCTGGGTGCATCTCTTACTAGATCTCTACCAAAATGGTTTAATAGCACAAGAGCCAGGGCCAGCTGCTCAGAGAACCCACCTTACACAGAAACATGCTTGATGCAATCAATGAACAGAGCAGCAGTTTGGGATTCATCAAAAATATTTCCTCTAAGAACATAAAATACTAACACCCAGACTCAGCATTGCCTGGGAAAGAGTACCTGTGTACAGTTCCCACAGATCTGAAGACAGAAGAACACTCAAAATATCGAAGCTTTACAGTACCATGCAGAGCAAACACACGAGAAGACGGAGGAAAAAAAAAAAAAAATCAAACCAGTGGACAGCACCAGCTTGACCTGCCATGTTTTCCTTGGATAATTTACGATGCTGTACAATATTGGGAGCTCTGAACACTCACCCACAGTGCAGTCTGAGAGCAATTAGTGATTTTCTTAAAAACAATAAATATGGCTCACTTTCGACCATTCCCTTGGTGCATCCCTCTGTGGCACCCGTGCCCAGAATGGAGGCACAGGTGTACTGGGAAAGACACCTACACAGAAAACAAACCCATGACCAGAGGTACACAGGTTCCCAACACTTATGTGCAGTGTGGCCACCTCAGCAGGACCCCCAGCACGAGAGCACTTCTAGTGTGTGAGCAGCGCAGGCCAGTTCGGCACAGGGAGCTGGCTTCCTGGCATGGTGGCGTGGCTCCCCATCACTCCTGAGCCTCTCAGTGTCTGGTGCCAGTCACCATGGAGTCGATGTCGTTGCTCAGGGAGACATGCAGGAACGCTGCTTGGGCTGGGAGAGTGTGTCCACAGCCACCTAATCCTTTTCTCCATCTTCACTGCTGCCTATTTCCAGACAGAAGCAACACGACAAAGCCAGTCAGTTTTGAGCTGACTACCTAGTTAATAACAGCATGAAGGCGACCAGACCAGAACGGTAGGAACCGCAGCTGGTGCTTGGCTGCTCCACACCTTCCTGTGCTGCCCTGTCTGTCCCTCCTTCCCACAGCCTGCAGGGCTCTGCACACACAGCTGCTTGGCTCCCACAGTGGCTCCATGGCCACACTCAGGGGCACTGAAGTACACCGGCCTGACTGGTGCACCTGCCCCGCAGAGATCCTCAGGTACAGGCATTATCTCATCGGCACAGGTGAAAACTAAGTAAACAAATAAAAGCTCTTTATAGCCTACATTTATTATTTGATCTGTAAACTTCAAATAAAAATGTACCTATTAACATTTATCTCCTGATCTTGGTATAGGGAAAGGGGCCCATATGTTCAGGTATTGCTACTTCAAACTGGCCCCTGCTGTGAGTTCCCAGCTGGCCCTTCAGTATCACACGGAGACCAAGACTTAATGGCAAAATCAACACTGGCGGGGAAGAGCCAGAGAGCCTGGGCTCAAATCCAAACCACAGGTCAAGTGTGCCCGGAGACTGTGCAGGGTGCTCCTCTACGACAGATGTGTAACCCGAGGAAGCAGGGATAGCAGCAAAGGAGAGGTGGGGGTGGTAGAGCCCCCTGGACATCCAAGACCTCCAGGGCCAGTGCAGCCTGGCTATAAAGAAATGAGCATCAGGAGTGGTTCTAATGTGAGAGTGTGGCTGCAACTGTTGACATTCTAAGAGAATGCAGCAGGCCTTTTACTCAGCTACTTGGGAATCTGAGGTAGAAGAATTGGAAGTTTGAGGCCAACTAGATTACAAGGGTGACTTCAAAGACAGTAAGGGCAACTTGGTGAGACTTTGTCTCAAAAACAAAACAAAACAAAAAGTGACAGTGGTAAAGCAGTGAGGGGCTGGGGTGTGGCTCAGTGGTAGAACATTGTGCTTAGTGTATCTGAGGAACCCCAACACAAACTGAGAATTTTCAAACAAAATTTATAATCTCCTCAGGAAAGACTAAACTAGCGTCAGATCCTCATTCCCTTTGGGTCTAGGGTAGAAGAACACTCCTGGTCATCACGCCTCTGTCTTGGGCCCACCCCCAGCACATGCAGAGCTCCTCTCACCTCCTTGTTCAATGTCCGAATCCGTGAGGTGTGTGAGAGAGAAGCTGGCAATGTTGGCAGGAGAGATGGAAAACCTGGAGCAGGGGGACACGTGCGGCCAGCTCTGCTCTGCACTCCGGGCCGGCGGTGGGGGAGAAAAGTATTTGGAGGTTTGAAGAGAAGGTTTGGAACCCAGAAGGCTTGTTTTTGACATGAAAGGATCTGGGGAGAAGTCATCATCCCATTCAAAGCCTCCACCTGCAGAAAGAATGTCAGCCTGTTATCATTTTACATATCAACTCACGATAAGGAGAGGGAGCCCTGGGCATACCAACACCATCAGATCTGCCAACAGATGCAAAGTGTGATTCCTCAGAGGTCATTTGAAAGCAAGTGATGTTCCTTTCCAAGAGTGTTACCATTAGCTAGGCATGGTGGTACATGTCTTTAATCCTAGCACTTGGGAAGCAGAAAAACTTAAGTTTCAGGCTTATCTGAAAGACAAGCAAATAAAACAAAAACCGGTATAATGCCTTTACAACTGGCCAACACAGCACAAATACCTTCTTCATCTGTGGAACTTTCGGAGTTCATGCCCCTGCCCAGGTAGGGTGAGCCTGAGGCTGCTGCTGGGCTGCTGGGCCCAGGGCCATGTGCTTCTCCACAATGCCCCAGCTCTTTGGTGGGGGTTTCCTGAAAAGGCAAACAAATATTCCAGTCAGCCTGTTTCTTGGGGCCCACATGTCAATGCACACCCCAGGCAGACAGGCTTTCTGGTGAGGTGTGCTAAACAGGATTCTGCACTTTATGAGTTTGGAGTTACAGATGATTATGTGCTGCTAAATGGGTCCTCTGCAGAGGCAGCCACTCTTCCTAACCCATGAACCATCTTTCCAGTTCCCATCTCCACCACCCCTTTGAGACAGAGTCTCAATATGTAGTCCAGTCTAGGCTGGCCTTGAATCTGTCTGCCTCTCAGCCCCCAGATTGCTGGGATTCAAGGTGAACATCACTTAAGAGCAGCTTGCTCCAGCCCTTCCTTTCCTTCTGTCTAAAGACAGGGGCTCATGTGTAAACCAGAGCAGCCTCACACTTACTATCTGTCTCAGGCCAATCTCTTGATCCTTTCAGCTTCTGAATGATGTGATTACAGGCCTGTGCCACCAGGTATGACAAGGTCCTGCCATATACGGCCCCTTAAATGTAACTCCTGTACAAGATGTGTGACACTGTCCCCTAAGACCTTTGAGAAGACGACCAGCAAGCAGATGCAGGAGGGAAGAGTCCCGGACTCTTATGCAAGCCACTCTGCAACAGCAGACATGCTTCTTTGGGAAAGTCTGGCCTGGGCAGGGGTTGCTTGAAAGCCTTTGTTCTGGGCTTAGGAAAGCAAAGGCCTTTTTGATCCTCAAAGCAGGACAAAAATGCTCTTTTCTCTCCTTGTCCCCATTCTGAATCTTATCACTCCACCTCTGTGCAGCTAGTTCTGAAGAGGACCCCGGATGTTTTCTAGGCTTTCCTCTTGTGTATGGCAGACCTGGGTACCATTCTCTGCATGGAGGACAAGAAGGTGTACAGGGCTGGGTTATCTCCAAGGTCAAGAGCTCAGAAAAGCAACTAGACAGGTGTTGAGGAGTTTCTGGGCCTACCGTTAAGCTGACCCCAAACAATGCACCAAATCTGTGAAAACTGGACTATGGGGATGAGGAGATGCCACCAAGCTCCAGTCTGGCCAATGTGTATATCCCCATGGCACAGAGTGACAAGAGGAACTAGTATTGACTGAAGCTAACAGAAGGCTGGCTGGAGCATGTGGACAGAAGCCAGGTGTGAAAGCCTAAGACAAACATACCAACACTCTCCACCAACCTGAAAAGACAGACTCGCCATAGCATGATGGGAAGACACAAAATCTAAAGTGACCCAGCCTTCAAGGAGCCAGGACAATCTCACTGCACAGAAGAAACGATCCACACAGGTGCCAAAGGTCACAAGCACCAGGACCATCTCAAGAGAGTTTCAACAGTGGGGTCAAATGCTGACAGGAAAGAGCTGTCAACTCTGGATCTATGGGTGGAGAAAATATCCTTCAGGAGTGAGTGTGAGGTGAAAACTGGCTGTCAGAGGATAGATGGGCAAAAGAAGCTGAGAAAAGCTGGTTGAACTTCTCCAATTAGGACAAGACACCAGAGAGCAACCATGTGAAGACAGAACTGTTGGGTGAATAAAAACCATGTGCCTTGAGTGTTGTTGTTTTTCTTTTACAAAATTATATTTATTTACTCTGTGGGGTGTATAGAGCTCCACATGCTTGTGGAGGTCAGAGGACAACTTGTGGAAGTCAGTTCTCTCCTTTCTCTTCGTAGGTCTCAGGAACTGAACTTGGGTCACCAGGCTGGGAGCAAGCACTTTTTATCGACTAAGCTATCTTGCTAGCCCTAGTTCCTCGTATGTGTGTGTTGAGGCAGGGTCTCATGTAGCCCAGGCTGGCCTCTAACTAGCTATGTAGCCAAAGGTGACCTTGAGCTTCCGATCCTCCCATGTCTACTTAAGTGCTGTGTGATCACAGATGTGTGCCACCATGCCCATTTAAACACCCTTGGCAAGCATTCAACCAACTAAGCTTTACCCACTCCTAGCTCATGCTTGATGATTGAGGGTCCCCTACCACAAAGAAACACACTGTTGATAACAGTCTGTTCCAAAGGAAGGCAGGAAGGAGGCCGAATCAAAGAGCAGAATCAAATGGCACACCGAAGTGCAAGCACACCATTTCAAACAGACTTTGAGGGCTTGAAAGACGGATATGAGTTTGGATCCTGGGCACCCATGTTTGCCAGGCACGGCCCAAGCACCTGTAATCTGTATCAGCACTCATCTCACTGAACCATAATAGACTACAGGTCCATACCAGAAAGACATTGTGGCCAGCCAGTTGGCTCAACAGGTAAAGGTACCTGCTGCTAAGGCTGACAGCCTGAGTTCTATCTCTGGACCCACACAGTGGAAAGCAAGAACCCATTCTCCAAAGTTGTCCTCTGACCTCTTCATGTGCCGTGGCATTTCTATACCTACACCCACTGAACAAACAGACAAATAAGCGGAAAAAAAATGGAAAAAAAATATATATATTCCATTTTCCCACGGATATATATATATGGTATATATAAGTTGAGGAGTCATTTCTCACATGGTAGAGAAATGACTCCTCAACTTATTCTCTGACCTCCCCATGTATACTATGGCATGAGTGGATACATGCTGAATGAATAAAAATAATAAATATATAAAATAAATGCATTAACAATAAAGAAAAGAAAATCTCTAACTCTTGGAAATTAAATAATACACATATAAATCTTTGATGGGTCAAAGAAGAAATCTTAAGGAAAACTAGAAGATAATTTGAGCTGGATAAAGATGAAAATACAACATTATTTAAAATCTGTGGGAAGCAGCTACAGCAGCAAGAAAGAAATTTACACCATTAAAGGCTAATAGAAAAAAGAAGTCTCAAGTCCCAAAGATTTTACCTTAAGAATCTAGAAAAAGTGGCTCAGCAGTTAAAAGCACTGGCTGCTCTTCCAGAGGACCTGGATTTGATTCCCAGCACCCACATAGTAGTTCACAACTCTGTAACTCCAGTTCCAGAGGATCTAATGCCCTCTTCTGGCCTCTGTGGGCACTGTATGCATGTGGTGCACAGATATACATGCAGTAAAAAAACACCAATACACACATTAAAAAAAAAATCTAGAAAAACAAACTAAAAAACCAAAGTGAGTAGAAGAAAGTACTGAAGATGAGATAGATTTTCAATGGAATTGAAAAGAAAAAAAAATTCCACCACAAAATCAAAAGCCAATCTTTAGAGAAATTAAGATTTTTAGTCTCTTCCGGAAGCTCCCTGAGGAAGAAGGTACCTTTCTACTCATCAATCTAGCCACTGCTGATATCATAGCCAAAGACAACAACAAACAGCAAAGCAAAACAAACAGAGCAACAAGAGACCCAAACCCAAACCAACTCTAAAAACAAAGAGGCAGGCTCCCTGCTGCTCCTAGGAACTCCCTGACTGGTTCTGGGGTTCAGAAACCCTGAAGTAGCAGGAGGTGGGAAGAAGCTTCTGGCCAGCCCACAAGGCAGCCCAGGTAGCTACTTTATTCTTCACCCTATCCCACAAGCAGCATTAAATAAAAGGGGTTTTGTTGTTTCTTCTGATCTGGCACTGCTGGCCACATACTCTCTATGGCTGAGCTGCAGCCCCAGCCCTAAGAAACTTGGTAAGAAGGAGAATGACTAGAACTAGAACATAGCATCCTAGGGACGAGGGGACAGTGCTGGAAGCCTCCACTGCAAGATCCTACGAAGGTGCTTTGGCTCTGAGAACTAAGCTGAAAAAGAGAGAGAGTGAGAGAGAGAGCAAGCAGTATCAGAGACACCAAGGGTCCTGTATCTTCTGGCATATGGTGGGAACCGTTCTCAGGCCTCATGACTTGAGTGAGAGTTTAATCATAATCTAACTGATTCAAGAAGCAAATTCAGGGTCCTCATGTGATAGTTAACATCTACAACCCCAGCTCTCAGGAAACTAAAGCAGCAGTTCAAGGACAGCCTGGGCTATAAAGCGTTCAAAGCTAACTTGAGCTACACACCTGTCTCAGAAGCACAAAGGCTAAGCCAAGCGTTGTGGCGCACACCTGTGTTCCCAGCACTCAGCAAGGGAGAGGCAGGTGGATCTCTGTGAGTTCAAGAATAGCCTGGTCTACAAAGAGAGTCCAGGATAGCCAGGGCTACACAGAGAAACCCTGTCTCAAAAACATTGAAACAAACCACAAAAACAAGAAGACTAGGATGTATGGCAGTGACACTACACTACCAGCCCAAGGCCATAGGTTCCATTAACACCCACATAAACTAGTAACTCAAAGTTTACAAAGACCAATAAACAAAGAACACTGAGCAAGGAAGGGGCTGTGAGACAGCTGTTGGTAAAATGCTTGCCACGAAAGCCTGAGGACCCAAGTTCAATCCTCAACAACCATATGAAAATCTGCATGTCTGGGGCTGGGGACATAGCTTAGCACTGGCTGCTCTTCCAGAAGACCTGGGTTTGATTCCCAGTATACACATGGTAGCTCAAAACCATCTGTAACTCCAGTTCTAAGGGGGCCCTCTTCTGACCTCTTTGGGAACCAGGCATGCAAGTGGTACACAAAGATTTTTTTTTTTAATGTTTTATTAAAACCTGGAGTAGCAGGGTGATCCAGGATCAGTAAGATACCCAGTCTCAAAAAATAAGATAAACAGCAATCAAGAAAGACATGTGAGGAGCTGGAGAGATGGCTCAGCAGTTAAGAGCACTGGTTGTTCTTCCAGAGGTCCTTAGTTCAGTTCCCAGCAACCACATGGTGGCTCACAACCATCTATAATAGAATCCAATGCCCTCTCTAGTGTATAGTTGTACACAAAGATAGAACACTCATATACATAAAATACCTAAGTAAATAAATGTTTAAAAAAAAAAGACATGTGACACTGACCTCTGACCTACACATGTAAGCAGACACAAATATTTGTGTGTTTGTGGGAGTGAGTGTGTGTGTTTTAGTTATAAGTTGTTCCATTTTCAAGAAGCCTGTCTACCCGCCAAGCAGAGCACACACTACAGCTCTAAGGGTCAGAGCAGAAGGGTTGTCCTGTTATGCTCTCCATACACACACCACAGGGGCTGCTGCTGGTTCCTGTCTCCAGAGCTCCGTGCCAGCACTCTTCTAGGCCTGCACCCGAGAGCTGGGTGTTACTGCCAATTGTCAGGCTCTAGAATTTGGCCAACTAATTTCAGGAGAACTCTATTAGGAAGATCCAAGAACACCCAGGGCTCCCCCCCCCGCCCACCTTAACTAACTGCAAATACTTTGGGCAAAATTAATTTCTGTCAATTCCTGGAACATCACCAGTCTCAAATGACTTCGGAATTATTACAGTCTGCTGCCTCAACAGCAATTAAAAAAATAGATCACAAAGCTGGCCATGGTACACACCTTTAGACTCAGCACTCAGGAGGCAGAGGAAAGCAGATCTCTTGAGTTCAAGGCCAACTGGTCTACAGAGTGAGTTCCAGGACAGTTAGGGCTACACAGAGAAACCCTGTCTCAGAAAAACAAACAAAATAAAATAAAAACAAAAAAACAAGACCACAAGCTATAATGACACGGGTGATGGCCCCTTGGAGAGCTTAGCCATTGCTTGTATTCTGAGGACTGTGAGGCGGCTAAAGCCTGTCTACTTTGCTGCCTTGAATGTGATAACCTGGAGCCCAGTTATGTCCCAAGTGGCAGTCATTATGAAAAGGTTACCTTTTTTGTGTGTTTCGAGACGGGGTTTCTCTACGTAGCCTTGGCTGTCCTGGGCTCCCTTATGTAGATCAGGCTAGCCTCAAACTCACAGCAATCTGCCTGCCTCAGCCTCCCGGAGTGCTGGGAACATAGACATGTGCCACCATACCCGGGTGAAAGATTACTTCTAAAGCTTAGAATCTAAGCCCTGTGACATGAGAGCCAAGGCACAGGTTTCTTATCAAGGGCACAGACATAGCTCTGTGACGCAGGTGGTTGGTACTACTGAGGGGGAAGATGGCATCAAGAACAATGGGACTGAAAAGATGGGTATCTTTGGAGTCAGAAATACAATTTGGGGGGCTGAAAAGATGGCTCATGGGTAAAGCATTTGCCAAGAACGCCTGAGGACTGGAGTTCAAGTCCCCAGCACCCACCTCAGAGCACAAAAGGTAGAGAGAGAACTCCCAAAGCAAGCTAGCTAAGAAGAGCTGAAGCAGCGAGTTCCAGGTGTGCAAGGACCTGCCTCTATAGAATATAGAAAGTAAACAAGGAAGACAGTAAGCATCAATCCACAGAAGCACACATGTACCCACACACATGCACAAAAGGAAATAAAATTCTGAATGTTTATAAGCAAAATCATATCACAGCTAGCTTCACACCTTCTTGAATTTCTCTACAATGTAAATAGGCAAGGTCAGAGATACCTGGTCAAACAGATACACGGTGACATCATCAAAAAATGTCACTGCCTTCTTTTCCTTCTTCCAGTCATCCGGCAGCTGCTCACTGGGCTCAGCAGCTGAGGATTTCAGCAAACTCCGCAAGTGCCTACCGTCGTCATTACTGACAATGATGGGCACGGGGTGCTCTGTGTCATCCTCCGACTCAGAGCTGAGGCTGTGTAAGTTGAAGGCCCGCAGCTCCTCATCTGAGTCCTCACTGTTCTCGTCTTCCTCATCTGCATCCATCCCATCTTCCGAGAGGTCCAGCATCCCAGACACGCAAAGTTTGCCCAGGTACTTCCCTTCAATGTCTGGCTCCTTCAGCTTGGGGCCTTCAAAGTGGCCAGACAAGGATTTATCCAGTGCGGAACTTGTGTATGCAAGGAGTTCATTGGTGTTGGTGCCTGTGGAGGCCAGGATGCACGGGCGATCTTCCTGTGTCTCCAGGTCATCACAGCTGCTGAGTTCTGAATTCAACAAACTCAAGGGGCTGCTAGCCTCATCGTCCACAGGATATGTCTCTCTGGAAGCATCAGCTGGTGTGGGCTGCAGCATTTCTTGTGATTCTGAGTGACAAGAATTCTGCAGAGCAGACACCTGACTTTGATCTGGCTTGCTATGTAGGGCTTCCAGACAGCTGTCTCTGACGTCAGAGCTTTCCTCTGGGACAAGTGGCTCAGGTGGGGACTGACCCTTTACCAACGACAGGGCAGAGGCAGATGTTCCTGGGACCTCCTCAGGCTTTTTATCTGGCTCTGAGTCATTGTCTGAGAAGTATGCAGAATCTCGGTATGAACTCTGGGTGCCAGGTGTGAAGCTGTTGGGGGGGCCTTCAGCAGCCCTGTGGCCATCGCCTGCATCTGAGATGACAATCACTGGGTTGGGAAGCTGACTGCTCTGGCCGCTGTCACCTGCTGCAGCCGTGTCTGAGTCAGCAGTGTCCTCAGCTGCAGGGTGCAGGGTCCACTCAGGAGACTCAAGGTTCTCTGTTTCATAGCCACTGTCTGCGGGCTTATCGGGGGGCAAGAGTTTCTGAGGGGAATGGGAGCCTAGAGACTCTAGTAATGCTTCATGGACATCCACTGAATCCAAGGAGTCTGGTGTCTCCACAGACTGCTCTGAGGTGGGGATGGGTGTTGACAAACTGTCTTCTAAGAGACTATCTTGGCTTGTGGAGTCTGAGGAGAGGGCAGACGCCAAGGCTGAACTGTTCGGGGCAGCCTTATAGTTACGCTGATTTAAAGTCTCCACAGCTTCCGAGTTTTTCTCCAGTAAGTTGCCATTAAGATCTTCTGAAAATGGCTGATTTTGTAACTCCTGTCTTAATTTTGGAATACCCTGACCAGCAAGAAGGGTAGGGTCTCTTTTGGTTAGATTCAAGGCCTCCTTGCTTTGGCAAATGATGTCTGGAGGTCCATCATCCCCTTCAAGGGTTTTGGCATCGGTAGCAGGAATTTCATCTGGGCCAGCCACAGAGTCAGGGCTTAATTCCAGGCAGATGGAATCCTCGGGGGCTCTGTCATCTATAAAGGAGTGTGTTTCTCCTGGCCTCAGATCTGAGTCTGGGGGGACATTAGAAGACACTTCTTCTGTGAGTGAGGCTAGTGGTTCCTGCACTTCTGGGGAGGCCTGTGGTGATGCACCACCCTGAGGCATGACATCTGTACTTTCATTCTCTCCACCCATGTTTTCCTGTGATAAAGGAAAGCCTAATGTATTTTCAGGAAACTCAAGTTCAGAACTTACAGAGTCTCTCTGGGGTGAATCTAACAGTGCTGAGGTAAAACCTGCATTCTTAAGTTCTGTTTGAAGATCATTCACCTGGTCCTTGCTAGGCAGTGAACCTTTCAGCAAGTTTTTCTCCTGAAGAAATAAAAAGTTTTCTGACAATTCTTGAACACTCATTGGATCAAAGTGATCTTGGTGTAAAAGACTTTCTGATAAGCACAGAGGGTCCTGGTCTAAAAGCTTAAGGGGCTTTTCTTTGTCGGACTGGCAGGTGTCTTTGGAGTCATCCAGGCTTGAACTCAAGGTAGTTGGCTTAAAGTCAGCTTGAACTCCATTTAGTTCCATTAGATCAAATATTTTTTGGTGACTGGGCAGATCATCTGCTTTGTCGCGGTCACTAAATATGTTGAAAGGGCTCCCAGGAACACTGGCAGCACGAGAGTCCTCAGCAGAGCTGAGCTCTTTGGGGTGAGCACTGCTCTGGAAGAAATCCTCCTCTGTGCTGGGCTCCTCAGACACACGGTTCTTCAGGGCCATCAGATGGGCTGCCTCAGCTCCAACCCTTTCTGCATTATCCACTTCAGTTGTGAGCAGTGCAGGTGGGTAATCCAGTCCTAAATTGCTGCTGCTTTTCTCTTCCAACTGGATGTAATAGTCACTTCCAACAGAGAGGTTGTGTGCATCAAAAACAGGGACCACCCCAGGGGCCCTCACAGGCACCTCCTGGCCACTGTCATCTTGTTTGCCAGGGCCAGGATCTGAAAGTGAACTCTCAAACACTTCAACAGGGAAGAACATGTTGGAGTAAGACAAGGCTTCATCTGGGTGGCCCCGGCCTTGCTCATCAAAATGATCATGCTTGGCAGCTTCCCACACGTACTCGAAGCTCAGTCCCTGGCTGGTCTCAGTCACTGTGAGGACCTCCTCCATCTCCCGACCTAGCCGGTCCCGGGCAAAGTGGTCAAGGATGGGGAAGGCGGCACTACTTGATGCGTCCCTGCTGTTGGTGTTTGGCTTGAGAGCGGTCCACTGCTGTTCAAAATCAACCTCTGAGTCCCGCTGGCTCTGCATCCGCAGGTAAGTGAGCAATCGGTGCACATCTTCTGCAGCTGGCCTCTTGTCAGGAGACAGCCAGCAGAACTGTAACACTTCATACCTGAGAGGCATGTAAGGGACAATTAGCGAACAGGGACACATTGATTTAAAAAAGAAATAACTTTACTTCAGAGGCAACTCAACATGTCCTTCTCCACAAGATTTCTACTCCTCAACCACTGCCAGCCATGTTAAGGCTTACCTCAGCGTGTGATTCTGGTACAAGAGGAAAGGAAAGGACATGTGATACACTCTTTTTTTGTTGTTGTTGTTTCTTTGTTTTGTTTTCAGCACATTCATAGTATTCAGCTGTAACCTGTCTGCCAGATCATATGTTCTGGTTTTCTTATAACGGCCTCCCCATCAAAAAAAGTGTTTTTGGTTGCTGTTCTAAATTTTTTTTTTAAAGATAGATTTATTTACTTTACATACATGAAAGCTCTATCTGCATGTACTCCTGCATGCCAGGAGAGAGCATCAGATCCCAGTACAGATGGTTAGAAGCCATCATGCAATTACTAGGAATCGAACTCAGGGCCTCTGGAAGAGCAGACAGTCCTCTTTACCACTGAGCCATCTCTCTAGCCCCACTGTACTAAATTTTTATTGCTAATGTTTTGATAGCATTTAAAGAACATGCAAAATTTTTTTTTAAATTCTGATCCATTTTCTTGTTTGGATATGCTTATTTTGAGTGTTTTCATTAGCATATACTAATTATGCACAATAATGGGCTTTACCATGACATTTGTATCCAGGCACCTACTGTATTAGAATCATATCCTCATGCCTATCCACCCCTTCCCTTCTTCTGCCCCTTTCCCATTCTTCCCACCAACCTCCCTTCTATTTTCATTTGTGTCTTTGTGGGAGAGTGTGCGCCTTACCAATGGTTATACTACTGAAAAAACATCACTCCCTCTGTTACCAACCCTTTTGTGTTTATAAATATTCAATGAAGGGTGAGGTCCCATAAGCACCCCTCTCTTCCAGGACAAGGTGCTGACAAGTCCAGTCTTGTAGACCACTGAATTCTGAAATGGTTATGCCATATCCGTTCCTTCTTTTTTTTCTAAATCTTTATTTAGTCAGGATTGGGACATGGCATGGCACTTGTATGGTCAGAAGCCTTTTGAAGGAGTCGGCCCTCTCCTTCACCATTGGTCCCAGGGCTCAAATGCGGGTCTCTGGGCTTGGCAGTTAGCATCTTTACCCACTGAGCTATCTTGGTAGTTCCACATTCTCCTCTTAACAACTGTTTAGGAGGGGATGTGTTTATCTTAATACTTTCCATCAAGCACTAGGGACAGAAGCCAGAACCTTATGTGTGCTAGGCCAGAACTCTTCATGACGCCACCCCCACAGCCCTACCCTTAGTTTTTGTTTATTATTATTATTTTAAAGATCTTATTTTTAATTGTGTGTATACATGTAAATGTAGGTGGATTACAATGAGATAGGCTAATGCAGAGATGATAATTCTAAAATCAGTCATGAATAATATAAAAATGATTGCATTTTATTGTCTAAAAATAAGAATCATATGAATTAATGCCCACACACACATACACACAAGAGGCTACCCTGGGTGTCTTCCTCAATTATTCTCCATCTCATTTTTGAGACAGGGTCTCTCACTGAACCTGGAGTTTCCCGAGGGAGCTCGGCTATCAAGCCAGGGATATTCCTGTCTCTGCCTCTCCCCAAGAACACACTACCATACTCAGCATTTCACTCAAGTGCTGACGGCATAAATTCAGGGCCTCTTGCTTGAGTGGCACTCCCCTCACCAAGCCATCTCTTCAGTCCCCCTCCTTGTTTTTGAAGACTAAAGAGCAGCACAGAAGCTACCAACCATCTATCAGAGTAAGGCTGTTCCAGCTGGGGCATCGGGAGTTTCGTGTCCCTCTCTCTGATGACGTGATGGAGAACATCCAGGTCCGAAAGGTTTGTATAAGGCTGAGCAGCATTACTGAAGAGTTCCCAAAGTGTCACACCCAAGGACCTGTGGAATGCAAAAAGGTTATGGGTAAAGTCCTTAACAATCTCATTTTTATTCATAGTATCAGCAATTATATGGACAAGATGTGTAGGGAAGTGGTTATTTATTAGTAAGATTAGGATAAAATGGTTCTTAAAATATTCGATATCCCAATGGGGGAGGGGAGGAAGGACTATTTCTCTTAAAATGAGGGTGACTAGAAAGCCTTCTTGTATTTACTTCATCACTATGACAGAGTATGATATAATCACAGGAATTAAACAATATGGTCGTTTGTGACTTTAAAACCTGAAGGTGTCAGTTGAAAGATTGATGGAATGTGTTAAAGATTGGCAAAATGGTTCAATACTATAAATACTCTTGATTTCTGAGGTAGAGAATCCTACTGAATAGTGATAAAACATTATGAAATAATTCCAAGAAACCTTTATCTGAGCAACCTGCACTTCCCAATTAAACCTATCACCTGTTGCTTTGGTTACTCCTCAGCACTCCAAGCTTCTGGCAGCTGTGTGCCAGAAGCGGCCAAAGTAGGACATTCAATCTCAGAGTCTATCTAACTAGCTCTTGTGTTGTTGCTATTGTCATAAGGCAAGGTCTCACTGCAAAGTGGAAATAGAACTCATCACATAGCCCATAATGTTTTTGTTTTGTTTTATCTTTCAAGACAGGGTTTCTCTGTGTAGCCCTGGCTGTTCTGGACTTGCTCTGTAGACCAGGCTGGTCTCAAACTCACAGAAAGCCACCTGCCTCTGTCCCACCAAGTGCTGGGATTACAAATATGTGATACAATATCCATCTTTTCTTCCTCAACTTGTTCTTGCACCCCAGAGTTCTGTCCTCCCTGAAAAGGCCTCAGCTGCCTAGCTCAAAGAAGTACTTTTTCTTTTCTTCACAGCCTCTCATCTCTTTCCACCATTCACTGTCATACAGGAATGTTTCTTATCTACTGGGATGTTCTCAGAGAGTCATGCATGTTACCTGGAAAGTTAAAAAATTTTAATGTAATTTAATTTAAAATTTAAAAAGTTGTATTTTGCCTGCGTTCATGTCTGTGCACCTCTTACATGCCTGGTGCCACGGAGGCCAGAAAAGGGTATCAGATCCCTTGGAGCTGGAGTTACAGGTGTTATGTGAGCTGCCATCCTAGTGCTGGGGGTTCAACCCAGTTCCTCTGCAAGAACAACTGGTGCTCTTTAGACTGAACCATCTCTTTAGACTCTTCTGGGGTAATTTTAAGCAAGTAAGTTGGTACTTAGGATCCATTTCATCTTGGTTGCTTTTTTTTTTTCTTTTCTTTTTGTCAGGGTCTCACCATGTAGCGCAGGCTGGCCTGGAAATTAGTGCTGGAATTAAGGGTGTGTGCCATCATACGAGGTCCATATTTAGCCCAGGTTTGACTGGGAAAGCTCTGAGGAGCTTTATTTGATGTTGTACAACCTGATGTTCACTTTCCTGATGCTACTTTTACAAGTGACTGAGCAGAGCAAGCACACTCCTTGTCTACAAAGGTCACTTCTCCTAATGGGAGGAGGAGGATGAAAAGCCCTCACACCAGCCCAGACAGCAGTGCTGGCAACGAACCATCAGGGTGGAAGATCAATTTAAGTCCAGTGACTTTGGAGTTTCCAGTTTTATTGAAGAAACTAAGGAATCCATGTGAAATGCTAAAAACCAAAAGGTTGAAATGACCACCTGGGCCAGCCGCAAACAGGCTTGTCTCCCAGCCTCAGGTTTCCATAGTCCTCATTCACCGCCGCTCCTTCCCCTCTTCCAGCAAGACACTCTCAGACCAAAGCCCCCAGGCTCCTGCTTCAGAGGGCATGAAAGGACGCACAGGCTCCCCGGCTCCTGAGGCCCCACGCCTCGTTCTTTTGGGAAGAAATGTGTCCTGCCGCTCTCCCCGCCTCCACTCTAAACTCTACGTAAGGTTCCCTCAGCTACCTTGGCAAGAGCAATATGGTGGGACTTGGCACAGCTGCAGGACAATTCTGACGGTCAGGAACAGGGGCAATTCTGCATAGGCTCTGTTTTCATGTCAATCATCCTGCTAAGTGCAATAAAAATGCTAGTGAAGCATAAAAAATATCTTCTTGAAGAATCTAAGGTGGGTAAGTAGGCAGGAACTTCTGGGGAAAAGCTAGAATTTTGAGAACTGAGAACACAAAGCCACCTTTAAGCCCTGGGGCATCTGTGCAGGTGTTTGGGCTTCTCTGTATGGTCTGTTAAGGCTCCATGGAAGAAGACCCAAAGCCCTGGGTCCACCCAGGAAAGGTGTCTCCCTGAAAGATTCTCCTTCAGGGCAGGCATAAGGCAAGCTGCCAGATAGGGAGAGAACGACAGGAGACTACAGCAACTAATGGGGCTGACCTACAAAGTAACCAGAGTTGGCCTTGAACGATGCTCATTATCTGAGTGAAAAACACTTCAAGCTGACTCACAATGACTGACTAGAGCAGCAATCGTGTATGTGGCAAGACACTCAGGTACCCAACAGGGGCAAACACAGGTCCTCTATGGAGTGCTGTCTCAGTCTAGACTGCCATGGATTCTAACCATAAGAAAGGCCAGAGAAAACAATGCAGCATCCAGAAGCAGAAGGGTCAAGGTGTCACTTCCTGCAGTAATTTGACATATTACAATTCAGTTGTTTTAAAAAAAAAACTGATAAGTTTTAAAAATCAAAACCTATAAAACACAACAGAGAGATTTAACAAAATAAGACAGTTGAAGAGAGAATCTGAAAAGCAGAGAATTAGTAGAGGGAGCACATGGTGTAGGATCGGAAAAGTGGGATGCAGAGGACCAATTAAGAGATACAAGAGAGAATAGGAAGCAACAACACATTAAATCAACCTTCCAAAAGGCAAGAAAATGAAGAGAGGCAATATTTAAAGGAAAAGGGCTACAAACTTTCTAGAATCAATGCACTTTACCAACCTACAGATTTAGAAAGCCAAATAAATAACAAGCAGTGAGTGGATGCATCAATCCATATCCATACAATTCACACTGGCACACGGCACACACACACACACACACACACACAAAGTCAGAGAAGTATTTTAGGCCAGCCAGAGAGAAAGTCACACTACCTTCAAAAAGCTTAGGCAGACTTACAGCTGACTTCACAAAGCAACAATGGAAGCCAGAGGACAGTAGAATGACATCTTCAGCATGCTGAGAGGAAATAACTGTCATCAAGTAAAAATGCATTTAAGGGATGAGAACAAAACTGGCATGTGTGTGCAGACCCACAGAAAATGCAGTCTGTTACCAGCAGGCCTCACTAAAGCAAGTCACTTTAAGTAGGAGCATAACCCCAAAGGAAAGTCTGATATCAAAGCACAAAAGCAAACAAAGGAAAAAACATGAGGAAAGCAGTTTGTTATGCGAATAAATCTAAATGAACATGATGTTAAAAAGTAACACATTAAGTAGTGGCACATGCCTTTAATCCCAGAATTTGGGAGTTTGAAGCCAGCCTGGTCTACATAGTGAGTTCCAGGACAGCCAAGGCTACACAGAGAAACCCTGTCTCAAGAAGAAAGAAGAAAGAAGGAGGAGGAGGAAGAAGAAAGAAGAAAGAAAAAGAAAGAAGAAAAAGAAGAAGACCAAGAAGAAGAAAAAGAAAAGGCAATACATTAGTCAGGTAGTAGTGGCCCATGCCTTTAATCCTAGCACTCAGGAGGCAGGGGCAGGCAAATCCCTGAGTTCTAGGACAGCCTGGTCTACAGAGTGAATTCCAGGAGTCAGGGCTACACAGAGAAACCCTGTCCCAAAGACAGAAAAGAAAGGAGGAAGGGAGGGAAGAAACAAAGGATGGAGGAAGGGACAAAGGGTGGGAGGGACTGGAGAGATGGCTCAGAGGTTAAGAGGACTGGCTGTTCTTCTGAAGGTCCTGAGTTCAATTCCCAGCCTCTACATGGTGGCTCACAACCACCTATAATGACATCTGATACCCTCCTCTGGCCTGCAGGCCTACATGCAGACAGAATACTGTATAAATAATAAAATAAATCTAAAAAAAAAAAAAAAAGAGGAAAGTAACATGTTGGGAGGGTAAAAGAAAAATTAGAAAACCCAACAACAGCACATAATTGTATGTGTACGCATGTGTACATGTGTGTGTACATAAAGTGACGCGCTTTAAGTTCTTGTACTAGTCAAGAAAGAGGGTTAGGAAATGAAGTAAAATTAAGGTGTGCAAAATTCATACATTTTACTTTCTATGATAATTGATAAAAGTACAGGCATGGATGCATAGCTCCTAAATAAAGAGCAAATTAAAGCTAAAAGAGAAATCAACCCAAACGAAGGCAAGAAAAGAAAAACAAAAAATAAACAGAAAAACAATACCCTAAAATATAGCTATCAGTAAGAAATCCATGACACTATCAAGCCAAAGATTTAGCTATATCATTTTAGCATCTTTTGAAATGACCTCTAAAAATCAGTCCTATATAGCAGCCCTAACCCCTTTCAGTTTTTCCATTTACTTCAGGAAATGTTAAGCACCTATTGTATCCCAGGCTCTGTATAGGTACAAAATGTAAAATGGATGCAGTTCTTGTTTTTAGTAGAGCCAAGTGGGTAGAAGCAGCAGCACTCACGTTAACTGCAACACAACTGCTATCACTGCGATGACTCAAGATGTGTCTTTCTGCCTCCTGCTTCCTAACACATTTACTTTACACTTAGAGAAGGGCGTCAGGCCCTTGCTAAGGAAGCCAGGTAAAATGGCATGCTCAGTACCTACCAGATATTACTGTATTTAGTCTGATCTGCAGTCAGGAGTCTGTCTTGAAAGCTGGTCACCAATTCTGGAGCAGTCCATCTCAGGGGGAAAATTTTTTTGTCATCTGTCTCAATGTAATCCTCCTGCATGGTCACAAGCACAGTGTTCAGGAAATTCCACACGAGGGAAGCTTAATAGCATAAGAGCAAAACAATCTCATAAAACACATCTTCAACCCCAAAATACAGCACATTGAGAGGGGAAGCAGGCATGCAGAGATTGGATAGAAGGAAAGACGTGCACGAGGTATTCCTCTGAAGTCCGGAGGCTTTGTGAATTGTCTCTAAGCCACGGCACTGCTCAGTCATGGCTTTCCGCACCGAGGACTGTGGTGGCCGCCACAGCTGACACCACAGCTCGTCCTCCACCACTCGCCAGCAGGAAAGCGATGGGCGAGCGGCAGGCACTAGCGGCCCTCTTCCTTAACTGTGAGGAAGGCCGCACAAAGCCAGTAGCACTGGTGGGGTTAGAAGGGTGATGCTGCTAGCAACAGCTCCACAGATTAATCAATGCTTCAGGACTACAGCTTAGGCTGGACACAGAGCCAATCTAAATTTGCATGTTTCGAAAGCATTACACCTTGGGTCCTCACAAGAACCCACTGAATGCCAGATAAATGTTATCTTTAGGCTGCTGCTTAGAAATGATGGGCACTGTAACAGTATCAATCTTTTTTTTAAGCTATAACTCATTTAATTTTATGTATATGAATATTTTGTCTGAATGTATGTATGTGCACCACATATGTGCCCAAAGCCTAAAGGAAGAGGTCAGAAGAGGGTGTCAGATTCTCTAAAACGGGAGTTACAAACTGTTGTGAGCTTCTATGTGGGTTCTGGGAACTGAACCCATGTCACCTGCAGTAAAAACAACAAGTGCTTTAACCACTAAGCCATCTTCCCAGCCCCAGGAATCTTTGTCCATATCCCAACATCTTGTTCCGCTGAGCGCAGCACACATATACAGATAAAAACCTACTGATCTGTTTTCTTTAGCGGTATATTTATAACATTTTAAAAAAACAACTGTGAATGTTAACTTTAGCATACCTGAGTTGCAATTTTACTGACTGTAATGAGAAACATCTACAGACGTGCATTTTGCTCTACAGATATTTACTACCACTTGACCTCATGCTAAGTATAAATTTTGTTGTACAGGGCTAGTGAGATGGCTCAACAGGTAAAGGCACTTGTTGCCAAGCCTTATAACTTGAGTTCTGTCCTGGGGACCCAAGAAGGAGAAAGAGAGAACTGACTTCTAAAAGTTTTCTTCTGACTTCCTTATGCATGTCTTTCCATGAGTGTACCCATAAGCATATACATCTATATGAAATAAGTAACGTAATTAAAGTATTTTTAAAAGATCTATCTATGTAGCATTTTGCCTGCATATATGCTTACACACCAGAAGAGAGCAGCAGATCTCATTAGATAGTTGTGAGCCACCATGTGGTTGCTGGGAATTAAACTCAGGACTTTTGGAAGAACAGCCAATGCTCCTAACCTCTGAGCCATTTCTCCAGTCCCAATTACAGTACTTTTTAATATTGTTCAGTCAAACTGAATCAATTACACGAATTACAAAGGTCTTTAGACAGAACCTTTAGCAAGCTGTCATCTAACTTGAGGCACAGAGCCACTGACTGAGACAGACCAGAAGCCAATGGCACCACTAAAAGGACTGCAGCTGACCCTGTCCAAGAAAGGCCATGCCACGAAGAACAGGGCTCTCACCCCATCCCTGAGCACAAGCAGCGAGTAGTTTTCAAACCAACTCTATGACATTGAGCAGGTTAAGGAGATGGCAGGCAGAACTTTGCTTACCTTGTATCTGTTGAATCCTATTCCATAGTCGCCCACTTTGACATTTAAGTCAGAGGTGAGAAAACAATTCCGTAGGGACAGATCACTACAAATAGAAGGAATAAAGCCAGTGTAAGAACAAATAGGATTCACAGCCAGGATCTCACTGTAAAGAACTGCCACACATCAGAGGCTTCATTGAGAAACTAGTCATGCCTTTAGCTCTCTGCTGAGTAATTAGTGTCCCAATTTTTTCACAGTTTAAGAGTTATATTCCATATTCCTAACCACATAACTATGGTTACTGGTTAAGTACTAAACATACACACATCCCTGGTATTTAGGGAGTCACTCACAACTTTAAAACACTGAAATAGGGAACTGGAGAAATGGCTCAGCAGTAAAGAACACTGGCTGCTCTTCCAGAGGACTCGAGTTCAATTCCCAGCATCCACGTGGCAGTTCATAACTGTAACTATCCAGAGGATCTGGTACCCTCACAGAGACATACAGGCAGACTACCAATGCACATTAAAATTAATAAATCTTAAAAACAAAACACTGAAGTTGCCTGAATTTTCTTTACAATCTGAGTTTAGAAACTGTCTCCTTAATATATTAATAAATACATTAAGTATTTAGACCTGCAAAGGTCCAAAAGCCACGCTGTGACCCCACCTGCCCTCACTTTTCAAAGGCATGCAAGAGCTAGCAGTAGACCCTCTCCGAGAAACTCTCAGCTCTTCCCACTCTAGCTTCCTGAGGGAGAAAAGAAGAACACATTGTCATAATGTGCAATATATGGACAAGATTCACTTTAAGAACAAGATGTTTTCAAAAACTGGTACTGTGAGGGGAGAGGATTTGGTACCTAATGAGCTTGCCTTGCAATCAAAAGGATATGAGTTTGGTCCCCAGAGCCCACATAAAAAAAACTGGACATGGTAGTGCATACTTGCAAACCCAGAGCTAAGGGGCAAAGACAGGAAGCCAGCCTAACCTACCTTGCTAGTTCCAGGCTAGCAAGAGACACTGTCTCAAAAATAAAATAAACAGAAAAAAACAACATAAGACATTGTCTTCCAGCCTACACACACATTTCAAACAAAAAAACATACTTAGTAAAAACAAAAAACAAAACTACCCCTTTTGTTTTTCAAAAATTTTTTAAATATTTTATTTTTAATATTATTATTTTAAAATTATGTATATGTATATCTATCTGTATGTAGGACGGTGAACATGAGTTTAAATGCTCAGAGGCCAGAAGTGGATGTTGGATCCCCTAGAGCTGGAGTTACAGGTGGTTGTGAGCTGCCCAGTGTGGCCACGACGCCCTCACAACCCAGGTGTTTCTCTAAGACCTCCTTTTCCCATAAGTGACACAGCTTTCTTATTAGCCGGAGAAAGCAACAGCTACTAATGAGCACAGTGGCTGAAAGTAGCTGTGCTAGTGGGTGAGAGGGTTCACACCCTTACCATCAACAGCGCTAACAGGCAGCAATGGGCAGCTGCAACACTGCATCTTGCATGTGTTGGATCTCAATGGGCATGCTGAGTGTAATGCTGACTCAGTTTACTGAATGGCTCTCTATGCTGTTTATGGAGCTTCGTCACAAAGCCTTCAAGCCCGTGGTAGTATCTGAGGAAAACCTTGAACACTTTCTGACTCTGCTGTCATTAACAATACAGAATCTTCCAATCTTTTTTTTTTAATTTAGTGTGTGTGTACAAAATCAGGAATTATAGGTAAATTTTAAAAGTGCACAGAACATTTTGAAAACGTTAGCAGGGCTCAGTGGCACATGCCTTTAATCTCAGCACTCAGGGAGGCAAAGACAGCTGGATCTCTGTGAGTTTGAGGCCAGCCTGGTCCTACAAAGCAAGTCTAGGAAAGCCAAGGCTACACAGAGAAACCCTGTCTCAGAAAAAAAAGAAAAGAAAATGTTAGGACTGCTATCTAGATTCAAAGTAATGATGTAATTGGACTCCAAATGCTAACACTAAGTTTCTCTGCACCTATTAATGTGCAAAGCTACAAACACAGAAAAAACACAAGGTGCTAGCGTATAATTTGACGTCAAGGCTGCTCAGGTCAGGAAACACAAATGCAGCCAGCATTCTCCTTCAAGCTGAAAAACAGGTCTAGTGACAAAGTTGCCCAAGCTCCAGCCCTACCTGGCTCTCAGAAGGCACTGGCTGGTCACTCCATTTGGCAGCAGGCCCAAGGGTTCCAAGTCACATCTCATCACCATTTGTTTTTAACTTGGGTAGCTACACATCACACCCTGCCCATCTGTGTGGAAAGATTCTCTATTGCAAATGGCTCAAGGTGACCAAGGCCAGTTCCAAATAAACCCATGCTAAGTTTCTATCTATAGGAAACAGAGAAACCAAGTTCCTGATAGAGAGAGTGACACAGGAAGCCAAATGCCTAAGAGGCACTGACTACTCTTCCTGGAGCTTGGCTTAAGCTATCTTATTCAATCTCGTTAACAGTGCTTCTGGGTAAAACTGATCCCCAACTCTACCGAAGAAAGTAAGCTCAGAGGGTCAGAGGGATCAAAGGAGACTCACAGTTGCAAAGCTGATGACGGGAACATAAATACCCTAAGCTCAGCTGACCCTCTCTGTTTCTCCTCACTGTCTGCCTGCAGCAGCCACAAACACTGAGGCTCTGAAGGGCTGTGTCCATCTCACTGTGGACCTCAGATGTGTAAGTAGCAGATTATATCAAGAAGCTGGGCGGGGGTGGATATGGGGACGCAAGCTTCCCTAGAGCACTGGTGGTCTTCCTACTTATTAGGTCCATCCTTGGAGCTAGGAGTGCAAATTCTTCCACTGTGAAATTCTGTCTAGACAAAGAGGACAGTGCCTATGAACTGACTGTGATTGCTGGCTGGTCTTTTGGGGACTACTGATGGAACAGGATAAGACCTGAGTAGGTTTTTCCTTGGGCTGGTTAGGCGCCAAGGCTGAGCTGGACAGCCAGGTCTCTCTGTGGGTCTCCACTAGGCCCATTTTACTGTTCCATTGCACACAACTACAAAACTACATAAAATACTCAAATAAGCAATTTCTGGGTACTGGATACCAACTTGCCCAAGTTCTGGCCCTGGAGGAGTATGACAGCAGAGGTAAGTACCACTCTCAGGCCCAGGGAATGGAACTTCCTAGTAGTGGACTCCAAGACATGGAGGCCGAAGCTGAATACAGAGGGAAGGATGCTTTGACAACATCTAAAACCAAGGCTGGGCTGAGGGCATGGCTCAGTCACATTAGAGTCCTTACTTAGGATCCATCAGTGACAGGCCAGAGGTACAGCTCAGAGCTTTATGTGAGGCCCTGAGTTCTATCCTCAGTTCTGACAAAACCCGAAAAGCCAAATCAAAATAAAACAAAAACCAAACCAAAAATTTCACCAAGGTCAACTTGAGTTATCAAGTAATAACTCTACAGTAAGGCTTTGATGGTTCTCCCCATCAAATGTGTCCCAGAATCACTTGGGAACCGTAGTTCCCTACCCCCTAACAAAACACAGCAGGCAGCAGAGCTGGGGTGGGCTGAGAATGGGCAAAACCATTCTCAGACATGGAGCCAGTGCATGTCTGAGGAGCCTCCATGGAATGTGAGAGGGGACTCCACTTCTGAGAGGGCCCCTGAGGTTTCTGGCCTAGCCTCTCAGGTTTCTGCACCTAGGATATACACCATAACGAAACATCTTTGCTAAGAGTAAAAGTACTATGTCACCATGATTAACTACCCATGTGACAACCTCCCCAGAGCCAAGTCTAGACTAGAGGCCACACTAGATCAAGATCAAGAAAGCTGACATATTTTCTGTGTGCATATTTGTATTCAGTGGCCCAACTGCTAGTTAAGAAGAGAGCTAGCATTTTCTACCTAGAATGCTAATTTTCTCAGGCAGCCTGCCCTGAGCTAGCTAGAAAAATGCAGCACTTGGTGCTTTATATACCACAAATGATTTTCTATAGAGGGCTGCTAACTTGTGAGACACAAACATACCAGTAGATGGTGTGTACCTTGATTTACTGAGTCTCGTGTGGCCCAGAATAGCCTCAAACTCTCCCTGTGTAGCTGAGGAGGGCCTTGTACTAACTTCTGGTCTAATCTGTCTCCACCTCCCAAATCTGAGAATCCTATATGTACACCTTCATACCTGCTTGGGGCCTGGGACAGATCCAGGCCTACAGGGTGACAGGACAGTACTCTACCAATTAAGCTATATAAAGATGCCACATTAATTGGGTAACAAGGGTGCTGAGTTCTTTCTGTGCGATCCTGAAGTGCAAAGTTGTTTGTTTGGTTTTTTTTTAAAGTCTTCTTCCTTTCCCTCTAGCCTTCCAGGTAGTATAAATTAACAAACTAGCAGGTACACTCTTTCTACATGGTGTGTGCACCAAAACAAATATACAAAGATGAGCATACACTGTTATGACTACTAAATTGCACCTTCATACTTAAGATATCACAATACAGAATTCCCTCCTGTTAACTACCCTAGTCATCCTAAGCCACAACTGTGTAACACTTAATAGTACAGACAGTTGAAGCTTCCATTAGCTCTCTTGAGAATGTCTGTTTCTCCAATTTACCACCCTTTCAAGTAATACTTGGGTAATTACTTTGTCTGTCTGTTTGAGGCAGGGTCTCATTATGTAGCCCAAGCTATACTAGAACTTGCAGTTCTTTTGCCTCGGCCTTCTTACCATTGGGTACAGTAAGTTTTATTTCTTTTAAAGAATCTTTTCAGCAAGCCTAGCGGTGGTGGCACACACCTTTAATCATAGCACTCAGAAGGCAGAGGCAGGTGGATCTCTGAGTTCATTACCAGCCTGGTCTACAGAGCGAGAATCAGAACAGCCAGGGCTACACAGAGAAACCCTGTCTCAAAACAAAAACAAAAAACAAAAAATCAAACTAAACCAATGAACCAAACAATAAAAATCTTATTTCCTTTTGGTAGCTGAGTATAATGGTGGAAACCTGTAATCCTAGCACTTGGGAGGCAGAGGTGGATGAGCTCTGTGAGTTCCAGAACATTCAAGGCTACACAATGAGACCCTGGCTTTAAAAAATGGAAGAAAGATACAAAAGAAAGAAAGAAGGAAAAAAGAAAAGAAGGAAGGAAGGCAGGCAGGCATCCAAAACCACACTAGGCCAGTACAGAAAGGGTTCCCTGACATGCCCATTATCTCCTGGCTGGGTGTTCCTGTTGGCCAGCTTGAGCACATATTCTGCTCACTACAGTGACCTGATGGTACCTCACTGCTCAAGAGACCTTGAAAACGGAGGACAGAGGATCCTAGGCTCTAGATCACCTGTAGAATGGTAACAGCAATATGTGCCGTTCACACGGCCTCCAGAAATGCTGTGTGTACCACCTCTGAAACGCAGGCTGCCTGAGACCCTGCGATAAGGCTCTCTAAACATTACGTAAAAACAAATTTTAACTAGGGTAGTTTAGTAGACCAGTTTCCAACATAAGGACAACTTTGGGTTAGACAGGTGGACCAGTCTATTTCAACCAAGTCCTCTGAGTCAACCAATATCCTAAATCTCAATTTTAAAATAATGCCATATGGAAGGGCACCCACACAAGAAGAATTTAAAGAACAGAAGTTTGCCCCACATGAGACTTTAAATCAAATAGCATTTGTGTGTGTGTGTGTGTGTGTGTGTGTTGTGTGCAGGTATGCATGGACGTGTGTGCAGAGGGCAGAGGATAACCTCCGGTGTTGCTCGTCAGACACTGTCTTACAGGGCCACTCCCCCACTATAACCATTCCCTGGTCCCTGAGTAGGCTAGGAGAGAGCTGGCCATCCAGCTCTAGGTTTCCATCTGTCTGTCTGCCCAGCACTGAGATTACAAGCTTGCAGTGCCACACTGTCTTTATAAAAAATAAGAACACTGATTGGGCCTGGAAAGATGGCTCAGTGGTTTAAAAGTACTTGCTGCTGTTTGCAGAAGGCCTGGGTTCCTTCCCAGCAGCTCACAACTATTTGTAACTCGAGTTCCAGGGGACCCAATGCCCTCTCTGGACTCTGAGGCCACTGCATGCATGTGGTAATCTTACACACAGGCAAACACTCATACACATTTTTAAAAAACCAAGATAGACACATCTTTTGGACAAATAAATAAATAAACAAACACAGTCAAACTCTGGTTCTCTAAGCTCTTTACCAGCTACGCTATCACCCACCAAGCCTGAAGCAGTTATTTTAAAAAGGAGAATGTAACAGCTGCCATAGGTTCCAAGGCTCTTCTGTACCTTGGGCTTTATGCTTGGATATCGTCCAAGCCACGTGATTTATCTTTGTTTTCAAGTCTCTAAGACTTTGCCTTGAAAAAGCATGGGAAAACACTACTGGTTATAACAGCTCTGTCATCTTTTAAAAACACAATAATGAGCAGGCCTTAGGATCACTTTCCAGTTGTCTCTGGGAATTTCATGTTGCTGATTTTGATGGGAGACTTAAAAAACTCTATGTTCTAATTATGTTTGTATTTGTGTATGTGTATCTATGTGGGGTGGGGAACACTACAGAAGACAGAAGAGAAAGTGTGATTTCCTAGTGCTGAAGTCCAAACAGTTGTGAGCTGCCTTAGGTGGGTGCTGGGAAGTGAGTCTGAGTCCTCGGTAGGCACAGCATGAACCTCTGAGCCATCTCTCCAGCCCAAGACTTGTTTTTGAAAATATAGACTTCTCATACATCTCAAGACAGGTATGTCTTTTCAAATCTTTGAGATGGCTCAGTGAGTAAGAGCACTTGCTTTGCAAACATAAGAAATGAAATTATGATCTCACGCCCAATGTCCCAGTCATGCCTGTAACCCCACCTTTGAGATGAGGCAGAGACAGAGAAACACTGGGGATCGTTGGCTTCTGGCCCAGCTGAGAAAATGGCAACTAGAAAGAGCTCCTGCCTCAAAGACACTCTGACTCAAAGATGAAGAGTGAAGGATATCCAACTCCCTCTTCTGGCCAGTGTTCCTGACTCCACATATACACAAATAAATAATCTACTTTGAAAAACTGGAACTCAAAAGCCTGAAGTGTAAAGAGGAATAAGAATCTCTTTTCCGGGCAGCCACTGAAGGTGAGCCGGGTATTATGGCGTTCCGCGCTCCTCCAGCCTACTTGACCCACCAGCAGAAGGTGTTGCGGCTATATAAGTGCTGCGCCACCTTGAGTCATGGTGTATCCACAGGGACAAACACCGGTACTTTGCTTGTCTGAGGAGGGCCCGGTTTGAAGAACATAAGAATGAAGAAGGATATGGTAAAGGCGACACAGCTGCTGAGGGAGGCAGAAAAAGAATTCTCAGAAAATCAGCATCCTCAGCCGTATATCTTCCCTGACTCTCCCAGGGGCAGCTCCTATGAGAGATATGAGTGCTACAAGGTTCCAGAATGGTGCTTAGATTTTTGGCATCCTTCTGAAAAAGCAGTGTATCCTGATTACTTTGCCAAGAGAGAGCAGTGGAAGAAACTGAGGATGGAGAGCTGGGATCGGGAGGTTAAACAGCTGCAGGAGGAAACACCACCAGATGTTATTATGACTGAAGCTTTGCCTCCTGCCAGAAAGGAAGGTGACTTGCCACCATTGTGGTGGCATATTGTGACCAGACCTCAGGATAAGCCAGTGTAAGTACAGGCCCCTTACTGTTCATGCTTGCAATTGATAGAAGTTACAGAACATGTTCACACTTGCCCTAATAAGATAACTGAACATGAAAAAAAAAAAAAAAAGAATCTCTTTCCAATTCCTAGAGCAGACTGGTCACCTGAGGCAGGAGAGGAGGAGGCCCGTAGGTGTTCTCATTATGCAGAGCACCATTAAGCACCTGAACTAAGTAAAATGTACAGCTACTAGGGGAGGCCCCGATCACAGACACACAAGACCCCAAACTGCCAATACCCAGTGTACAAGCAGGAGGAAACTTCTTCAGACCTAATCCTAACACTGTTAAGTCAACCTGTTAGCCGGCCAGAAACCAAAAAGCCACCACCTACAAGGAGACACTGTTGCCTATACCATCTCTTTCTCAAGGCTGTGAAGGGGAACACATGAAGGGATCCCAGCCTAAATCTACCTGAATGGATGCAACAAGCCAAAAGTCAGGAGGGAGTCAGATCCATTCACTCCCTACTCTGAGGTTTGCACACTTCTTATACTGCTTCAAATTCCCCAAGTATTTTCTAGATTTCAGGCTACATTCATTCTATTTCTTGACATTGGTTAGCTCATGCTACAAGCTGATCTCTTTGGTTTCTTCCTTCCTTTCCATCTTTCACTCTTCCTGCCTTTGTTTTTTGTTTTGGTGTTTTTAAGATAGGGTCTCATGCATCCCAGGCTGGCCTCAAACTCACTATGTAGTCAAGGATGTCCTTAAACTTCTTTCTGATCCTCCTGACTCCTGAGTGCTGGGATTATATATTTATATCACTGCACCCAGTTTATCAAGCCCAGAGTGTTAGGCATGTTAGTTTACCAACTAAGCTACACTCCAGCCCCCTATTCCCAAACCTCACCACCTCTTCGGATAGCAGCAACAGCAACAAGGTACAGTGTGCCTGTGCCCAGCCAAACCTACCTGTGCAGGAAGTGGAGCTTGTGCATGGCCGCCAACCCTGCGGCAATCTCGCATGCCATCCTCTGCAGCAGCATGGTCTGTGAATCGCCCCGCACATGCTCTTGCTCATTGCGCAGGTAAGCCTTCAGGTCACCCTACAAAAACCAGCCCACATGAGTATCAGGAGCAGCACCAGAAGAAACCAAGTACCAGACAAGCACTGTAGTGAGCTGAACCATTAAGATGACTTACTAGAACAACTCAAAGGTAAGTCCAACTAACCCAACATTTGAAGAACACATTATTTTGCTTTTAAAGTCATTCTCACTAGCTATGATACAAATACACACAGAACAAAACGTAAATGAAATATAATTTTACAACGAAGCACAATTAAACTAAGTGCAGCACAGATGTCTGGAAATCTTCAGGTAACAAAGAAGTGATAGGGAGAGTGGTACTATTCACACCACCTAACTTCCACTTCCAGAACACACATGACCAAGTAAGTACTTTATCACAAGGTTCCATGGCCACCATTTATGCACGAGTAAACCATGGAGAAGACACTGAAAAAAGAGAAAGGTGGAAGAGGTGAGGAAAGCCACTGAGTGCTAGTGGCAAGGCTCAGGTCTCACTCAGCTTCTTTCTCCAGAGACCAACTTGGGAAAGAACATTCCAGTCACTTGAAAACGCCAATTGAATTCAATAGGCCTAGACAGAGGGTGGCGTCTGAACAGGAAAAGGAACAAATCCCAGTCAGACATGCAGGCATTCAGCTCCCCGGCTACGCCCCATGACTTCTCTAGGCTTCCTATCTAAGAGGAAGCATAGACATCATATTTGTTTGGTTGAGTACACTCAAGGAAATAATGTTATATTCTCCTTATACTAAAATACACGTTTACTGATGTGATCTAATCTAAATGAAAGCTTTCTAGGGAGAGGAATGTGCACATACATGTTCAAGATTGTGTATGTATTTGGAAGTCAGAGGTCAATCCTGGCATCTTCCTCATTCTCTACCTTAGTTTTTGAGAAAGTGTTTCCTATTGGTCTGGGGCTTAACTTACGAGGCCTGGCTGGCTGGTTGGCTAGTTCCAGGAATCCTACTGTCTCTGTAGGGCTGGGACTACACACACTCAAACCCTCCTCCCCACACACACACCACCGTCCCTGGCTTTTCTTACCTAAGTTTTATTGACTGAACTCAGGTACTCACGTTTGTATGGTAAGCATTTTACCAACTGAGCCATTTCCCAGCCCCCAGATGGAAGATTTTTATGATCTGCTACTAAGGTAGAAAGCAATTTGAGACCTTTCAGCTTCCTTAAATCCAACTCAAGAAAACACTCAAAAGATGAGTGATCTCTTTGACCAACTTCTTGAAACTTACTGGCGAGAGCAAATTTGTTGGATTCCTCCCAGGATAACAGTTTCAAACATAACATTCCTTCACAGACAGCTGTGCACGTTTGATTTGTACCCAAGAACTGCATTTCTTTCTATTCCTATCTTTAATGACCCTTACACCAAAAAAAAAAAAAAAAAAAAAAAAAAAGGAAAAGAAAAAGCTTATGCTGATAATTGCGGCTACTTTGGATGGATCTTATTTTGTTATTTTGAAATAGAGTCTGGCCGAGTAGTATAGGCTAGATAAAAATCCTCATCTCATCCTCCCAAATGCTGGGATTTACCATTTTGTGTTTTGGCACTGTGTAACACAGCATGGTTTTGTATTTGTTACCCATGGTGCATACTTCTTACAACTTCAGGTATTTTGCAGATAGAGAACTGAGGCTTAGGAAAGGCAAGAAATTTGCTTAAGAGCTAGGTGTGAAGATGCCTGTCTCTGATACCTGAGGGGTGAAGGCAGGAGGATGAGGAATTCAAGGTTATCCTTGGCTATACAATAACTTTGGGCCAGCCTATAACATACGAAACCTTGTCTTAAGAAAAGAAAAAAAGAGAGATGCTCTTAAAATTTATGCTTATACTTTTTAGTTTACTAGCTACTAAAGAAAATAGTTAGCAAGCAATGAATTAAGGTCTCTCTCTCTCTCTCTCTCTCTCACACACACACACACACACACACACACACACACACACACACACACACCCAGCATGCCCATGCACACCCAAGCACTCAACATGCTCACCAGTATCATCAAGTACACCCAGCACTGCTGATCGCACAACAGCTCTGCCATGCACACTCATACCCAGCCAGGGCGTTGGAGCCTTTGGGTTTCTGTCCAAACATGGGTAAAGTTTTCCTTTTGTTCCTGCTAAAACTCCTCACCCAACACAAACACCTCTTCCTAAAGGCTAGGTTCTTTCCAGCGGCATGAATGGGGAAGTGATAGAAGATTTGGTTAACAGGTTAACTCAGAGAAGTTCAGCAGGAAACCCAGGCCTGTTCGCATACGGGCTGTCCCTACGGCAGCCCCTGTAGAAACAAAGCACAGAGACAGCATCTAAATTCACTGATGCTGCCCTTGCTGCGACAGTACGCAAACAAAGAAAAAGCTATTTTCACACAGTCATGCTGCACCTTGCCAGTTTGCAAAGCAACAGCAGCTCCTCATCAACAGTTTACAAATGGCTGTGGCTATGAAAATGGAGGACTGACAGGTGAGGTTGTTTTTCAAGAGCATGTAAAGTGTGTTCACTGTCACTCCTGTTCTTGAATTGCCTTCTTCAGTGACATCCCTGAGTGACCCTCAAGATCCCCAAGGGGCCCAGCCACACCCCTCATGGAGGAAGACTTGTGTTGGGTGTGTGGGATGGTTAGGTCTATAGTTTAGAAAGTATTTTGAAACTCTCCTGATTCTGCAGTTTAAAACAACAAACAACTAGCAGCACTTGGTGGACATCTTTTCAGTCCCAGCACTTGTGAGGCAAAGGCAGGATCTCTGAGTTTGAGGCTTGGCCTGGTCCATATATCGAGGTCCAGAATAGACAGAGCTACATAAAGAGACCCTGCCTCAAAATAATCAAACAAATCAAGAACAGCTTTCAATTACAGTAAGGGAATTTTTCTCCTTTAGAAAAATTTTAAAAAGATTCATTTTATCCAGAACAAACCAACCAACAGTTAGCTATCTGGGGGCAGGGCACAGAGACAGAAAGACAGAGAGAGTGAGGACAGAGACACACGTACTGGGAATGGAGCCCAGGGCCGACGCATGCACATCAGGCAACTGCTCCACCACTGAGCTCCACTTCAAGCCCCTTTTTAGCTTTTTATTATGAGGCAATGTCTTATTGTGTTGCTCAGACTGGACCTGAATTTGAGAGCCTCCTGATTCAATGTCTAAGTGGCTGAGATTACAGGCCTATGTCCACAGGGCTCAGCTTATCTTACTTATATTTTAATGGTGCTTAGTGAGTAGACATGGACAATTACTACTGTCTATTATTTAAAGAAAAAATAAGAAATCACCAAGCACTTCAATGTATTTTGAATTAAAATTAAATTCCCTTTACCCAGGTTTTAAGTTTTTCAATAAAACCCAAGAAAGATGACTTATAGACACTAGATGGCAACAGAGAGCTACATGTAATGCGAGCTGCGCCTAGCAGACTTCTTGGAAGCACATGGGCCACTAACAGCCTTAAGTTCCAAACAAAAGGCCAGTGGTGCTATATGCAGGGTTTTGGCAGATTGCTGAGCACAATGGATTAATTTTTAATTCAATGTTCACTACTTAATGAAAACTATAAAATATCTTTATAACTGAAACACTGGTCATTTATATGTCTAACATGTCTAAAGAACGTTTTAAGTCCAGGCTGGCCGCAGGGAACGATGATCCTGAATTTCTCTTACCTTCATGAATGAAGTATGTTCCAGTGTGCCCCACTTGAAGCCTACTCAGGCCTGGGTCTGGATGAATCCTAGCACCTTTTGTTGCAGATTATAAGCTTTGTAGCCTTCTACACCCATCTCTGCAGCAGACCTCTCTCAGCTCTACTGCTCAAACAGCTCTCAGGTGTGTGTGTGGGGGGGGGAACCCCAAAAGCTTCTAGCTCAACCTCCTCGTCCTAGTCCGCTCTTACTACTACCCTGTTTCTGCCTCTCTTCCTGAATTGACTCCTCACATGCATGCTCTGTCCTGGCTGCATCTTTTGGCCTCTTCCCTTGCATGAGCTTCTGTGCCCAACACACTTGCACCCACTCTTCAGCTACAACTGCTGAACCTTAATCCCCATATGTAGCAGTTCTGCCAAACGCCAGCAAAAATCCCCAATAGGTCTCATTCTTCCTTCAAGCTCAGCCTCTTCATGGGACAGCAAGATGGCTCAACACCAACACTGACAATCTGAGGTCCATCCTTATACCTCACAAGGTGGAAAGAACCAACTCCAAGAGGATCTCCCACGGTGGCACACGTGTGCTTCCCCCACCTTACCCCCTCACAAAGTAAATAAATGTAAGAAGTTATTGAAGAAAATAACTACCTTAGCCTCCCTCACCTGGTTTCTGGGTACCACAATCTCTGGCCTGTCTTTCTACCTCACTAAATTCCTGGTGGCCCTTCCCAGGTTTAGCCTCCTCCCACCCTTCTGCATCCACTCCATAGCCATGCTCCATGTGTACTACGCTAGCCAGCACCCCTGACACCTTGTGCTTTTCTCCTAGGCTGTCTAAGAGGAAGCTCAAGCCTAATGCATATTCAGAACAGAATGACCTATCTGTCCCAATGCAAAAAGTGGCATCAACATTTTCAGTAAAGCAGACAAAAACAAACCAACAAACAAAAAACCCCAAAGGTGTCATTTGTAAGTTTTGTCTTTAAATCCAGATCTTGCCAGTTTTCAAAGTAGAGCCAGTGCTGGAGGAACTTTCCAAAGGCCGCTGCTATCATGCTATCTGCAACACATCCCACACCCGCTGTTGCCTGAGCAGCCAACACTGATCATGCTGTTGTTGTTAAGGCTGGAGGTGTTCTACCTCTGAGCTACAGCCCTAGCCCATCACTGGTGGGATTCTTGGCAAGTGCTCTATTGCTGATCTTGGTACTAGGCTTTAAAAAACTATTATTATTGTAGTGTAACACATTTTGCCTTTATGTATGTCTGTGTACTGAGCTGCCATGTGGGTACTGGGAATTAAACTCTGGTCTTCTCAAAGAATAGAAAGTGTTCTTAACTGCTTAGCAATCTCTCCTACCCCAAGTTCTAACCTTTTAAGTCCATCATTTAAAACGTAAGCCATGATGTGACCTTCCCCACAAACCCACGATTGTTTGCAGACAATCATTTTCTTTGTCTATTCCACTATTAAAAATAAAAACAAAAACCTGTGAGCACAGCTAGGTTTTCACCTGTTCCCTACTATGTCCCTAAACACAACAATACTGGACACACTGTATATTCAAAATATCTGCTTCTGAGCAAGAGAAGGCAGAAATTTTATGGAGACGCTCCAAATGATGTGCCGCAAGTTCAAGCTGGGTCAGTCATATTCCCAAGCCAGGCCATGGCAGCATTTCATTAACAGTCTAATAATGATGAACTTAGGAGTAAATCTATAATTTCAGATTTTTATTGCACTTATAATTTATTTATGACCTTATTACTTTGTATATAAAACATGGCCAGAGATAGCTACCATGGGAAATATTTTCCTTTTTAATGTACAGGGTCTCACTCTTTAACACAGCCTGGCCTATAAGACCCTATGTGAGGAGGCAGACAGCCTCTTGGCTCAGTTTCCTGAGTGCTTAGACCATATGTCTAAGCTACTGTACCCAGCAGGCAGCAGGTCCTGGATGCTGAGGGCTCACATCTTGAACCACAAGGAAAGCAGGGAGAGCACAATGGGAATGGCACTGGGTTTTTGACTCTTCAAGTCCACCTCAAATGACATACGTCCTCCAATAAGACCACAACTTTCTCCACCACAGCACCACCAACTGGGAAACACACATCCAAACACCCGAGACTATGGGAGACATTGCCTTTAAAAAAAAACAGCACATTGGCACAGCACTATGGGTAGTTCCAATCCTATCTAGCTGAGCATTGCACTGTAAATGTCATCTTCACTTCTAGCAGAGGTCTGTGTTATCGGGAAACCCACTCAATGTGGTCTACTCCGTAAAGTTCACTTCCAGGAGAAGCCTCCCTTAATATCTAGAGTCTGAACTTTTATAGCTCTCTGGGGGTGTGGCTCAGTGGCAGATTGTTTGCCTAGCGTGTTCATGACCCCTGGTTGAGTCCCTAATACAGCAAACACAGAGGGAAAGCAAGCTGGAGCTGACAAGATGGTTTACTGGGTAAGGGTGCTTGACACCAAGCCTGATGCTCCGAGTTTGTCCTCCTGACTTCCACTTACACAGTAACATTGGAGTACCCCCAAACACACACATGCACGCATGCACAAATAATAAAAGTAAATTACACTTTAAGAAATAAGACAAAGTCTCTTTGTTCTAAATTTTCTCTCTACCTCACCATGTTTAGCTGAGGTTGAGCAACTGGTGTCAGTGGTGCCTTTGTTTAAAACTCTCCTTTATTTGGGATGTTTAGGCCTCTACCTCCCTTCCACCAACCCCCCAACCTTATATAGGAGAGAAAAGGTTAGCGGGTAGGGGGTCCTAGACGCCTTGACTTCTCCTGGCTACTTAGAGTCAAGGAGTTCTTTTAGGGCTCTAGACAATCTCCGTCAACTATAGATGCACCCCAAGCGTTTCTCTCTGTCTGCTTCAAACCACCACACTGTCTCTGGTCTCTCCAAACTGCTCCACACCACATGCCAACACCGAACTCCACACCCAAAGTCACCAAACATCCCCCCAGTCTCTCTCTCAGCCTTATATTTATACTCTCAGAGTCCTAGACCACAGCCCTCTCTGTGTCACAGGTGGAAAGCTGTTATCAGCTGTCAAGGATCAGGTCCCGCACTTAACAATTAACAGCTGTGGACAAACTATAGCCCAACTAAAATCCCACACTTGGGATTAAAACAAAACCATTTTTACATAACATATAAAGAAATCAAAACTTCCATTACAGGAGTCTCTTCAGCAGCATTGTCATTAGCCACTCAAACCTTTATTTAATTGGTAGTTAGAGTCATTTAAGAAAGTGGAAATTAGGGCTGAGAGATGACTCAGCAGTTAAGAGCACACTGCCTGTTCTTTCAGAGGTCTTGAGTTCAATTCCCAGCAACCACATGGTGGCTCACAACAATCCATAATGTGCTTTGATGCCCTCTTCTGGCATGTAGGTGTACATGCAAAGAGAGCACTCATACATAAAATAAATTATCAGTCTTAAACTATATGACTGTTAAGAAAAAAAAAACATGAAAAAAAATTACTGAGCTGAAGAAATGGCTCAGCTGGTAACGTGTAAGCATAATGATCTGAAGTTGGATCCCAAACACCCAGTAAAAGGCCAGGTATGACGGCAGGGGCCCAGAATTCCAGCATGGAAGGGAGGAGAGTGCCTCTGGAGATCAGGGGCCAGCACCTTAACTAAACTGTTGAGCTCCAGGTCCAGTGAGAGATCTTGTCTAAAAAAAGTGGAGAAGTGACTTAAGACCACATCTGCTGTCAATCTCTGATTTCCACATGCACACATACCTGTTTACTGAGCACTTTCTGTCTGTAAATACCGCCTGCACACCCTTGTCATTGTTTTGTCAGGGAAGTTAATTTTGCAGGTGTCTATCTGACACTGACAGGTGAGTCACCTCTGGCACGCTGGGCAGGCAGGCTTATCTTTGTGGAATTCCCTGAGTACTAAGTACAGCTCCCAGGGCTGCACACATTCAGAACATTTTTGTGGGATGAGCAATCCTCTACTGAAACTCTCACTGCCGCCGTATCCTGAGCGAGCATCGCATATCCACCATGGCAAGTTACATAAAACTCTGTGCTCATCTTTCAGGCTGTGTCCCAAGCATGGCTATCCTCAAACATTATAAACTGGTCACAGCAGAGTTGTCACATGCTTTCAGAACAGTTCTCAAGTGTTCTAAAGTCAGGCTGGTAACTGTATATGGATTACTTAAGTGCAAAAATATTCTCTCTTGTCTGTGCAGAGATGCTATCAGTGAGCACGAGTGCTGTTTGGTGACTATTAAAAAGGCCAGAATGCATTCAGTGACTTGACCTAAGAGCAGATGGAGAGAGCCAGCCCCTTGTGGCTGCAGTGGCTTAGGGGCAGGTTTGGGACCAGAGGTGGTTCCTGCTTTTGGATAACATTCCTCCTGGCAAAATGGCCTGTTTCATGGGTAAACATGTAGGGGAAGAGGCTTCAGGACACCTGAGGACATCTCTGTAGTCTGTGCTGGGGAGCTCCCTAGGTTAAGGCCACCTGGCTGCTCCTACAGTGCAGTTTGTACAAACTGAGCTTAGGGTACCCAGATTTTGGAAGCCATAGAGGGGCCAATCTTTGTTGCTGAAGAACCAATCTGTGAGGTTTTCTAGAAGGGTAAGGACAAAGCTGACCCATGGAAGTGAATGTGATTTTCACCCTAGTAGCAAGCTGGAGAGACAATGAGTTAACAGCCTTAACTCAGTTATAAGAGTAACTACACCAAGCAAAGCCACTTTCCTTAGGTGTTGAGACAGGAGCTCTTGTTCATCACTACATATGTGGGCTGGCTTCCAGGGATCCTCCTGTTTCTACCTCCCACTCACTAAAGGAGCGCTGGGGTTAGAGACTACATGTTACTGTATAATTTTGCCTTGGTTCTAAGGACCTGAACTCATTTCTTCACGTACCTACAGCAAATTCTTTTACCCACCAAGCCATTTCCTCAGAGAAGTAGACTTCTGATGAATGGGCTTGACCCCTCAAAGGTAGGTGTTTATTTACTGCCTCTGAACTCACCAATGTTAGTCACACACAGCAAGAGGAAATGGAAGCTAAATTCAAACTGACAGGGAAAATAAAACAAAATCAATCAAAAATCCAAAAGAAAAAGGCTAGAGACATGGCTCAGATGATAAGAGCACTTCCTGGTCTTCCAGGACCTGGGTTCCTTCCCCAGTACCCACTATAGTTCAGGGAATCTAAGCCCTCTTCTGGCCCTCTCCAGGCCTTTCTGGGTACTAGGCATACATGTGGTGCACAGACATATATCTACATAAACAAAACAGACATATATCTAACATAAAACTGGGGGAGGGATATACAAAAGAAGGTAGAAAGAAATTTCTAAATACTATAGTAACTAGGATAGCCATAATGGAGCACCCATTCCAGATTAGGACTGCATGTTAACAAATATTTAACAATAACTATTTGCAAGAGACTTAAAGCAGAGAAGAATGAGTAAGCTACACCTGTTCGAAAGGATACAGATTTGAACCAATATATAGACTGACCCAAAGCTCATAACATACACATGGAATAATGTCAGAATTCTGGCTGGTGTTCATGATTACGTGAGTTCACACATGCATGTGCTCCCATTTACAGAGACAGCGTGCCCACATCCTAAAAGTAACTGAAACCTAGAGACAGCTGTAGCACTGACCCAACGTTTAACCGTAAGCAGGTGAAGACGTCTTCACTGCTACAAACCAAGCCACAGGGATCCAAGGGGTCATACTATGATGGAATCCAACTGAAGTTATTATCCAACTTAACAATTAAGTTTCCTTGGAATTTCTCTACCAAGGAGAGAAATATATGAAGTATATTTAGGAGTTAAAGCTAAATGCACAACGTAGTCTGCTTTCTTTTTTAGCGGCAGAGTGTTATCCAAGTGAACTGGGGGGTTATTTTGGGGCACTCCCACTTCTCTGTACAGAGCCAAATAAGTTTTAATGTTCTGAAAACTGAGGCTATGCAGAGAAATCAATTAAAAGTCAGCAAATTCAATTACGCTCTTACTGCTGTTTTTGGAAAATAACAACTATTATGTGCTAAAAATAGGCTTAAAAGATGAAAATTCTACACTGGAGAAAAGTTTTTTTCAAATATTTCACATAGAAATTGTTGTTAAAATATTCAGACACCCCCATGAAAAACAATCTTGTCAACTAATAATATCCACAGGTTACATGCTTAGAAATAAGAAAATAAATACCTTTTATAGATACAGGGTCTCACAGCCCCAGCTGACCTCAAGCTCACTATGTAGCTAGGACGACTTTAAACTCCTGATTATCTAATTTAACAATACATTCACCATTTTCAAATCCAAAAGGAGCTAGGAAAACAGCTTGGAGGATTCAAGTATGAGGACTAGGGTTTGGATTTCCACTACCCACATAAATGCTGAGTGGGTGTGGCAGCCTGCTTGTAATTCTAGTGCATGGAAAGTGGACAATGAGAAGCTCTGGAGCAAAATGGAGCTAGATTAGCTATACGTGAGCGCTCCAGATCCAGCAAAAGAGCCTGCCTTAATGAATGAGGAAATACAACAGACTTCAACCTCAGGGCTCCACATGTTCCTGAACACACGCCCCTAAACGCACGCGCGCACACACACACAGAAGCAAACAAAAACCATCATCTGAATGATTAGTGGTACTCTGCTGGTGAGTTTTCATGACTTACCTTGATGGAAAATTTTTTTTCAAAATGCCTGGTCTGTATGAAAGACCTTGAGCTCTCAGAAAGGACATGGTAGATCCATGCTCTAGATCACCCATATATGTGCTACAACATATATGCTTAAACTCCATGAGAAGTCTTTCAGTTCATCAAGAAACATACAATATTGACACATATTACAAGCTCAATCAGAACCAGGCAGTGCGAGGCAGAGGCAGGTGGATCTCTGTGAGTTTGAGGCCAGACTCTATAGATTGAGTTCCAGGACAGCCAGGGTTACAAAGAGAAACAACTTCCCTCCCCCCCACCCCCCAAAAAAGGTAAATCAGAGGTCTGCAGGGTTCAACATGGTAATAATAGTAAACAGCTCAGCTCAGGTTCTGGGTACAGTAAACACTAAGAAAAATAACAAAGGAATGAATAAACTATCACATCACAAAGTTCTTCAATAGGTAGACATTAAAGTCAGAACCAATCTACCATTTCTGTCAATAACCCTTGAACAGTTCAACTTGAATTTCTACTATAACTTACCAGGTCACAGAACTCAAACACCAGAAGGTAGGGAATGGCTTCCACGCACTGCCTGACACACTGAAGAACATTTGGATGCTGAAGAAGGCTGGTAAAAATAAAAGCCACAGCTCTATTCATCAAGAAACACGCTAATGCTTCACATTTCAAAATCACGATGATTTTAATTACAGAAGACACACTCAAAAGGTCATAATCACAGCCAGGATGTTGGCCATACTTTTAAATTCCAGCACTCAGGAGGCAGAGTTCAAGGCCAGCCTGGTCTATATAGCAAGTTCTAGGAAGTGAGGTACTTTCTCAGGGCCTCCTGCACATTAGGCAAGTACTCTTCCACTGAACTGCACTCCTTGCCCAAGGTGGCTCTTGCACATTGATCTTGTATTCTGCAATCTTGCTGATTTTGATTATATGTCCTAGATTCTTTTTAATAGATTCTTTGGGGTCTTCTACATAACCCTGTTTTTTTCCTGTTGTATCAAGTGTGCTGCACATGCTCAGTGACATGTCTTTGTGATGGCTGGTTTGAAATCCTTGACAGAATGCTGTAGCATCTCCATCTCCTCAGTGCTACTGCTGTCTTCTCTTATTCAGGCTGAGGGGTGAAACGTCCACTGGTTTTCTGGCAGAAGCCTCAAAGTTATTTTACGCATTTACTTTCCAGAACCACAGACTGTTTTCAGAACATATACAAAAGCTTACTTACTAGTAAGGCTCTCCATTTTTTAGGAAAGTATCTTGTTCCTTTGGGCTTGCACTCACTTTTAATTCCTTCACTATAACTCTTGCTATGCTGGTGCCTGTATAAGTCTCTCCCAGGAGGACCTAAAAGCAAACAACAGTTTTCCTTGTCACTTGTCAAAATGATAGAGAAGTATGTCTCATTTTGGAAGAAATAGAATGAGAGAAAACAAGTAACAACTACATGGCCTGTTACTCTGCATACCAACTCACTAAGCTAGGAAACTCAAACCCTTACATGTATATGACAGAATATGGGAGGCTGGAATAGGAAGATACAGAGCTCATAAGAGACTAGCCTGGACTAGACAGTCCTGTTGAAAGAACAGGAAAGGGGAGAGAAAGGAAGAAAAGGGAGAAAAGAGAGAGTGAAGACAAGGGGAGGGAAGGAAGAAATGGAGGGAGGGAGGAAGTACTGTAATAGAAGGGCCATTCTAAAATATTCACCAGATAATTCAGCATCCACATTATAGATCCTTTTCTATTAGCTTGGAAATGTCTCTTTCATGGAAGTAAGCCATGACACAACAGCAGAGAGATTTGTGAGTTCCATTCAAACAATTCAAGCACTGTTCAAGAGCACTGCAGGTACATGGTTACTGGCTGTACATGTGAGGCAGTCAGTTGACGACCAGCCAACAAGCAATCACACAGAAACTTAAAAATCCACAGTCTTCTGATGGCATACTTCTGTCAAAACACACAGAATACCATTCTCCTGAGATTAAAAGGTGAGATGAGAACTGGGCGAGGTGGGACACACCTGTAATCCCAGGCAGGCAGATGTCTGTGAGTTCAAGGCCAGCCTGGTCTACAAAGCGACTCCAGGGCAGCCACCCCGTCTCGGACAAAAAACAAAAACAAACAAAACAAAAAGGTGACATGAGCTACCTCCTAAGAACATGCTACAAGAAAAATGTTAAATACAGGATAGTACAAAAGCATTTCCAAACAGAAGTTTGTCTCAGACTGACAGCAAAGTAAAGGATTATTTCACTAGTAAATGAAAGACTGAATGACTTCCTCTTGAAATAGTTTTTAAAACACTGAGATGACTCACGTGGTAAAACATAAGGACTTGAGTTCAAGCCTCAAAACCCACATAAGGAAGCCAGGTATGGGGGTGCACCCTCGTAATCACAGGACTGAGGAGGCAGAAACAGGAGGCGCCCTGTAGCTTACAGGCAGTCAGTCTGGTCTAGTTAAAGAGCTCCAGGTTCGGTGAAAAACCTGATTTCAAAGAAATAACGTGAGCAGAGATGGGGATGGGCTGTGGGGTGGCACACACCTTCAGTCCCAGCACTTGGGAGGCACAGGCAGGTAGATCTCTATAAGTCTGAAGACAGCCTGGTTTACAGAGTAAATACAGGACAACCAGGGCTACACAAAGAAACCTTGTTTCAAAACTAAAAAAATATTAAAAAATAAAAAATAAAGTGGAAAGCAACTAAAACATCAAGTCAACCTCTGTCCATCATTTACAAGAAATATATAACACAGCGAGAGAGAGAAAAGGAGAGATCATTTAGATATTTGTATAAGGTAGATTAATTTTAATGTCAGAGATAAGAATAATTAAGCAAAATTAAGTAGGTTTATCAGAAGTCTAGGGCAGAACTGTGAAGAAAACGATACATTCCGAGTATTAGCTAAATCATAGTCTTTGCTCTAATTAGCCACTTGTGTGTGTGTGTGTGTGTGTGTGTGTGTATATATATATGTGTGTGTGTGTGTGTGTATGTATGTGTATATATATATATATATATAAAATAAGCATCACTTCCGCCAGGTAGAGAAACAATGGTGGACTACTGCATCTACATCAGAGGTTCTCACTCTGTCACACACACTAAATTTTAAAAAGCAAGGCACAGTCAGGGTTTGTCTGGTCTCTGCACCATCACTGTTAGCATTCTTGGTGTTCAATATCTGCAGAGAGGAGGTGGGCGTTCTCTATACTCTCCATCTTACTTCTTCAAGGCAGGATCTATCCCTGAACCCAGAGCTAACATTTTTTTCAGGAAGATTGGCAGCCAGCAAGCCCCGACCCCTCCTTTGGTGCTGGAGTTACAAATGTGCACAGGACCATGTCTGGCACATTTACAGCTTGCTATGATTTGAACTCTGATCCTCTTGCTTTTGCAGCAAGCGCTTTTCTGGCTGAAGCACTCCTTCAACCTCAGGACTTTTCATCCTTTTATCTCACTTGCAAACATCTTCCCGACAATCCCAGCAACTACTCCTGCTTACCTAGAACTTGCTAACAACTACCTTACATTTCAGATCTATGAGCACCAACCGCTAAGCTGGCCCACTTTTCCCAAGGATTCTCCCACCTTCTATTCAAACTTCCATACATCTTTCCCCTGTTCCCCTCCAGCCTCTCCACTGAGACAACAGAAGTGAACTTTCTCATTTTAACAGCCATGTGTGCACATGCACCCAGACCTATACCATCTGCTTCTGCCCCAATGCAAGAAAGACACTGCCTCTGCTTCTAAGATCAAATTTTCAAATGTGCTAATGACCTCTGACCTCTTGCTTACCAAGGACTTTGGTAAGCAACTGCCTCCTTCTCTCCTGCAACCTGACATAGGAACAGACTGAAGTTGCTTCTCACCCTACAAAATAAAGCATATCCAAGAATGATAGTATACCCCTTCTCATGCCAGCACTTGGAAAGCTAAGGCAGAAAGATAAGGTGGTCAGACACATATCAAGACTGTAAAGGGGAAAGTTCATGGTGCCTCAACCCCAGAAAAGGAACTATGGGGAACTAAGGAGTGGGAGGAGTCTTCTGCAGGGAAGAGCACACCAACTGTTACCCAACACCAATGGTCAGCCCTGAGAACACTCATGAAGCAACACACAGGCTGACGCTGTGGGCCCGGTTCTCCTGCTTCCGTCGTGGCATTCTACAATGTAACTGGCAGACAGAGCCTTCGGGTATGTCATGGCTAGGGAATTCAGATGGCCAGAAGAATTCAAAGTCAAAGACTTTGGATGTATCCAATGTTAGTGTTTACAATCTAAACTGGTTTAGGTGTTAAAAGGGAAAGAGAGAGAAAAGAGGATAGAAGAAAAGAAATAATTAAAGGACAATAAAAAGCTCCTAAAAAAAAAAAAACCACGCCTTTCCTTTTCTTATAGTTTTAAAACAATACTTACAATTTTTTAAAAGATTTCTGCTAAGGTGCAATTGTAAATGTTTGTGTTCCCCAATCATTCATATGCTGACAACTAACCACTATGATGCATCAGGAGGTAAGGCTTTTAGGACAGAATAGGTTCACTGGCCTTATAAAAAGGGCTCCAAGCTAGATACAGTAATATACAGACGCAGTCCTGGCTACTTGGGAGTCTGAAGCAGGAGGATCACTTGAGCCTAGGAGTTCAGGGCAACCTGGCCAATATAATGAGAGTCTCAATCAACACACACTCCCTCCTTCACCATCTCTAAAATCAAAACAAACAAAACCCCTAAACACAAGAACCAATGGTGCATGCCTTTAAACCCAGCACTTGGGAGGCAAATCTCTATGAATTTGAGGCCAGTCTGATCTACATTGTGAGTTCCAGGATGAACAGGGGTACACAGTGAGACCCTGTCTCAAAAAAAGCAAAACAAAACAAAAATAACAACAAAAACCACAAAAGATTCCAGACAGCATCCATCTATGCCCATTCTGCCATGTGAGCAAATGGTCAGAAGGTGCCATTTATAAACCTTCAACAGACACCCAATCAACTGATACCCAGTCTCTACAGCTGCAAGAAACAAAATTTTGCTGCTGTTTGTTATTTTATTATAGCAGCCTGAAGAGAAGTAGACAACTTCCTAGAAAGTTATGCACCCAGCACAGCTGAGCTCACACCACCTCACAACTGCAAGGGGTAATGAAAAAACTATACTAACACAATGTCTATAGAAAATATGTAATGCCACATCCTAATTCCTAATTAGCTTTAAAATGTGAACTGTATAATCAAGAAGAGGAAAAGAAAATAAGGAGCACTTTACCTTTCCAAACCAGCCACTTCCAATTTCCTGTATATAGTTTAGACTGTGGCGGGCAACTTGAGACTTCAAACCTTCTGGGGGGAAAAAGAGAGAGAACATTAAAAATATAAGCATCTAGAAGGATAGGAACAGTCAAGGTGGTTCAGGTTTCTAATCCCAGACCTTGGAAAGACTGAGGCAGGAAGATCATGAGTTTGTGGCCAGCCGTGGACTACATGATGAACTCTGTCTCAAAACAGCAACATGCACAAGTATCTAACTAAAGTAAAATAAATAAGGTTGGAGAGATGGCTCAGAGCTTACCTTCCAGAGGACACAAGCTCCCAGCACTCACATCAAGTTGCTCACAACCTCCTGCCATTCCATCACCAGGGATATGAGACCTCTTCTGGCCTCCATGGCGCTCCCACACAGGTGGAGCATGGGAACACATACACACATACAATGAAAATAAATCTCTCCCCCCACTCTTTTTTTTTTTTTGGTTTTTCAAGACAGGGTTTCTCTGTGTAGCCTCCAATGTCCTAGACTCTTTGTAGACCAGGGTGGCCTCAAACTCACAGTGATCTGCCTGCCTCTGCCTCCCAGAGTGCTGGGATTAAAGGCATGCAACACCATGACTTGCTGAAAATAAATCTTTAAACTAAACTAAATGCCAAAAACCTATCTATAAAGTAAAATTACTGACATAATTTAATCTTGTGCTAATAAAGATAAAAAAAACATACGCACCTCTTTCAAATTAATGAGTCTCAAGTTTAAATGCTGACAATAATATTTTGATATATTTTTTAATATCTTATACTGTTGCTTCTGTTGTTTCACTCATCATGGTGACACTACCAAGTGAACCAATATAAACATAAGGGGAGTCCCAAAGGTGAAAATAGTAGTAGTCGTCGTAGAAAACGGTCTGCTAACTACTACAGGACATGGATCTCCATGTCCAAAATTTCAGCAAACTCCAAGTAACATCAGACTCAGACCATACAAAGACCCTAACAATCAAACTGCAGAGAACCAGAGAATCCTGAGAGGGCAGAAATGACTCACTGTGTACACACGATCCTAAATAAAACTAAAAGCCAACTAGTCATCAGAAATGGAGGCCAGAAGGCAGTGGGTTCCCAAGATAAAGCACTGGGAGAAAAAGACCTTCCAACTAAGAATGCTTTATCTGGCAAAACCACATTCCAAAAATGAAGACCTCTCATATAAGCAATGCTGGAGTTTGTTGCTAATATACCTGAAATAAATAAATATGCTGAAATAAATGCTTCAGTATGGGATGAAGTGCTGAGATTATAAGCATGCATGACCACACTCAGTTTTATTATTTTATGAGGTGATGGGGACTGAACCTAGGCCCTCACACAGGCTAGGCAAACACTCTATCAATTGAGCTGCCTTCCCAGTCCAATATGTAACAATTTTAAGTTGTACACCGAAGCAGCCATCAATTTAAGATCAGTTGTTAGAAATATAGAATATTAATTGTAATCCTCATTGTAATCACAACACCAAACAAATAAATACACAAGCAAGCTCAAACACAAAGAGAGGAGCTGGAGAGATGGCTCAGTGGTTAAGAGCGTTTGCTGCTTCTGGGATACTGGGTTCCACTCCCAGCACCCACATGATGGCTTCTGTAACTGTAGCTCTAGGGGATCTGATTCCTCTGTTCTCCATTAGCACCTGCACTCACATTCACATACTCGCATGCAAACACACAAATATACATAATTTAAAATAATAAAGATTTATACAAACAAACAAACAAAGCTAGGCTCAGTGGTGCGCTTGTAATCCCAGCACTTGGGGAGGCAGAGACAGGTGGATCTCTAAGAGTTCGAGGTCAGCATGATCTACAGAGTAAGTCTAGTATAGTCAAGGCTACACAGAGAAACCCTGTTTCGAAAAAATAATAGTAGTAGTAATAATAATAATAATAATAATTATTATTATTATTAAAAATATTTTTCAAAAGGAAATATATCAAATGTTAAGATTTAAAAGGCAATCCAAACAAGTGTGGTGAACTAATTTTTTTTAAAACAGGTGTCAAGGTTGACCAGATGGCTCACTGGGTAAAGGTACTTACTTGCCAAACCTAAAGACCTAAAAAAGTTAAATCCGTGGAACACATATGGTGGAAGCAATGAACAAATCCTCACAAGCTGTTCTCAAACCTCCACATGTGTACTGTGCCCATAAACACACATTAATAAATAAATACATAAATGTAATCTTGGTGCCCATGATTGGGCTAGAGAGATGGCTCAGTGGTTTAGAGCACCTGCTACTCTTCCAAAGGACTCAGTTTGGTTCCCGCACTCACACTGATTCTCAACTGCCTGTAATTCCAGAGGATCTGCCCCATTGGAAGCACCTACACACATATCATACACATACAGAAATGCAGATGTACACACAAGGAAGGAAGGAAGGAAGGAAGGAAGGAAGGAAGGAAGGAAGGAAGGAAGGAAGGAAGGAAGGAAGGAAGGAAGGAAGGAAGGAAGGAAGGCAGGCAGGCAGGCAGGCAGGCAGGCAGGCAGGCAGGCAGGAAGGCAAACTTTAAAACGGCTAGCAAGGCTGCTTAGCAGTTAAGAGCAGTCACTGGTTTTACAGAAGACTCTGGTCTGGCTCCTCACACAGTGGCTCCCAACAGTCCCTTTCCTCTAGTTCCAGGGAATCCAGCACCTTCTTTCTGAATTCCATGGGAACCACGCACCCATACAGTGCACATACATACAGGCAAAGCACTCATACATATACACATAATTAAAAATAACAGAATCTTAAAAAGAAAAAATTTGATTCAATAGGGGAAAACCAGGGTCTTCAGACATTGCTCTTGGGGCAGTAGCTAACCACATGTGAAAGAATTAAACTAAAATCTTATCCTTGGGCTGGGGAGGTAGCTCAGTCAGCAGAATGCTTGCTGTGCGTGCTGAAAGTCTCGGGTTCCAAACCCATAAAATCACATATGGAGGCACACACCTCCAATCCTAATCCTTGAGAGAAAGGTGGAGACAGGAAGACCAAGAGTTCAAGAAGTATTGAAGGGCTACAGGAGACCACAATTTAAAACAAACAATTAAAAAAATGCCTTACCCTATATTATGTAAAAAATAATAATAATAATTCAAAACAGATCAGAGAGGCCAGCACAACAACTCAGTGGGGGAAGGCACCTGTTAACAAGACTAACTACCTACATTCAATGCCCATAGCCCACATACGTGATCCAACTCCCACTAGCTGTCACCTGACATGTGTACCCACACACATATATGCATCTTACACACATACACACAAATGAAAATGGGGAGAAGGAAGGAGGGAAAACCAATCAATCAGGGCTGGGGAGATAGCTCAGTGCTGGCTGCTCTTGCAGACGAACCAGGTTCAGTTCCCAGCACCATCATGGCAGCTCACAACCATCTGTAACTCTAGTTCCTGGGGAATGACATGATTTTCTGATTGCAGAGGTCATGTGTGCCTGTGGTGCATACACATACACTTAAAAAAATAAATCTTTAAAAACAGAGATCAGGATCAGAGAGCTACATTTAAAGACTGAAACTACAAAATGCATAGAAGATAGAGGAACATGAAATCTTCTGGATCTTGGATTTGGCAGTGGTTTTTAAGAAACAAGTGCACATGCCCCAGAAAGAGGAAAACACAAACTGGATAGTGGCGCTGGGACAAAGAGTAGATCCGATGGCTAACAGAAGAGAGCAGAAAGCCTCTACCAGACTCACAGAGCTCAAAGAACCAATGAGCGAATGGAGATCTACCAAGACCAGACCCAGATTCCCACCTGCAGAAATCAACTCAAGATGAACTATAGATTTAACCTGGAAGCAAAAACCTTAAAATGTAAATGAAAGGCTGTGGGCATGATTCAATGAGAGTATATGCATGAGCCTCCGGGTTTAATCCTCAGCACCACAAAAGAAGTTTTCATCATAAGACATAGCTTTAATTTTTTAAAGCTTTATTGAATGTATATGAGTGTTTTGTCCACGTTTGTATGCACACCATGTACATGCCTGGTGCTGGCGGAGGCCAAAAGAGGGGAGTGGACCCCTTGGAACTGGGATTACAGATGGTTGCAAGTTGCCATGTGGGTGCTGGAAACTGAACTAGGGTTCTCTGCAAGAAACTACTGAACCATCTCGCTAGTACAACAATATTTTAAGTACAATTCTGATGATAGAGAGTCCTTAAGGCCCAAAATCTCTAAACACCTGATTTAGCCTGAATTCTTAAAAGGAAAAAAAAAAGGCTGTTAATGCTTTATTAAATTCAAGAGAGCCTTTTATTAAATGCAGGAAGCTAAAGATACAGGCAGTAGTAGGCAGAAGGACCAAGAATACATGGCCATCCTCAACTATACATACAAAGGCAGCCCAGGTTACATGAGATTCTGTCTCAAAAAAAAAAAAAAAAAAAAAAAACCACAACTAAATATAGCATCTAGAAAGATGGTTTAAAGTGCCTGTTGCTCAAGCATGAAGTACTCAGTTCACATATCCAACATCCACAAAGTCAGCTGCAGCAATGTGTGCCTGTATTCCCAGCCTGGAAGGGGTTGGGTGGTAGTAGTAACTAGTCAATCATTGAGCATCAGATTCAGAAAAAGACCCCACCTCAAAATTAGATGATAGATAGACAGATAGACAGACAGACAGACAGACAGACAGACAGACAGACAGATAGATAGATAAGGCAGGTGGGCAGGCAGGTGGATGGACATGCAGACAGGCAGGCAGGCAGGCAAGGTGGAAAGCCAATAGAGGAAGACACATAACATTAACCTTTGGCATGAATGAATGTACATTCACATATACACAATCTCTCTCTCTAAAAAAAATGTTAAGTGAATACAATAAAACCAGAGCCATGACCATCGAAGCCCTTTTCTTATGATTTTTTTTTTAAGTGAAACACTTTGATATCCTTTCCTGTAATTTATTTTAGCAGCTACCATGGAGGTTATAGTTAACATCCTAAATTTATAACAATCTAATATCAATTCATACTACCTTAGCTTCATAAGCAATAGCATACAAATCCCTGCCTGACTAGAGAGAATACAAAGTGTACAGCTCTTGAAGGGCTCCTATAAATGTGTAACTTGAAGTCTCATTTGTTTGCGTGTTTACTGTGGGGGTGAAGGGGAGTTTGTACATAACACAGGAAGCATGTAGAGCCAGAGGACGAGTGGGAGTCAGCTCTCTTCTTCCACCAGCTCAGGCTGTCCATCAAACTTCACAGAAAGCACCTTTACACACTGAGCTTTCTTGCCTGACCACCTGCTTTATTTCGTTTCATTGTGTGTGTATGGGGTTACTCTCAGGGGCCATAAATATCAGATGCCCAACCGACCATAGGTGCTAGGAACCAAATTCAGGTCCTCTGCAAGAGCAGCTGGTGCTCTTAACCACTGAGCCATCTCTCTGGCCACCCATAAGCTTTATTTCTTTTAACAGTTGAAGATTAAAAACAAACAAACAAAAATATCTACCAACTGAGTATACAAGTGCAAGCCACCAAGCAATACTTCCATCTGTATTGCCTAACAGAGCTGCTATTTGCTACTTGCACATCTTACGCTGAGCACTTACCCACTGGTTCTTACAGATAAGCCACTAGAAGTGGACTGCTGGATGAAGATAACCTCCTTACTCAGATGCACTAACAGTCTGGGGGAGCCTGGTCCCTTTCCACACTCATCAAACCACCCAGGGACCCTCTCTTCCTCCCCCAATGTTATCAACTTGTGGAAACTTGATATTTCATCAATTAGTGATGCTCTTCCTGTGTACACATATGAACACTTCCATTTCATTCCATCACTATCTCCTTTCACATCCTAGCTTACGTGTTCTAGCACTTCTTTCTTTTTAGTGTTTGAGTGCATCTGGGTGAGCACGAGTGTGAAAGTGGAAGCCAAAGAACAACCTTCGGTGTCATTCTCTAGGTATCTTGTTTTTTGAGAGAGAGACTAACTACCCTGAAGCTTGCCAGGCCAGTGAGCCCCAGGGACCTGCCAGTGCTGGGACTGTAAGTGTGCACCTCCATGCCCAGCCTTTTTACTTGAGTTCTGGGGTTCAAACCCAATTCCTCAAACACTTTTCTAACTGAGTTCTTCCCAGCATGGTTATTATTTAATTTCTTTCTTCCTTTTTTTATTTTTCAGGACAGGGTTTCTCTGTGTAACTCTGGCTGTCCTAGAACTCACTATGTAGATCAGGCTGCCCTGAAACTCAGAGATCCATCTACCTCTGATTCCTCAATATTGGGATTAAAGGTATATGCCACAACCACCTGGTACTCTTTAATTTCTTAAACATTTACGTGAACTCTTTAATGTACTTTTCAAATATTATCTTTGCTAGCATGTCTAATGGTATTTAGTGTATTTTTAATATAGAGTATTTCATTTTATAAATCAGATTTGGCAATTTTTTTCATGGTATCTAGATTAAGTGCCACGTATGGCAAGTTCTTTTATATCCCCCAAAATACTTTGATAAAAATACTTTTGATTCTAAGTAGAGAAACTTAAAATGGTTTCTTCCTATTAAAATTTTTATTTAGCCAAGCATGGTGGCACACGCCTTTAATCCCAGTACTCAGGAGGCAGAGGCAGGCGGCTCTCTGTGAGTTCAAGGACAGCCTGATCTACAAAGCAAGTCCAGTACAGTCAGGATTCTTGCTACACAGAGAAACCCTGTCTCGAGGGGAGGGGGGAGCTATTTATTGATATAGTTGAGGGGGAGCTGTGTGTAGTGCATGCTTATATTTGTGTGTGCATGCATGTTCATTCATGTCTATGTGCTGTGTATAGATCAAAGCCGATGGCAGGTGTTTTCCTCTATTGTTCACTACCTTATTTTTTGAGACAGAATCTCTCAGTGAACACAGGGCTAACAAGTTTATCATCATGCCCAGCCTTTCACATGTCAGTGGGAGATCCAACCTCAGGTCCCCTAGCAGCCATCTTCCCGCTCCAAAAGGAACTTCAAGGAGGCTTCAAGACATATGGCTGTCTGACTCACTGTAGTTTCATGCCCATGTCTGTTTGTGCTCCTAATCATCCCAACAGACCTTGAAAGGAAGGTCTCTTAACTGTTTCCACTTTCCTGTCTAAATGATATTTCTGCATGTGGCTAGGAAAAAAAAAAAAAAAAAAAACACCCAGAATGCCTCTCCAAGGCGCTTCCTCCTGGTTCCTGAAAAACGAAGCTACAAAGGTAAGGACCTGGAGTTCTCAGCAGTCACTGTCTTCCAAGGAAAGAACTACCTAAAAGATGAGGCTGACCTGCGACGGCTGTATAAAGATGACTGAATTTGAGAGCCCTGGATCAAACTATTTTCAAGGTCACCTTTTTCTCTTCCTACAGTCTGGCCTCTCTTCCTCTAGTACTCATCTGAGTTAGGATTCTACTGTCTGAAGTTAAGATGGACCACACAGCTCAAGGCTTTCCTTAAATAGAAGGAAGTATACAACAGGCTGAACAGGCCAAAGCACTTCCATTTACACTTAAGCTATCAAAAAAGAGTCATTGGACTCCTGTTAAATACCATTTTGATTAAAGCTAAAACATACTAAATGTCATTTAAAAGTTGTTTGGGATCATTTTATTTTATGTGTCTAATTGTTTTGCCTGCATGTGTGCATATGTACCACAAGGAGCCTGCCGCCTATGGATGTCTGAAGAGGACACTGGATCCTCTGCAACTCTCCACTTCTACTGTGTGAAACAGGATCTCTCACTGAACCTGAAGCTCAGTGATTTGGCTAGACTGAATGGGCAGCAAGCTCTGAGGACCCACCTGTCACTACCCAGCCCCAGCCCAGCTCAGGGTTTATAGATCTAAACTGCTATGCCTGACATGTGGGTGCTGGGGAATCTGACCACAGGTCTCCCCTGAGTACCATGCTTACCTTTTCTTTAGCTTATGTCTTTCTTTCTCTTTTTCTCGCTCTCTCCTCTTTCTTCCTTTCGAAACAGCTCTGGCTGTCCTGGAGCTCACTGTGTAGCTCAAGCTGCCCTTGGGCCCACAGATACTCTCTCCCCTCTCCCTTCAGAGGGTTGGTATTAAAGGCATGTGTCACCAGCTGGGTCTAGGTTACTTTTTCTTTTAGTCATCACATGCTGTGGTGACTGGAATGGGACTAGTCCATAGGCTCCTATGTTGAATGCTTGATCCACAACTGGTGGAACTGTTTTGGAAAAAATTAGGAGGTTTGACCTTGTTGAAGTGGTGTCACTGGAGCTTTATAAAGCCTTGTCCCTCTCCTCTCTCCTCCAACTTTCTTTCAGATTAGGACATAACCACTTAGCTACTGCTCCTGTGCGCTGCCATGCCCCTCACCTTCTGAAACTACAAGCAAGCCCCCAATCAAATGCTTTCTTTTATAAACTGCCTTGTTCGTGGTGTCTTTTCACAGCAACAGAACAGTAACTAGGACACACATCCTACAGGAGGATAAACTAACTGGATTTACCTGCCCTAAACATATTCCACAGTGCAATGGCTACCACAAAAGGCAGGGTTAGTGCCTGCAAAGGCTTAAACAGCCTTCCTTTTACAGTCTTGGAAAACTCTACTTCTTGACTCATACATGGGAAATAAAATCTCATCAAACCAGTCTATCTAAAAAGCCTTATAAAAAGCCAGTCTAATTAACATATCTCAATATGGCCCTCCTCAGGCAGGAGCACACCTTACTCACCAAGATAAGCAGTGTCTTAAGCTACAGCAACCAGTCTACAGCACATGAGCCTTTTTGTTTTTACATTTTTTTTAGATTTATTTATGTATATGAGTGCTCTATCTGCATGTACATCTGCATGCCAGAGGAGTGCACCAGATCACATTACACATGGCATGTGCTTGCTGGGAATTTGAACTCAGAACCTCTAGAACAGTAGAAAGTGCTCCAGCTCCTGTGTTCTACATTTTTAAAAATGATGACCCTAAATTCTTGATCGTCTTGCCTCTACCTCCCAAGTGCCAGGATTACAGACATGTGGTATAACACCCAGTTTACACAATGCTGAGATAGAAGCCAGCATTCTGTGCATGCCTGGCAAGCACTCTAACAACTGAGCTTCACCCCAGCCCCAGGAGGTCTATCTGAGCCCTTCATTTCAGTGTTTCAGAGAGAACTATTTTATTCTTATACTAGACTCAGGAGCCAGAAAGGAACAGGCAGCTTTTGTAGGATGAGCCTGACTATCATGAGGCAGCTTCAGCAGGAGTAGGAGAAACACAGACAAGCAGAGGAAGAAATGGGCGGCCCACCATGCTGTGACTGCAGCACAGCTTCCACACACTGGATGCCCAGAAACAGTTCATGAACAGCCAGCACAAGGACAGAAGGTCTTACCCACAGAAGGCTGGAACTGGGAGGGGGCTGGAAGTGAAATATTTGGCACTGAGAGTGTGAAGACCTCTGCTGGGGACTGGACGGAGGGGGTGTCTTCTGCTGGTGGTGTGAAGTCTATCTCATCGTCAAAATTATCTTCAAATTCCTGCAATTAAAAGAAGCACTTATGAAAAGCTGACTGCTAATGCTGAAACAAGGAGTGTTTACTTGCTCATTTGGAACACCCTGCCATAATTTTTTCCAATTCATATTTACTTCTGGTAAAAGTTCAAGTAATTGTGTTAACTTCAAAGAGCAGAGTAAGTAAGATGTTTTCTTTTTTTGTGTTGCTTTGGTTTTGAGTCTGGCCTCCCATATCCCAGGCTAGCCCAGAACCCCTGGTCCTCCTAGCACTCCCCAAGTGCTAGGAAAGCAGATATGCACCACCATATCTGGAATGAGAATAAGTAAGCTTTTTAAAATAAGCAATAAAGATCTTATATAATTTTTTAACTGACAGCTTAAAGGTAAAAACAAAAATGTCTAAAATATCTACAGAACTTAATATGGAAATACTTGCCCAGGCTCAAAAGCTTCAAGGACTGAAAAGGCTCAAGAATTGTTAAAAGATTAAACGATTCTTTCTTTATTTTCATAAATCTTTGCAAACTGGGTCAAAATTAATTTTATTTTGACATTTTTTAATTGCACTTCTAATTGCAATATGATTTCTTTTGCAAAGTTTAAAAAGTCAAATATGGTAGCACACGCCTTTAATCCCAGCAAGTACGGGCATGCGAATCTTTGTGAATTCGAGGCTAGCCTGGTCTATAAAATCTAGGCCAGCCAGGGCTCTATTACACAAAGAAACCAGCCTCAAAAACAAAAACAGTGCAGTACTTCAGGGGCTGAGGAGGTGGTTAAGGCCCTTCTTGCTTTTCAGAGGGTCTGGGTTCAGTTCCCAGCTGCCACAGCATTAACCACTGGGCTTTCTTATGTGTTTGTGCACACATCAACACACACATAGTTAAAAATTATAAAAGTGCTCTGCTTTAAAAAAAGAAACAATGCCAGGACCTGGGTATGGTAGCACATGCCTCCAGCTACTCAGAAGGTCTCTGCAGAATAGAAAGTTCAAGGCTAGTCTGGTCAACTCAGTGAGAGAGTCTCAACAATAAATAAATACAGTAAAAAGAGGGCTGGGAAGTGACTTAGTGGTACTGTACTAGCCTATCATGTAGTAGAACTTGAGCTCCATTCCATCACCACAAAATAAAACCAACTGTGACTGCACCTAACAATCAATCTGTGGGAATCTTCAATGATATGGTCAGGCAGGTGCTATCCTGACTCTCCCCATCCTCATTCCTGTGAACTGGGTGTCCTCTGGGGACCCAGGTGAATTTAATGAAGACACAGAAGATTAACAAGGCAGTCCTTACTTCAGATAATTATCAAGTATCACCCCTCAGAGCACCAGAATAGAAGCAGAGAATAGATCTGTGAATAAGACTCTTCCATTCTTCTGCCATAACCCTTCTTTTCATTTTCCTTTTCTGTCACATTCCCTTAGATCCTCACCCACTACAAGAAAAAAAAAAAAAGTACAAGTAATAATGGGAGATTTCTGACATCTAGGTTTCTGTACAGATGTTAGCAGACATTCTCATTATTGCTAACTGTATGCAGGAAAACTGAGGTTCTTAAAGTTCAGCCTCTGAAATATATAACCTGTGATTAATATAAAGATAAATAAATTACTTATAAAAAAAAGTTCAGTTTCTGAAGGTCAACTTTGGGTGTGAGGGTACAGCACTGGCCGGGTTTGAGCCAGCCTCAGTTACTAGCAAAGAGAAGAAAGCTGGGTGTGATGGCTTACAGCACCTGGGAAGTGGAGGAAGGAGGATGAGAAGATCAGGACAACTAGTGGCTTCATAAGAGTTTGTTGGGAGGAAGGGAGGGAAGAAGGGAGGGAGGAAGTTAAATAAAGGAAACCGAGGAGACAACGTGTTCTATTTTTGTGTCTGTAGCATGTGGGTCAGAGGACAACTTTGGGTGTTGATCCTTGCCTTCCACTGTTTGAGACAGGGTCTCTTTGTTGTCCTGCACTTCCTATGCAGGCTAATCAGCCTTCTAGCTTCTGGGAGGTCTGTCTCTGCCTCCCATCTCCCCATAGAGGCACTGATTACAGATATATGTGCTACTGTATCTGGCTTTGAAGGGCTGAACTCAAGTCCTCATGCTCACATAGCAACTGCTTTACACACCAAACCACCTTCCCAGCTCCCAGTGGTACATTCCTTTGTACAGTCATCAAGCCTCTCTTGTTAAAAGGACTTCATCCTTCATACCTTAAAAATGTCACTTAAAATGTGGCAACAATTTTAACATACCAGTAGATATGCCAGTAGATGACTTAACAAAGATTCAAGATGATACCATGTAATAATAATAATAATAATAATACATTGAGATAAGGCCAACTGGCTTCCTGATCTGTAGACTGCCTTACCAAGGGCAACTTAACTCCTGAAACTGCAGAGCACTAAGTCCAAAGGAAACCAACCAACCAACACGTCATCAACGTCATCAAATACTCATTCAGTCACAAACTCGAAAGCTGGAGAGCTCAACACTCTACAACCCCTGCACTGGTCACAGACAACTGCAAAGTGATGCACAATCCCAGACTCCAAGCTGCCCACAATTGGCTCCCGTGTGAATACTCACATTCAAACACCCAGATCAATCTAAGGCAAGGATAAGGTATCTGGAAATGTGAGAAGAGGCCAGGCTTTGGTATCCGCAACCCCATCAGACTTCTATCTTTGTCCCCAAGTGGCCAGGTTTCTGTGCAAAGTCCTTTGGCAAGACTGATAGCCAGGGGTTACAGATTCTGTATCTATTGTTGTGCTCCCAACAGGGAAGTCAGGAAGCTCCACAGAAGTGTGAGGCATGGGGGCAGGGTGCTGATGCATAAAGCCTACTGGTGCCCACAGGCCACCACTGTCACAGACTGTGGTCTGAGCTGAGGATTTCCTACAGGTCTCTCCTGAATTTAGCTTTCTGTGCAGGCCAAAGTGTTAAGCCAGGAGGATACCGTACTTCCCCATCTCCTCAGAGACACCACAGATTCCACGTAAAGAAAACACAAATAAAAATGGCATGAGGGGGTCTGGGAAGATAGCTCAGTCTACAAAGTGACTGCTGTGAAAATACTGAGACAGGCTGTCTTTGAACTAGCAATTCTCCTCCCTCTGCCTTCCATGTTCTGGGATTACATTTGTGTAGCCATTACACTCAGGTTTTTTTGTTGTTGTTTGGGGGTTTTTTTGGGTTTTTGAGACAGGAGTTCTCTGTGTAATCCTGGCTGTCCTGAAACTGGCTCTGTAGAGCAGGCTGGCTTTGAACTCTAGAGATCCGTCTGCTTCTGCCTGCCAAGTACTGATATTAAAGGCATATATACTCCTTTTAAACAAATGGGTGGGAGGGGGAGGAGGACCTCCCCTCAATGGACTGGGGAAGGGGCATGGGAGAAAGAGAAGGGCAGGATTGGGACGGGCTGAGGGAGGGGGCTACAGCTGGGATACAAACAGAGTAAATTTAAAAACCAAAAGAAAAAAAACAAATGCGGGGGTCCCTAATGTGTCAACACACGGGAACTAATTTCTGGAGAAAGAGTTCCCAGTTAGTTTGCTGGTAGATCCCATCCATCTGCTGCTATCATGCTATCATGCCAGACCCTCTGTTATACTGACTGTAGGCAGGAACTGTTCTGGTAGCAGTGTTAATCTCTTTAGGAAATTCAGGTTTAGGAACAAACAAGGTTCCCTACCTTTCCTCAAATACAAAACACTGAGGAAATCCCTTTGCTTTGGTGAGCTCAATCCCTAGTACCCTTATAAAAAGCAGATATGGTCATGCACACTTATAATCCCATTGCTGGAGACGTTGAGACAGGTGGATCCCTGGGAGTCACTGGTCAGCCTAGCCTTACCCAAGAGCTCCAGTCCCAGTTTAAGACCCTGTCACTTAAGTTTAAGACAACTACTCCCAAAGAACAACCTATATGGTTGACCACTGGCCTCTATATGCACATGCACACATATGGAAGAGTACTTGCACATACATGTGTGTATGTGCACGCACACACACACAACTCTCTAAGGCAAGATTGGCAAACTATAGCTGATGGGCTGATTCCAAGACACCTACTTTTATTAATCAAATTCTACTGGCACAAAGCCAGCCCATTGGTTAACAGAGCATCTGTCACTGACACCGCACTATAATGGTAGGGTGGAGGGTGGGAAGGCTATGACAGCGATAGTGTGGTCCACATGTTTTGCTATAAACAAGGAAAGTAAAAGTCTCTTGACCCTTGCTCCCACAGAATGTGACCCACAGCAATGCTATTGATAAATGTATCAGAAGATGTTTTAGAGCTACAGAAAAGGCTCAGTCAATAAACTGCTTGCCTTCTACACATATGGAAGATCTGAGTTCAATCTCCAGGACACATCTCCAGTAAAATGCTGGATGTGGTTGCAAGGCCTAGTACTAGGGAGGTAGAGACAGGAGCATGCCTGGGGTTGAATGGCCAGCCAGTCTAGCCTACTTAGTAAACTCCAGGCCAGTAAAAAACCCTGTTTCAAACCCTTTTTAGAATGGCACCAAGGATGTAGTCTGGCTTCTGTAAGTACTCACTTATGTATGAGCATAAGCCTGGGCATGAGCGCGAGCGCGCGCGCGCGCGCACACACACACACACACACAAAATCATTTTAAAAATCAGCAGATGCTTTTAAATGTCCATGCCATCTGTGCTCACCTTAAAGTCTATTTCTGGGTCCTTACAGCAGGAAACACAGTTTGCAATTAACACTATCAGTATCATCAAACTGCACACCGACAGGATCACAAACAAGGAGGGAACTTCTGCAACAGGTGTTTCCCCTGCAAAAACAGAAATTATGTTAAAAACATGTAATTCCCAAGTCACTTTAATTAACTGAACCAACACCTTTTCTTCTAGATATAAATGGGACCGAGGGCTCACGTATTGCTTAACCACTTTAAAAGAAGCCAAGTCCTTGCCAAGCCAAATCTGTACTTTACAACAACTGTAGATTTAGAGAGGCACTACAGAGAAAATAGTTCCCGGCCCTTTTGCTGAGCTCCCACTGATGCTCAGATCTTACATTTTTGTGGTGTTTTTCCAATGTGAGGGCAAGTCTGGTTCATAGGACGAGCTGAGCTTAGACTGTCCTTGAACTGTCTCCTAGTCTCCTCCGGTTTCTGACAGTTTCACAGTCTTCAGACACTTTTAGAAAGTACTCATCAGTTATGTGTGGTATATCCTTCAACTTTGGTGGCCTGATATTACCAAGACTATGGGGTGATTGCAGATATTTGAGGAGAATCTAAAACAGCACAGAAGTCGTTGGCTCCTTGTATAGCAGCACATGACTTGATTTGTTCCTGGTGGAATGAACTTTCTGACCATGTGATCCAGGAGGTCTTATCACCATGTGTCCCCTTTGAGACTCTATGCCTTATGAGCAGATCCAAAGCCCAGTATATATCCACCGATGAAAATATGAGAGACCTAGAATGAACTGCGAATAGGAACTAAATTCTTTTTCAATAACCTATTTGTAAAAGCAATACTGACGCCCCATATTGCTGAGGAGCTGGTTGAAGACTTCAGGGAATCTGTGTACCAGCCAAGGTTTGTCAAGAATCTACTAGGAAGGCTGGAGGATGGCTCAGCGGTTAACACTGGCTTCTCTTCCAGAGGAACTGGGTTTGTTTCCTAGAACCTAACGGAGGCTCACATCCACCTGTAATTCCAGTTCCGGGAGAATCCTCTGAGGCACTGTATCCACATGATCTACACACACACACATAAAGGGAAAAAAAAAAACACATACAAATAAAATAAAAATAAATCTTTTTTTTTTTTCCAATCAGGATCCCATGTCTGGCCTGGAACTCACTGTACATAGATCAGAATGACTTCGAACTCACAGAAATATATGTCTGCCTACTAAGTACAGAGACTAAAGGCATGTGCTACCTCCACCAGCCTTCCACTTTGTTTGTTTGTTTGTTTGTTTGACACAAAGTCTCTCTCTCTGAACATGGAGCCCACTAAGTTCTGGAATGGCTGATCAGCAAGCTCCAGTGGTCTACCTGCTTCTGGAACCCCCATACTGGGATTGCACCTATGTAAAACTGCATCTGGCTTTTGTCTTTAGGTGCTGGGGGTCAAACTGAGGTCCTCATGCTCATTCAGGAAGCATTTTACTGACTGAGAAATCTCCCTATGCCCAACACTGGTTATTTAATAACTCCATCTCATCCCTTGGGTGCACATAATAAAGATCAAACATGATCCTACAGAATTATATAGCCATGTACTTTCTTATTCAATGTCAGGTTTTACCTTTTTCTTTAAAAATTCTATTTTTATTTTATGTACACAGGTAAACATGTACATAAACACGACTGCATGTACATCTGTGTGAGGGTGTTGGATCTCCTAGAATAGGAGTTAGAAACAGGAGTGAGCTGTCATGTGGGTGCTGGGACTTGAACCTGGGTGCTCTGAAAGAGCAGTCAGTGCTCTTAACCACTGAGCCGTCTCTTCAGCCCAGGTTTTACTGATTCTAAAGACATGGTTTGTCCACCACTTTTTTTTTCATATATATGCATGAGTAGGTTCTTGAACAAATATGTGTACTTGTGGAGATTGGAGGCCAATGTCAGCAATCGCCCTCAATCAATTTTGCATCTTAGCTTTTCGTGACAGGATCTCTCAATCAAATCCAGAGCTCACTGATATGGCTAGTTACCCCCACTCTACCTTGACTACTGCCATGACCACCTGGTAATCACATAATTGAGAGTATCCAAACTCCAAGCCTCTTTCCTGAGTGACAAGTGCCTTAGCTGCTGGATCATCTTCCCTGCCTCTTCCCCTTTTTGTCCAAACAGGGTCTTGCTATATAACCCAGGCTGCCCTCAAGCTTTCAATCTTCCTTCCTCAGTACCCTGAGTGTCAGAATTATAAATGTGAACCATTATGTCCAGCTTACCCACTACATTTTAACACCTCTGAAAGTCAAGTGCATCACACCTGAAAGCGCTGGTTTACCTGGCAGCATTCTTTCCTTGTAATGGTACAAAAGTAAAGGTGTGGCTTATAATTGATTGCATCTGAGATTTGATAAAGTGCAGCATTATTTCATCTGATCAGCACACCTGATGTAACTGGACCAGTTCCACATCGTTACTAAGGAAAACTGATATGCCCAGAGCCTATGGTGGGAAAGCAGCACTGGAGGCCAACTGTTAAGAACATGTCCACCCTCATGACACTGAAAAGCTTCTGTAAAGCAAAAGACACTGTCATCAAAACAAAACGACAGCCTACAGACTGGGAAAGGATCTTCACCAACCCTACATCTGACAGAGGGCTAATATCCAGTATATAGAAAGAACTCAAGAAGTTAAAAAGCAACAAATCAAGTAATCCAATTAAAAAATGGGGTATGGAGCTAAACAGAGAACTCTCTGTAGAGGATTGTAGAATGGCAGAAAAACACTTAAAGAAATGCTCAACGTCCTTAGCCATCAGGGAGATGCAAATCAAAACGACCCTGAGATTTCACCTTACACACATCAGAATGGCTAAGATCAAAAACTCAAGTGAAAAACACATGCTGGAGAGGTTGTGGAGAAAAGGGAACCCTCCTCCATTGCTGGTGGGAATGTAAACTTGT